>CALSCE010009465.1:5280631-5298120 GCA_943593645.1 Bovichtus variegatus | reverse complement strand
CTATCTATCTATCTATCTATCTATCTATCTATCTATCTATCTATCTACCTATCTATCTATCTATCTATCTACCTATCTACCTATCTATCTATCTATCTATCTATCTATCTATGGTTCAGCTGTATACTTTAGGCCCCCAAATCCATCCTGAAATCTGCAGAATGTACATGTATATGGATATTAGCCTTATGTAAGATATTAATTAGGAGTATTATGTTCCCCAAACAAAAACAGAGTTAAAAGGAGCCTGCTGACTGTATGTGATGTCTCAACGTAGATTGAACATAAGTCAAATAGGATGATCCTTCTATTTCAAATCTTACAACATAAAAGGCATCATCACTTCTTTAAAACAGTTTATGAGGAAAATAATTGCTCATGTGTATCTGAACTAGATAAAGCAGTCGACAACTGTGTCAGTCCATGAAAATGTGCAGTGCCAACATGAAAAGGGAGGAAAAAGTTGAGCTCCACGCTGGGTGATAAATGCCCACCATTTGTTAGGCTGAAAGAGAGAGGGACGCTTCTGCATTCAAATGTGTGCTGCAGGGCACCTCTCTTTGTTTCCGCGGCCAGCCTTTTGAAGGGTCACATTTTAAAGAAATGTAGACTGAGTATAAAGGCTATTACACATTGATGCTGTTGAATATTTGTACTGCATGAAGCTGAAGAAACTGTCACATAAATGTAGCCAATTACAGGACAAATGAATTCATGGGATAAAATGACTGCACAGCTTTTCTGAATACAGCTTAGTGAAGTTTAGGAGGTATCAACAACTATTGAGCCGTCATGTTAAGCTTAATTAGGGACGTATATAATAAATAAAAGAAATGTAATGAAGAAAATGTGTAATAAATGTTTCATACTTTCAATAAACTTTCTTATGACAGGATTACAAAACATGAGAATTTGCATTTTTGTATAAGTGATATAAACCACCAGATTTGACCTGTAATTATTATATTTCCTATAGATACGCATCTTTTTTTATATTTGAATATCTATTAGTAACATTTTTTTTTTAACTATATCCACAAATAGAACAAATAATAGTTTCAGTGTTCATTTACCAGTATGATGACACTATGTGCCACCATTACACAAAGAATCAGTCAGTCTGTCGTTCTTCATATCTCCACACAACAACAGTTGGTGAGATGTTGGATTTGTTGCTGACACAATAGTACAACTGAAATAGCCACACATGTTTATTCAGTGAGTGATATTTTAGGGCTGTGGCTCCAGACCTCCAGGTCACAGAAGATTTGCTACTGTGCCTCACTGCAAGGAAATTATGTGATTTGGCAACAGAGCGGAATATTAATGATATCATTTTATAGCCGATTATAGGCTATTTCTGCTGTAATACCTTTAACCTGGCACAGCCGGTCGGTGCTGCATCTTTCCGCATTATGCCCTGTCACGCCCCCAACAACAGGATATTGACTGGCCTGTCTGTTATTAGAACTACAAAATCCAATTTTGTGGAAAGGTGGCTTGGGTGAAGCTGATGTGTGACAAACAAGTGGCCGTCATCCGAGAAACCTTCCAATCAACCAAAAATGAGTCCAAACATACCTTGTGCTTAAGCCTTCATGTGCTTAAAGACAACAATTCTGATGGGGCACACAAGGAATTAGAATTATCTATAGAGACCATATTCACTAAATGCAACTATCTATTTGGAGTAAATTGTATAAAAGAACTGATTTGGATTTGAAGAGAAGGTTTTGCTTCACTGTAATATAATCAGATTTCTTTGGAGCAAGGATCATGCAGCCATTACAGGTGGTGAATCTTAATGTGCTAGACTAAAGGCCTTTACACACTGGGGGTGTGATAAATAAACAACACGAAAATGCGAAATACTCGCCTGTGAATACAGCGGTTATCTTAGTCTTATAGATAAAGAAGTGAAGGGAACCTAGAGCAATGCCAACTTCAACAAATAAAATGAACAGTAGAGAATGTGCATTGCAAAAACACCACACTGTTTCCATAAAATGTTGGCAAAAGACTACCCTATATTTCTTGCATATTGCCGCTATGAATATGATGGATAATATAGTGTCAAGCTAATGCACAGTATTTATGCAAAACTAGAAATAGCTGCCCATGTCACAGCTTGAGGTTCAGACTAATAAATGAGTGCCTACATGTTACATTGCTCATGTTCAGGCAAGTTCAAGTTTTCAGAAAAATAAAAGGCTATGCTCGTGTTTTTTCTTGCATGCAGATTTGACACTGGAGTGGAGAAAGGGGGGAGGAAACTAACTGGATAGTTGAGAGAACAAATAAGTGTACATGTTGAGGTGCAGCTTCTGTCCCTCAGAAACTAGCAGCACTTTTATGAAGCATGTGTCCGCACTTTACCATCTGGGCATTTCTGCCTGCCAAGTACCAACGCGGTCTTGCTTATATTTAATTTAGGTCTTCTTCTGATCACGCAACTTTCAAACTTTTGTGAGGGAAAGCAAACAAAAGAGCAAAAAAAAAACAAAAAAAAACAACAACTTTGGTTCTGTTCGCCTGAAGAAAAAAAAAAAAAGTGCTTTTATAAAGCAGAAGTGCATTCCTTTTCTTTCTGTTTATATAGTTTCAGGCTTATCTAGCCATTTGTTTCCTAAGTAATTCCTGTAACGACTGCAAGTCCCCATAACAACACATGAGACCACGTACTCTACTGTTAGCAACATTTCAGAGAGTGAGAACGGTATGCTCCCTGTGGACATGCCAACAAGGCAATTATGGTCATTGCTCCCGAGGAAACTGTAGAGAAAACCAACAATACATTTTCCTCTGAGCACAGTAACCCTGGTCTCTCTCTGTGTGCTGCCTTAGCCTGTGATGATGTTTTGGAGTTAGGCCAGAGGATTACCGGGGGAAGAAATGTGGTTTTTGCTCTCATTTACTATTGAGACATGGCATTTGAGGGCACATACCCTGTTAGCAACTCAACAGTATCAGATGGAGCCAGTGGGAACTGAAACCTTACTGTAGACAGTGTAGTGTTTATTTACCCCTGGAACCAAACAGGTTTATTTTAACTCTGAGAGACAAAGAGCTTACAGCTAATTATTTGCTTCACATAAGAGCAAAGTTATTCACCCCCCCTGACACTAAAATGTATATTTTTCCAACACAGACATAACGTGCGACAAGCTACTGTAATTAATTATACTGTATTTCAAATATATAATTAGACATTGTGTATGAGGAATTGTACAATAGTTTGAACGAATAAATTAAGAAGTCTACTCACATGCAAACTGCAAAAGAGCGTCTTGACCTAGGACGGTCCCGAAGCTGTTCTCTGCTTTACACTGGTACTTCCCATAGTCTGTGATCTCACTTGCATTGGTAATAATTAAGTTTCCATCAATGAAGCTGTAGCGATAGTCTGCCTCTGCATCCACTTCTGTCCCATTGATGAACCAACTGGAAAACATAAGAAGAACAGGAGATTTGAATATATGTGCGAGTAATGCTATGCTAATGAGTTGAGAAAGAAGAAATGCAATTAGGAGACAAATATATGTCACACCTGTATGTGGGTGGTGGATTCCCCCGTGCTTCACAGTGCATCACCACTTTCTTTTCATCAGAATCCAAAGGAAAAATAACATCGCCTGGCTCATGGATAAAAACAGGCCCAAACTCTTCACTTTCTACGAGGGAAGCGAGAGATAAAGACAGGGATGATTGCACTTATCACAACATAAGCACCACTCAGTTTTAACATCCAATTACATTTTCTATTATTCCCCAGTTTGGTTAGTGCCGGTGCATATTTCTTACCAACCTCTATTATCTGAAACGTGAGAAGAGAAAGATATACAGGTCCATGTTGAGGTATAATTACAAACAACAAAATAGACTGTACCGGTAAGTAGCATGAAACTCTGCAGCCGACAAGATATTTTTTTGACGGATGATGATGACATTATTGTGATACGCTGTATAACTGATCTGGTTGTTCAACATCAGGAAACTGTTCTAGTTATCCTCAAAGCCAGTCTAAATTTGTTAGAGAAGTAGAGAAGAGTTGTACTTCTTTGCTTGTTTGTTTTTTGCCTTATTATAGTGCAGCTTTCCAGCTGAGCTACTGGGGCGCCCAAAGGCTGTTGCATCTCCAAAGGAGAAATAACAACTTCTTTAAAAATGTTATAGCGTATGAATTCTTGATGAATGAAAACGTGTTTTGTGAGGTCATAAGTGACCTTTGACTTTTGACCACCAAATCATTTCATCCTTGAATCCAAGTGGACGTTTTTGCCAAATTTCAAGAAATTCCCTTAATGCGGTCCTGAGATATCGCGTTTGCGAGAATGGGACGGACGGACGGACGGACACCTGTCAGCCTCTCTCTCCCAGCCAATTGCTTTGGGTCCAGTCCATTCTAACCTCACCTTGGCCCCGCCCCTTTCCCATCTCTGTTTGGTGACATTTGGAGAACAATTGGAGTGGCGCAAGATGGAGGAACAAAAAAAGAGAAAGAAATGTAAAAGGTGGTGTTAAAAAGCTGAGAGAGAGAAGTTGAAGTCCTTTGAGGCTGATGGCATCGAAATGTTTGAAAAAAAAACCAACAACTTATTCATTTGGAATTGTTCCCAGTAAATCCCCAAAGCCTAGTAAGTCTGAAGGCACTGGCAGTAGAGAGGTGAGAGAATAAAGAGTGCAGAGACCATGGCCCAGTGAGCCCAGTGAGCCCAGTGAGCCCAGCGATACCAGAGAGGCCAGTGAGGCCAGTGAGGCCAGCGAGGCCAGCGAGGCCAGCGAGGCCAGCGAGGCCAGCGAGCCCAGAGAGGCCAGAGAGGCCAGAGAGGCCAGTGAGGCCAGTGAGCCCAGCAATACCAGTGAGCCCAGTTCAACTGGTTTTGCAGCTGAAGCGGTAAGACAGAAGACAATAGGGATAAGATTTGTAAGGTTTGGCTTTGGGTAGCTGGCTATTAGCTATATCAGGTGCTTTTTGTTGAAACATTTGTACAAAACGTTCAAGATTTCATGAAGTCCATGCGCTCGTTAACTGACCAATCACAGCCTGAACGGGGCGGGACGAGGTTTACACGCTACAGCAAACTTACGAAATGTTGAACTCATTGTTATGCATGAATGGTCATGACTATTGTAAATTTCTCCGCTGTGGGACGAATAAAGGATTTCTGAATATAGTACTTAAAATGAACAAATTAGAGCATTTTTCTTGCACAAGAAAGGAACAAAACCTACAAAAAATCTTGATCGTGATTTCTTAACTGTTAAATTGTCCAAAGGAATCAACATTTTACTACTGGTACATATGACATTCTATAGTTAATATATTAATACTGGTGGGCCAGTCTGAGTCAAAAACTCCAGGGCCATTTTTCATTCTACGTCTGTTCCTGCTGGTTGGACATGACTCACGTTTAGAAATGCCACACCTTTAAATTTAAGCTTAAAGCTATCAATTTAATATCCTTTACATCTTTTGGGCTCACTGTTGTTTGCCTTGAGGTGCCAAGTAATGAGCCAACAATGTTGTTAACATGAGGCTTAATACTCTGTGTCCGAGCTTTGCAGTATTATTTCTTGGCCAGGTTTGGGTGTGGAAACATCTGCCGTCTCTGTGGATTGTTTCCCACTATGGCCCAAATTCACATTTCACATTAAAGCACATATGTTCAAACAATGTTACACAACCATGTGAGTCATCACATTAGTAAGATCATGTTAGTACATTTGTACCAACATACTATTTAGGATCTCTTCTCACACATATTTTCCATCACTTAAAAAAATGATTTCACCACCACTGAAAATAGGCACTTTATTATTTGCCATGGAAGAAATATTACAACTTCCCCATCTTTTCCTTTTTTGTCTGTAAAACATTGTTTACTATCCTCATAATAGTCTGTGGTAGGCCTCTATTTTTATAACAAGCTCTACAAGCAAAATTACAAGAAATAAACAAGCCTGTTGTAAAATTGCCTCCATTTGGGACTCAGACATTGGTAAATTCTGTGAAACTACAGAAAGTAGCTCTTATCTTTGAGAAAAAAATATGTTGTATTACTCATAGCGTCTATATCATAGCATAGTGCAGGCATTACAAAAGTGTAGAAATCTGACATTTAGAGCACTGTTTATCTGTCATTTAAGTCACAGGGTGCAATCCGCCATCCATTGCACCGTACGTCGTGTGCAAAGGGAGTGCTGAAACACTCTCTGTTTTTTGTGTGGCTGGACGGGTGCGATGCACATTGGGCACAGATGAAAATAGAGTGCGATACGCTATCAGGAGTTGGTAATAACCATGGCCATGAAAAGGGTAGACGTACTGTATGTGCACATTGGTATCAGAGCACCTTTATAAAATAGTCTTTGATGGTTTTGATGAAGATTAATCATATAAATACCCAGATGAATGGAGAGATCTAAATAAACCATGGACAACATCGATCAGATTGTTCCACTGGTATGTGTTAAAACATCATTGTCAGAAATGTAAATATATATGTACTAAGTCCTCACCGCAGCGGCCAGGGTTTAAATTTGACCTTTTCTGCATGTCCTCCCCCTCTCCCCCCTCTCATGTCTAGCTATCTTTACTATCGAATAAAGGCAAAATAAGACAAAACATTTAAAATAAATGTAAATATATAATTGAAAGATATTTTACAATATCATTAGGACAGAAAAACTAAATCAACACTACTGTAGATTTCACTGTACCACAGTTTGATTATTATTTGATTAAATGACCAAATAAAATAAAACAAAATAAAAATTAAATATGCAAGAATAAAAAATAAAAAAGATTTTCTTATTGCCTATCAACATATTATTTAAGTTGCTATTATGCAGTGTGTTACATTATGTTGCAATACGATTACTGTAAAAAGTAGCATTCTGGATATTATTTATGTTTTTGCAGCAAGGAATCCGTTGAAAGCATGCTCATATAATGTAACATTTTGAAATGCTATTCAGTACCTAAGGTAGAAGTATGAGTACACACCTAAGCCATGCTGTTCCCTGATCTAAGGGGCTCCTGTTGGTGATATAAAGTGGTTCTCATGTAAGATTTGAACTCTTCTCGGCACAAATGCGCCCACATATCGATATGCTTGCTGCTCTAGTATTTTCTGCTTGACAGTCCCTGTTAGAATTTTCTTCTGCTCCTTCCGAGTGGTTTTACTCTTTGATCTAGTTTTCTGTTAACACAGAAGTGATGCACTTATTGTAGAAGGTTTCCTATTCCTAGGTATAGTGCATCTCAGAATTTCAGAATCGACAAAAGACAGCTGAATCTTGTGTTTTGCAGAAGAATTCTTTCTCTGCGAGTGAATTAATTTCTGAACACGATAAGCCCAGGAAACAGACAGTTAATGATGTGGATGTGCTCTTTGTGTTTGTGACGGAACAATGCAGCAGCTGAAAATCTGACAGCATAGATACGCATGCTTTTTGTTCAAAGAGACACCATTATAGTCAGCATTTAGGTTTGAGTGACATTATATTTGGCATTTATATCATCATCAGTCTTGAGTACATCTCACTAATAAGGAATGATCTGACGACAAAACAGAATCTTGTTTTTTTTCTCAGGGTATGTATATCTCACCAACCCTTTGACAGCAATTTACTGCTCTATGGGAAAATAAAAAGCTTTTGGAATAATATCCTAATCTGTGGAGGAAAATGAACCGATATTAAATTGTAAACCTTGCTGTGTATATGAAGCAAAGCAATCCAGTGCTTTGTAGAGTAGCACTATAGTTCTACATTTCTTCACACGGCTCTCTGTCCATCCATACAGCATTCAACAATACCAGTATGCTCCACGTGGAGTGGGGTGGGCCGTGATGTATGACAAAATCATTTCTATTCAAACAAATCAAACAAAACAATAGGGTTTCAGTTTAAACAAGGAACAGGTAAAGATACTATCGAGGAGCAGCACAGACTCACTAATGAAGATACCAAGTGTCTGCTGATGTCTGTGGGTCATAGACTACAGGCAATCATAAACTGCAAATAATTATATGTCATTAAATATGATGACTTCCAGTTCCACTTTATGTTACATTTTCCAATTGACTTCTTTACCCTGAAATCGGGAGGTGAAGCGTAAAAAGGGCAACAATCTCCAAGATGCGTCTCTGATTTGAATGCAAACACCCTTAAATTAAAGATGAAAGTTGGCTTTTTTTTTGGTTATTGTTGCTCGAAATGTCATTGTCTTTCCTGACTGCACTGTGTTTCGGTTTTATAGATGAACCTGATCTATATGAGGTAAATATCATGCAGTACCAACAAAAGGAAGGCTGTGGCTTCTGCGTCAGATGACAGGTGAAACTAACCATGGTTTAGATTGACATCAAAGAAAGTGTCTCAACATGTAAATAAATGATGTCGACAAAGTAAACCGTCATTTTCAGTTTTTTAGGACACCTAGTACTTTAATTATTGCTTAATTACTGTAGCTGTATCCACCTACAATACATCTGTGACCATTTGAAAACATTAAAGAGTTGGATGAAAGAGCCATATTTCAGTGCTTAAGGACATATGGTCTGTGTGTGTGTGTATAGAAAATACAAACGCATCACTTAACTTCAAGTGCCACGGCCATCTGTCAGTCACAGAGCCAAAAAAAGCAATCTCCCCTGTACTTTTTGGCATCCATTTCCTCCACTGAACATCAATCCAGTGCTACGGTATAATGCTCTTGTCACCACTGACTATGACCTGACATTACTCTCACCTTGGTTATAGAGACGCAAGTCATTTTATGGCTACGTAGTGATAATGCTGTCAGAAATGTAAAAACAAAAACAAAAAAAAAACTGGAAGATTGGGGGAACGGAAGAAAGAAAGAAACAGGGAAAGAGTAAAACAGGAAAAGGGCACAAAGAAAAACCAAAAAGGAAAAAAAGTTATTCCTATGTGCAGCCGGTTTTTAATGTGACTAACTCATTACTTCCAATGCTTTCTGCCAAATCAGCAGCTACTTCAGATTTACATTAATGAAGCACTAGAGATGCAAGAACCATGATGCGATTAATCACATATTAAAGCATCAACGTGTCATTATATCCTCTAGAATTATTCACACTGTAAGTCAGGATGTAAGCAACTGACCCAGGTAGATTTATGACAGTGTGTTTCCATGCTGGGATATTAAATCTTCCCTTTCGACAAAGATATTCATCATATCTATAGTTTGTATACTGACAGGAACACAGAGAGAGCTGGATATTGCCATGATCCCACCTCAATTTCACAAAGGGCATGACCCTGGCGTACTACAGACCATGCACAGTGATGATGGATAGATGAGATTCATTTCCAGAGCAAATCTAAAACAGACAGGAAGCCTGCACACATGAAGTGAGACCAGAAATGGCAGACTGTTGGCAGAGAGCAGAGATAGCAGAGTGCCATAACACCAATCATGTCTGGAGTGTGTATTTCTTCCCCAACTCTGGAGTGTCCACTCTTTTAGTTTGGTTCATTTTGGCAGGTGAGAAAAATGTCATCTGAACTCAAGTGACATCTCCTGTTCGCACTATCTGAAAATTCCGGTCTCTGAAAATGTAATTCCGGAACTAATAACAGGACATTACTCAAAAATGAACTCTTGGAGGAAGGAGGCAGATGCTGACATCTGAACTAGCAATAACTCCTAACAAAATAAAAGGAAAGACAAACCACTCTGTACAGATAATCACTTTCAGTTTCCTCTTCCAGCTTTCCTAACTAATGAACAACACAGTGGGCAGATTATGCCAAAGAGTACACCAGTGTTCAATATAGACTCACATCAAATATATGCGGGAAGTTTACAAATTGTACCATTAGTGAGCTATTTGCGAGGTTATTTGACTTTAATGCACACTGTGTTTGTAAGTGTAAATGTGAATTTTAACAAACCAAAACTTTTCCACTTTGCTTCAGACGAGAGCAAACAAACAGGAGGTTTGACGGCACCATTAATTTTACCTTCACTTCTGTAGTCCTCCTGAGAGCTGAGCAGACTCAGGGCTGACAGGGAATGACTGGAGAAAGCAGGCCAGTCAGGAGTCCCCAGCCCACCACTGTGGTGTTGTCGAGGTCTGCTGCGCGAGTTGAGCACTGACGAGCTGTCTGGTTTCATTCGTAATACTGCTGCGTATGATATAGGCCGTGCTGCAACAGCTCTTGCAAAGTCTGGAGGAAAAAAAAAAGGTGAAACAGGGTGAATAGTTACATCAAATATATTGTAATTTGTATTATGTTGGTCGTCCTGGGAAAGGGATCCCATTTCCATTCCCATGTTCCTCATCCAAATCGAAGGTATAAGGACAGAGGGAGTGGCTTTCTATACTGATTGTGACAAAAGGTGACAAACATTTGACCAGAAGAATGCTGTCTTAGATAAATATTTCTAAAAGTATCTTTAATCAATCTCCAAATGGAGAGAAATAATTCTGCAATGGCCTCTGTAATCTTTAGTATTCTGTACTATCCTCCTCCTCTATAAAACTGATACCCCATACTACTCTAAAGGGAATAATTTGCTACAAAACAGTTTTCTACAAGGCAGGGATTTTGCTATAGAGAAACACAGAGTAGAAACAGCAGGATAAAGAGGTGTCACAATTCGGAGACAGCTCTGAGTGGAAGAGGTGGGAAAACCTAGAATGCATTTCCTGCAGTCTGCAGAAAATACACAAACTGCTGGAAAAACATGGGAACACTATCTATTACATAGTACTATGTAAAAAAATTCTGAAGAAAAATCCACAACCAGGCCATAAGGTGTAAATGTGGAGCTTTGAAGCCTTGCTGAGCCTATATTAATTCCTCTTTAAGCCTGATATCCACTTAACGGACAATCATTTTCAAAATTGCCATCAAGACACCTGTTTAAAAAAAAGTGAAATCACCAATAAATACCCTAACTTATTATGTGAAAATCTTTGAATTTTTTCCATTTCTAGAACAATGCTCGGAGTCTTTTCCCCTTTGGCTTCCAAACATCCAGTCTTTTTCTGGAGCATCTAGCATATAGTCACCATTAGAGGTACCGTGTAAAGGCGCTTACGATGCCTTAGGTGAACACATGCACTTCTTACAAGGTACAACAAACACTCTGAAAAGTACTGTCATCAGAGTCTCAAATTGAACAAAATGGTGTAACAGAAGGAGAGAAACAGCTTCCTTTAAAGTAAAAGAGTCACCGGAGGTTCACAATATTATCCTCTCTGAAATGTAAACTACACTTGAGGCTGTCACTTCTCATTGCTGTCACCATAGTCTACTACTTACTTTTGAGGAATTCAATCCACTTTAAGTAGGATGATGTGCAGGTGTGTTGCCTTTTATTATACTAAAAATGTAACAACTCAAGATTACACACACAATTAGTCCACCCATGACAGCTGATCAGCAATACATATTTTCCAAAGCAGCTGTGCAATACAGATTAAAGAGATAGAGAGATACCGCAGGTCCTTCCTTCCTGCAGCAGTCAGACTGTACGATCACCACAGCCCCTGGTAGACCACCACACACTCAATGCGGCTGTAACACCACTGTTCCTCCGCTCATGTGCAATACACCCCGTACTATTTATTACAATTCTTACTGTTTTTACTTACTTACCTTACTGTGCAATACAATCATGTGCAATACGAATGTGCAATATATCTCTTTTTAGTATGTATTATTGTTACCACTGGCTGCTAGAGTATTACTCTCATGGTTCACTTTCTGCATTACTTACCACTTACTTACTTACTTACTTGTTGTTGTGTTTTTTGTACTTATATCTTGTACTTATACATTCGTACTTAACCTTTATCTGCACTGTCCCTTTGCTGCTGTAGCGCTGTAAATTTCCCCGCTGTGGGACGAATAAAGGTTTTCTGATTTCTGATAAACAAATAACGAAAAATCACTGATGATATATATACACATTCTAATATATATATATATATATATATATACACACATTCTAATAATATATATATATATATATATATATCCAAACTATATTTATACATACTATATATATATATATATATATATAGTATATATAAATATAGTTTGGATACAATGTTTAAGGAAAAATGCAAAAAACTAGAAGCTTGAAGCTCAGCAAGAGTCTAATCAGAGTTCTGCAAAGGGGGGAGGGGGGGAGTGTTTTGCGCTACATGGTAAAGTATGATATAAAAGAACTGAACAAAACTAGGAAATAATTATGTGCCCTTGGGGACTTGTCAGCTGCAAAAATACTCCTATCTACAAATGGGGAGCGAGCAATTACTGTATTACTATATGGGGAGAATCAGAATATGGAACGCCATTTGAAATTAAAGGTATTGTGAGTTTGAAAATTGATAAGCAAAGCAATTAGTAGTTGGTTGGAACTCAGTTAAATCATTTATCTTGCAGAGACTCAGCTGGATTGAGCTGTCAACCATTTCCTGCTGCTGATGCCCATGGTTGGCTAAACAATGCAGAGCCTTCCACTATTTCCTTCGACAGCAGGAAAAAGTTAAATTAAAAAAGAAAAATTAACTTCAGGTAGTAAGACAAAATGTATCAGTAAGACTAACTGCTTCTTTGTTTTAGCCCGTTGGGTGAAAGTCACCTTAATCATAATATGTAGCTAAATCAGCACATTTGTCTGTCTCTCTGTCTGTCCGTCTGTCCACCCTACGACTGTCTCGACAACTATTCATCAGATCGTCTCGACACTTGGCGGGTGTACCTGCTCTGGACCCAAGGAAGTTCAGTTGAAGTTGTTTGGATGAGCGGTTCTCGAGAAAGCTGCAATCAGCAATACTGAGTCCAAGCTATCGACCCGTTCCCAACAGGCACGTTTTGAACGGGCACTGTACTCAAAGTTCAAGTGTCAGTTGCCAACTCGTTTCGGTCTCTGCGGTGGATTCATATTTTGCAGGAAATGGGGGCGGTAACAAGGTTATTGATCGAACATAATAAAATCTTTTTTTTTATTTCACTATGTTCATTTAACCAATACTGAGAAGTTTGGCTACGTGCATCAACAAGGAATGAATGATAAATCATGGAAAATTAACGTTTAATTGTTAACTATTTATTGTTCCCCATACTTGAAACAGACCTTTCAAGGTCTGCCGTGCACATCTGGATTGAGGGGCTACCACTAATCATCTCGTTTCTCACACGGAGAATGTGAGAAGCAGCAGATTGGACATTAGTCAGTTTGTTGCGCACGTGTACTGTATGCATGACACACAGCACAACCCTGGATCTCTCTGACAAGTGCAGTCTGGACAAAAGCAGCGAGTGATGACAGGGTAACAGCTTGTTATAAAATAAATGTATCCTGCTAAAAAGATGACAGCTGCCCTTTCTTTATTTAGTCAAGGTTCAAAATATAGTCAGGACAAAAAGGCTCATTTTGTTTTTGTAATTGAATGATGGCACCCTGAATCAAAGTCAAATTGATACCTGGAGATTTCCAGCCCTAAGCAATACTGGACAAGAAGTAGTGGATCACACAGAAAAACTGGCAACAACACGCAAGTAAGCAAGTTCTTCTCCCTACAGCGTTACAGCAACCTCTCTCTGCATTATATTGGTTGTGTATGGCTCTGCCAAGGAAAACACTCAAAATCAAAAGCATTACAGTGTGCACTCAAAATATGTACATTTAATTCATGAGGCAATCTTGAAGAAAAATATAGAACTTTAATGAGGCAATGGCCTGTTTTTGCCTATTGTGGATAAATAAATACAATTCTTTGGATGTCTTTGCTTATACATCATACGGGTATGTTCTGACAACAAGAGCCTATACATTTTGCGTATTGTTCTGTCTATAAGTGCAAGTTATAAAAGGTCCATTTCCTTTTCCCAGGAAAATAACATTCCAGACTGGTGGTGAACCCTGACAAATACAGCATACTGAAAAAAAAAAATCTCTTTTGTTTGTTTGACTACTGAAGCCGACAGGCACTTGCTCTTGTCAGCTGTCACCTTCATCTGATAAAAGCAATGACCCTTGCAGATCCCACTGATCCCTATCTTTCAGCCGGTGCAAAATCAGAAACACTCATTGTTGTTGAAAGGGCTGCACCTGCCACATTTTAGTGAGCTCTAGAGTCTTAACAGCACCCTCCATGATAGCATCACCAAGGGAGACAAGGGCCATTTTATACTTAACAAAGAACAAAAAGCCAAACGTTCCTCTTACCATGTCCCTATTATCATGTTAGACTGTGGGTTAACTTTAATCGAGATGACCTTTTGGTATACTATAGAAATTCAGCAATAGATAAAAGGAGGAGACTTACATGGCTTGGAGACAAGGGACATGCAAACTAACTATCAACAGAGGTGAAGGTGAGGCAAAGGGAAGATGACATGTTTTAGAAGGACAGAAGGGAGACCTTGGGAAACAGTGAGAAAATCATCTACTCGTATAAGGTCATTGGATTGGCAAAGCACAGGAGACGACGTGTGAGTCTCGGACTTGTCTGCAGCCTTTGGGCGACCGGAGTGTGAAAAATTAATTAGAATAACATACAGTAAGTAGGTGAGACGCTCATGGGGACTCAAGTAGATGGACATGATTATCCATAGCCAGTAAGATTAATGAAGACCTTCACAGAGAGATTATATTGACTGAAGCTGATTATGCTTAAGACCATTTATTCAGCGGAATATCATTACTGATAGAACAATCCATACATCATATGCAACCTCACCTCACCTCCTATCACAGCTGACTACTTATAAACCCTGTCTTTTTCTTCCTGATCCTCAGTTTTCTATGGAGATTGTTTGAGTTGCTTCAACCTTGCCAAAGTAACGATGGAGCCGCAGTGGTGTTATATGATGTATGATATTATGTAGAGCTGCAGATAACGATTATTTGCACTACCGATTAATCGTTTAGTCTATAAAATGTCAGAAAATAGGGAAAAATGTCCATCCCAGTTCCTCAAAGTCCAAGGTGATGTTTTTAAGTGTCTTGTTTTGTCAGTCCAAATGCCAAATATATTCACTAATCGGTAGAGCGCTAGTATTATGTTGTCATGCCTCTTACTGGATAGTATGGAAGTCTTTACCCAGCATGCTCTGTTACTTTTTTTATGTAATGTGCAGGTACAAATAATTCTACAGTTACATGATACAAAATTAGTTGTCCCACATGTTTTTTTCTGTATCAAAAATATCAAGCAAATGACAACAAACGTTTGAAATCAGCTTCAGGCTATCTGGCACAATATATAGCAAAACTCCATTTCACATACTGGATCATTGTATGTACTTGTGTACAATGAAATTCAAAATCCCCAGGTACTCATTATAGTGTTGATCACTGTAACCACCAAATACACTTTACTGCCAAGACTTGAATGTTAAGCCCAACTTCTCATGCTTACATAAATCAACAATGCCTTTTAATTTTTTTCATTTTATTTCCTGGACTCAAGTTGTTAGTAAAAGAGACGCCGTCACAGCTCAGGTTCTCCTGCCAGTTGGAGAAAGTCCATTAGTCCCTGATGGTGGGACCCACAAATAGATCCCAAAGTTTGTGTATTTGGACACACAAAGATAATAACCTAAAGAGTTGCAACTTCTCATTATTATTTTAGGCATTGGTTTTGTTATGTGGGTTACTGGGATGTTGGGCCATTGGGAATTGCAGTTAACCTCTAATCCTTGGGAGAGACTTTTAACAAAGCTGTATTTTAATGTGTATTTATCAAGGAATAAAATCAAAGCAATATATTCATTGCGTGGTCCAGCTCCGTGTAGTGCATGCAAATACTCATCCATTTCCCTATACACAACCATATTTCTAGTACACGACTCTTTTGCCCTTGGTGAAAATGACTTCATGCATCACTTATACAGCACTACACATCTATATTCCCTGCAACCCACTTTTAATATTGAGATACCTCAGAGTTAGCTGAGGAACAGTTGAATTACCATTCCACACTTAACACTCCAAGCTACATTGTATTTCAATCAGAGGCTTACTGGGGGGGAGGAAAGAAATGGCCCCAGACACCATGCCTGCCCAGCCCACTTTTAAACATGAGAGAAATCTAATTGTGCTGCCCTCTTTGCTACTGTGTGATTTAAATATATATGGAAGGAATAAGGGCTGGACAGTGGAGACAGGTACAGAGGAAAATAAAATAAAAAGAACTGGGGAACTATTGTCTTCAATCAATTACATTTTATTCATAAAGCCCAACAGCACAAATTTGCCTCTGCAATTTGGTTTTACAATAAGTACATATTTGAGACCCTCTGTCCTTAGACTCTTGCAGTGAATAGGAAAAAAAACTCCCCAAATATCTTCAAAGTGAGCATTTTCAGAACATTCAGAGAGAACAGCAGGTCAATAATGCGTTACACAAGCCATGATGTCAAAAGTATCATAAGAGACAAAGACCTCATTACACCCCTGGGAGTGGCTGCTCATAGCTCCTGCTGCTGATAATATTGAAAACCAGTTTGAAGTGCGGCACTCACTAAAATGTGACATATTTCTGACAGTTGTGATCTCAGCATACTCAGTTCAAAGCGCTGTTTTGACTAAAGTGGAAAACCACAACTTTTATAGATTTTCTTTCTTACCTATGGTCCAACATTAGAAGTGATTGTTGGGTAAAATGAACGACTCCCTCAAACACAGAACCCACAGACTGAACTTTCAACATTGTGGCGGCTTTAACATGAGACATGTTTGTTCTTTTTTTTGTTTCACAATTTAAATATCAATAGTACCAGGATAGCGTCAGTGCTGCCGACAGAATGTGCAACACTGATTTTACTGATGTGATTTCACTTATTGATAAGGCAATGCTCAGCTGTTAATAAGTGGATGGATGATGATTACAGGAAATGCAAGTTCCTTCGGGAGATATGATAAAAAGTGAGAGTCATCGCTCTAAAATAACCAAACAGAAATGAGCTCAGAAACTTTCTCCCAAAGCCAAAGAACAAAGACAGCTAAAACAAGTAAAGAGCTGCCGTTGCTTGTTATAAGATAACAATAGGTCTGAGGACGATACTGATGTATACTGCGAATCTCCTCTTTTGGGGTATTATGCTTTGCCCATTAAATGTAATTTGTCTACACTGTGTTCTATCTCATTCAACAACAATACAAGACTAGGCTGTATACAGGAAGAACTGCCGAGCAGAATTGTATAAAAGGAACTATTGTGATCACCAATGTGGGCCATTACAATGCTTTTCTCTGTATGTGGGTGTGTTCCAGTTTCCATCAAACTAAAATTAAATTATTGCACCAGAATTGATTTATTATATGTATTTATCTATGTACTTGGAAACAGCAGACAAACTGTGCCACCATATATATATATATATATATATATATATATATGTATATATATATCTATACACACAGTATATATATATATATATATACACACAGTATATATATATATATATATATATATATATATACACACACACAC
>CALSCE010009465.1:5261505-5280231 GCA_943593645.1 Bovichtus variegatus | reverse complement strand
TATATATATATATATATATATATATGTATACACACAGTATATATATACACAGTATATATATATATATACACAGTATATATAAATACACAGTATATATATATATATATATATATATACACACATACACACAGTATATATAACTGGGTAATCTTGGTCATGCAAATACAGTTTGCTAATGTGAAAACAGTGTGACTATAATGTAATGGCTCATCCGATGGAAATTATTTTGTGACACCATCATTGCTAAAAAAAATTTTAAAAAAAGACTTGCAGTTTAACAATTTGCATAAAATCTTATTTGACTGCATGTAAAAACAGGAACAGCACTCCACTTTCCTTTCCTATAATGGCATTCAGATACACAGTGTACTACATAGGAGGCTGATTTTATCAGCTTGTATTAAGTTTGCCTGAAACTTTTTGGTTCCAGGAAATCTAGATATTCTTATCTCTGATGGCTGAAATGGCAATTTTGGTGACAAAAGTCGACATGATCACATATTTCTCTCAAAAACGAGTATGGACTGTAAAGGTGGAAAAATCAATCCCATAATAAAGCACTACAAGGCCTGTGAGAAGAAACTTACATTTTTTGCTGAATTATTTTGCAAAGCAGTAAGACAACAGGAGTCAATGTAGTAACAGAGGGCTGAGACGCCTATGATGTACAAGCAGAGCAATTCTGTCAACTTTATGCACCCAAGGTACCACGGAACCAAATCCTGACATAAAAAATCAATGGACAGAACTAACTCAACTGGAACAAATTAACTGCACAAACCGTGTTCTTATGTATTCTGTGTGTTTCTATACGGTTTTTAAAAAGGTATTACAGTTGATTGCCCATCCAGTTTTCCAATTTCTATGTTCATAGTGTTCGCAACAACAACAGCACCTACAGTACTGTAGTAGCCATAGCCTTTGCTACCCACGGCAGTTGTGACATTTCTAAGTGATCTCTTAAGTGATTGTGTTGGTCTGAAAGAACTTTAAGAGCTATTGCACTTTGCAGTTAAACTGCAGTTGATTTTTTTTCTTTTTGTTGTATTTGACTGTGTATGAGTCATTCATCAATCTAATTGACTTGGACTGAGATCTTTAATGCGCATTTTAAAATATGAAAATAGTTTCTTTCTTTCTACGTGGAACTTGGAGATGGTTGCAGCACAGTGGGCACATGTGACAACCAGATAATGAGGACAGTCATGCCTTGTATTTTACCCCATCATGCCTTGATCTGCTTCAAGGACTGCGCACGACCCAGAAGTTTAATTATCAGTACTGTAATTTACTTAAAGTAACATTTCATTGTCGTTGGTGACACCTATGGCGATGAGCGGTAACTGCATGTAATGTCAATTTCCAGGGAACGTCGCTGCAGACACCCACTTTGTAATACCGCAAATGCAAAGGCTTTCATCAGTGGGCCATAGACTCAATCACTGTTACCTCATTCAGCGATAGATAGTGACTTAACAGACATTTATTTAAATGAAAATCTTTGACATTATTACGTTAAGTGTGCTAATATCTACCACACTTTATTGTTCTCTGCTGTATCTCTGAAGCCAGATGAGCCTCGCAAGTAGGTGTGACATAAGCAGTGTTGATAAAGAAATTTCTTTGGATATTTAAGCTTATTGTTTTGTCAGCGAGGTCCATTGCTGGTGAAAATATGTTTTAAAAGATATCCTCACGTAGCTTCACCATTTCTCTTACACATCCACACGCCTCTCTTGAATCACTTTCACAGACCCCTTGCGGAGGCAAAATTTACACTTCAGAGATAAAATGCTTACGATTAGACTACAACAACATCCCAAGTGCTTATGCAAACAAAACTACAGGCCTGTCTTCCCTTTAGTGTACATTTAGAGAATAATATGTATACAGTACAATATGCAGCATACTATAATGCTGAATTGGCATTCACATTGGCAGCCTTCATACAAGTGGCTAACTCTATCTCTCACCATAGAAGCCTTACACAGCTCCTCATCTTGGAACTAAGGAGATGTGCAACCCTGAAACAGCTTTGCTGTTGTTTTTACTACATTGTTGTTGTTTTTTTTACAGTACATTGTTATCCTGTCTACGCATGACACCCAATTACTACAATCCAATACAGCAAGCAGCAACAGTGTACAACAAATTAGGCATCAAGTATGTGAATGAAAACCCCTTTTACTCTGTCTTGAATATAAAACACCATGAATCAAAGGATCGGAACCCAATCAAGGGTATAACAAATTCCTTCAAAACAGTTCTTGAGAAAATAATTATTACCTTTTGAAATTCCAATAAAATTAAGAAGACTTGGATGGAAATTAATCATTGCAATATGCACACTATGGCCTACAAATAGTCCTATGAAAACCAATTGTTGTGTTACCCAATGCCAGCATCCTCAAAGTTAATGACTGAAAGACTGAAAGACTGAAAGAGCAGCAGTGTGACATTGTTAGAGATTCCAGAGAACTAGGGTTACAATGAATAACCTTAGTTCTTCTTCATACTGGCTTTGCCCTTTAAAAGACTTTAGTGAGCTATTAGTGGAGCCAGTGTGATGCTTGCCATGACATCAACACAAAACAGCAGGCTATAAACCTGTGGCAAGTGTCACCTTTCAAAACTCTTCCAAGTTAGGTGAGCAGGGTACGACCTTGTTAACCTCCATGTATTTGGAGTGCTTATTATGTCAGTATGCTTATCCAAAGCCTCATAACCAAAATATTAATATTTTTAAATCAAGTCTTTCTCATCTAAAAATGTCCACAATTTGTTAATGGCTCAAAAGTTAAGAAGCAGTCATTTCCATTTAATAGTACGGTTTAACGAGCCGACAAGTTTTGACTCCCAAAATCGACGCTCTGCGACGTTCGGCACCACAGGGTGCATGAACCCTCCTCTGGTGGGTTGAAAGAACCATTAAAAAAGGGCAGAATCCATTAGACCGGCAAACATATGATCTAGAATGTCCAAGGGAGACACTTGATATGGAACTTTAAATTGTACCAGACAACTCAACTCAGTGGCTGGAGCAGAGCTTCCTACTGGGCCACCAAGACACTAACGGAGGATACTTAATTATTATTAAGTAGGAAAGTATTTATCAAGTAGCATTTGTCAAGCGTATTAACCCTGCTATTCAAATGATGTCATGCACATAGTAAGTACTGTGAAATGTGGCCTTGTCATTGGCTGACGCTTTTTCTGACAGCTGTTTACAGCCACCATAGACATTTACTGAAAAGGTGTGGAAACCCTGTCAAATATCTGAGACACAAACGCCTCACAAAATAGGAATGCTCAATGAGCCAAGGCATCTTCACTTCTAATCATGCAAAAGTCGTCATTTCAAAGATGTGGATTCTTCCTCTCCATGAGGGAAAAGACACACGACACATCTCAGATCCATAAACGACGATCTCCCAGCTGTGTCACATTTACAACTGCCATGTCGTTACGCTAGATGTCTGTGTGCATTGTACAATATCTTCTAATATCAGCGCTTAAGAAAGAATATTCTGTACAACTACTATAGGTCGATATCTCTCAACACTGCCTTTTAAATTTCTTACCTGAAAGGCCACTGATGACAGACAGGAGGAGAAATGGTTTCCATGGTGACCCCATACTTATTGAAGAGGGTCCCTTCTGCAAGAATGTCAGCAGGTCTGCTTCTTCATTAAAGCTGTGCCTATAAACAGAGAGGGGGAAAAAGACAATTGTTGGGAGGCTATACTTCTGGTTATTACATACATAAGAAGCACGCTGTACAACTCTACACTTGGCAATGCAAATCACAGCGCTAATCTCATTAAATGACATCTTTGCACATTGGATAAATAAAGAATGGGTCATAATGGTTAACCATACTTCAGTATTTCATGTAAAGTAATACATTGGAGTAGGCTTTTTTTGTGACCTCACCATGCAAAACATAGCTTTGCATGGAACAGCAGTTTGTTGCCTCTGCAGTAATTTATTTGGAAAAAAAGAGAAGTTTGTGAAGTCAACAGAGCCCGTATAATTCTTGTTATTTATAGAACATGCTGTATAGGGTTCAAAAACATTTTTACTATTTAAAACATTGTTTCTTAACAGACTGAGACAAATCACACGTGTTATAAAATCTATTAGATTGTGTAATCCGGAGCACTAACTAAGCTTTGCAATGGGTTATTGCGATTTTTATCAATAACCATACATTCCCAAATTCCAATGTATTCATATACTTGATACACAGAAAATGAGTGCAAGTATTCAGTTTTGCCATAGATGATTTGCAGGAGTTTATTTTTGTTTCTAAGTTAAACATATTTCCACCCTTTAAAATCGAATCAAAAGACACACACACACACACACACACACACACAGCTGAGAATAAATGACTCTCTGAACAAACATTATATGTACCTTTTTCTAAAAAGAATAATTCCCTAATTTAATATAAATCATCTACATAAAAATAATGGACGATGTGTAGCTTCTGCATAACGTAATAGATTTTGAATATTTTCTGTATCAAGACCCTTCTGAGCATATTCTTAGTTCTTACCATACATATTCTTCAAAGCATTCCTTTTTTAAACATTGTAGTTAGTTCAACCCTGTGGTTTGATTCATGTCACCCGAGACTTCAATCATAGTTATTGTTTCTATATGTACCTGCATTTTCATAAACCTGTGCACACCGAGTTAGAATACTAATCCATGCAGACACCCTGACAACAGGAGTTGCTTCTGCAGCACCAGGGATGGCTTAATATATTTTGACAATCACTTTACCTGACCTATAAACTGACCCCTACCAAGTGCCCTTACACAGAAATCCCATAACAGTCAGAATAGTTTTTTGCTGTCTTGAATTGGTTGTGCTCAAAGTGAAGCAATGTAAATATACTGAAAGCAATGTATATGTTTGCGGTGGCGGGAAAAAAAATCGATTCATGTAAGAATTCTAGATTCTTATTTTCTAGGACTCTGTATCGATTTACAACTTGCAAAATAGATATTCCTACTGATGGACAATAATCCTACACACCAAGTCAAATAATTATTGTGTGATTTTTCAATAAATCACACAATCATTTTTTGACTTGGTGCACTACCAGTTTCTGAGAAATAAAAAGGCAGCTACTACCAATTGTATTTATGTAACAGGCAACATTTTTCGTATAACTTCAACTTATTTTTGAAGTCACTGAGAATTGAGGAATACTGAAAACGTATTAATCAAATTGAATAAATATTACCTTGTGTGTTAGGTTTGCCTTTGTGTGTTTACATTATTGCATTCAGTTGATTTAACCTTTTCAAATATAAAAACTCCATAATTTTACTTTACTCTGCTTTTATGCCACAATTTGCCACACCACCTCTATTAATGCACAGTGGACTGGAGCAGATCCTGAAATGATCCCCCATGTATACTGAATAGAGTATCGAAAATCGTTAGATTCGTGACACAGAATATAATATATAGAGATATGACAAACTGAAAGATTCACAGCCCTAATAAACGCCACACATGTGCTTCATTCCAAAGAACAAGCAAACAAGTTCTAAAGTTGAGGCATTCATAATATGTTACTGGTATCATTTTCAAAAGCACCTTTATAAATCCAGCAACAAAACCTTACCAAACACTGATATTCAGGCAAAAAGCTTGATGGATGCAATTCTATTGGCAAAGAATGCTAATGGATACATTGTTGATTTGAGAGAGTAAGATCTGCTGACCTTCTTATTCTCCTTCAGTGCCATTCATCTCCACGCGAAGAGCAATACTATTCCATTCATTTGATATTTTCAGTCAACATGTTTAAATGTATGCTCCCTCTCTTTATTTCTCTCCACATCTTCATTTAGAGTGTCATTGTGATCATTAATACAGGGGCACAGACAGCTCTGTGGGCTGAGAGAAGCATGTCCGGATCCAGCAGGAGTCGTCTCACATTAATCCTTTATGCCTCCTTGTCTTTGCCTCACCTCATTTGCTCCCTATCCTCCCAGAATGCACCAGCATTAGAACTCGTGGGTTACACAATTAGTCACTTAGTGATTACCCTGTCTGTTATTTGGAAACAGAAAAAAACAAAGAGTGAACGAAAGAGAGATAAACAAACATAGTTATCTATTTCCTTCCTTGTAAGCTGTTTTTGTTGCCATATGTAATATTCTACTCTTCTCTGTAAGGCTTTTCTCTACAAGTGGAAACATTTGAACCCCCTTCGTACTGGTCACTCTCCATCACACCAATAAAAAGAATGAAGCTGAAGGTCTGCTGTCTAGACAGCCGTCCGCACCCGCTGGTGAAAATTGTGCACTTTTCGGGAAAAGTTCTCACCCCCCTTAAACCTCAATATGACCTTAACATTCCACATAGCAGCTTAGACATAAAACATACCATAGCTGTGTGATAGAACATGAGCGTATAGCATACATTAAAAATCACTTCAAGAAAGGAAGTCTTCTTCAGCACTTTACTCTACATATGGCTGCATAGGTCAGCTTGTTGTTAAACAAACCCCTCCGTACGCGTTCGACGAAACAGCTTCCACATCAGCCCTCAGTTAGAAACTGGAGTTAATAGAACGGAAATCCACCAGCAGCAGTGAGTATTGTTGTAAAACTGCAAATTATGCATGTTTGGCTTTGTTCATTTTAGAAAGTGAAAAAAGGTACTACCAAAAAAAAGAAAAACATATCTGAAAATCTAAATTTGTCCCTTTCAAGTAAGACTGTAATTCAAAAAGAATGCAGGAAGCAATTACTTTAAGTGCATGATAAAAATGAATGTTAAATGACAGTCAAGTGGAAAAAAAGCTGACATAACAATATGGATTGAGTTGTAGGTGCAGTTTTGACAGCTGTTTATATTGAGTATATACTGTATAAATGAAGGTTCATTACAGATATTTGGTGATATGTGTCCAAAGGAAGTCAAAGTGGACCTTTTGGAATAAAAAAAAAAAAAAAAAGCAAGTCACATTTTTACCCTTTGCTTCCACTGGAGTGGACATTTGTACAACTTAGTTGCCGTCTTCTTAAATTCCAGCAGAGTGCAGTTCTCTGGCAAGTGCCAAACACATTCTCATGATACAATGTCCTACAGCATATATCAACAATGTCTGTCACGCACAGCTGATTAACAATTTGTTCAGTTACTCTGCTTAGCCAACAGTCTGACAGCTCAATGGATAGTTTGATAGTCTTATTCAAGGTTTAGGATGAAGGAGAATATGAAAGAATGAGCTTCAGATTAGTACTGGTATCAACATATACTCATTGTTAGGGTATCAGTATCGAAAAAGGATTCCAGATTCAATTTGTTTGACAGACAGTAGTCCAAACAAATACATACAATACAGAATAGACAACACAGCACAAGATCCATATCTCCTACACTGTCACCATGAATCATGGAAGAAGAAACGCAATGACATGACATCCCGAGTTATGGCGGAGCAAAGGACAATCTGTATCTAGTTGAGCTACCTTTGGGTAGACTAAACCTCCACCCTGATGGAAGCATCTGGAACTTAACATGCAAAGGGTGTTGAGGTTCCAAAAGTGTCCAAATTAAAACTTCCTTCAAAAGAACAAACGTTGATTTGCCTTTTTACATATCACAAATGTAAGCTTCTTGTCTAGGACAGTGCCCAAATACTTATATTGCTGCATGCTGCCACTGGCTCACCCTTAATCACACACTGTGCTCCTCCCAAAATCTATAAACATTTATTTGGTCTTACCCACATTTATTCGGAGGGAAGACTGCTGATTCCTCTGTTAAAGAATTCGTTAAAGACCATGGTGTTGCTCCACACACTGCAGGAGACCAACATCTCATCGGTACACTTATGGACACATGGCACTCATTTGTATATAAAATGAATAAAAGTGGTGAAAGCACACCGACCCTGCGGGGATCCAGATGAAGATGAGAGTTTACTGGACAGGGTTCCATTAACAAGGACCCCGAGATAGATCTGTTCGTTAAGAAGTCAGTGAGCCAACATACTGTACTAAAATCCATATTAAAATTAGATAAGAGCCTTTGAGCGGGAACATGTGGCTGGATACAATTAAAAGCAGAAGAAAAGTCAATAAAAAGCAATCGTGCGTGAGTGTTATTTCCCTGGAGTTGCCTGCAAAAAGTCCTATCAGATAATCTCGAATAATAATAGTTGGAAATGTACAAAATACAGTGTACTGCAAGTCGTGATTACAGTAAATGAAGACACAACATTTTATAGAAGATGCACCCCGTTCAAAAAAAATACTACTTCTTTAGTTACCTGGGACCTGAGGTTCAGGATGTGAATCTCTCTTGTCTACTGTCAAGTATTTATCAGAGAGCGTGGGTCCCTGGTGTGTATCAAATAAAGTTGCTCTGCACTTAGACAATGTAAAGTTCACCCTCCTTGACTGCTCAGTGCCTCACACAACTCTGCCAGACATGTCCTTTGTGCTCTTAGCTTTCACTTTTCCAGTCAACCATATACTTTATACGTGGGAATAAATTGGTAGAAACGTTTTTTGATTCACAAGAGACAACCAATGCATAGCATGTAGGCTTTCGAGCAGTGGTTCCCAACCTTTCTTCTTAACGGACCGCATTTCTACCAATGAGCAAACTGACGACCGCTGGCTAAGTGTCATATTTTATGGATATTTCATATTATATTCAATGAATAACAATAATAGTACAGAACAACTGATAAACTGTACAAATAACTCAAATAGTGAACGCAATAAATGCAGGAAGTTTTTGTAAAACAAGTGATTTGTAATCTTTTTGAGCAGATTATTTCCTGTGGAAATTGCCTCCGAGATGAGTTTTCCTGTTATTTTAAGGAACTTTAATACAATGATCTGTCTTGGTCTGTATTATGTATATTTAATTTTTAACAATCATACATAATAAATAGACTCTTTTTAGACAAGTTCAGTGTTTTCTTCTCCCTTAGGCTTCACCATTGTTCTATTAGCTCTTTGGTTGGTTTAACTGCATACTTTTCTAATGCAGGACGAGTCTGTTTTGCGCAGAGGGAAGGCTCTGTTAATGTAGCCTGTGTTCAGGTTTTCACCGTGCCCTTAGCCTGTGAGGATTTTTTTCTTCAAGTTTATATCTTAAAAAATAATCCAAACTTTGAAAATAACATTTCAATTAGCTTTCTTCACATAAATGAACGAAATTCTGAGATAAATTATAACTGTATTTTTAAAAAAATTAGCTTACACCCCTAAAATCAAGAAGGCATCGCGACCCCCTGAGAAGCTTTAGCTACCCGTAGTGGGGGTCGAGATCCCAGGTTGGGAACCAGTGGTTGAAAGCATAATGGTAGGAAAAAGTGGGCTCAATTAGGCAGCCAAACATAAACATAAGTTACAGAAATTGACAAGCAAATCATAAACATAACAAACATACAATCCACTAATTATACAGAAAAACTTTTCTACCCTTTTCACTAACTATATATATATATATATATATATGTATATATATGTATATATATATGTATGTATATGTATATATATATGTATATATATATGTATGTATATATATATATATATGTATATATATATATATGTATGTATATATGTATATATGTATATGTATATGTATATGTATATATATATATATATATATATGTATATGTATATGTATATATGTGTATATACACACGCATATATAGCTGGATGCTGCCACACTTCAGTCCAGGCGATCACAGCCCAGCCAGATGGTTATTAATGAGATGGTGTGCGGGGTGCAACAAGGTGCACTGACAGCTCTGAATGTGATGCCTCTACTTAGTCTCATGCCCGTGTTTCCACAGGGTTGCAACACATGAAACAAATGCAGACATGGTTTGCCAGGCCAAGGTTTGACATACCCAGTTAAAATGGCTCGATACCAGTAGATGCATTCTCATCGGCCACTCTCAGCAGTATTATTGTGTCATTTCAAGACAATGCAGGACAGCGACTTACTGAAGAAATGTGTTTCTGACAGCCTTGTAAAAATTGTATGATATATTCACTGCAGTGTGAGCCTGCACTATGTATTTTTACAAGTCCTGCTGTAGTATATGTACCCTCTTTTTAAGCACTGACATTTGTGTAATACTGCGGAAATTATGGATTATTCAAGAACTACTTTCTCTATTCATGCTTAAGCACAAATACGTCATGGATCTAACCTTTTTTATTTTAGCAAAGGTATTAGATGAACAGAGGTTGAGTCATAAATGCAAGCGGAGGCCGGGATGACAAATTTTGTACCCAGATATACCCAGATTTTGATTGTAATTATAGTTTTCACACAGCCTCGTCTCACCTTCTCAATTCCAATTAGCATACATGATGTGCATCAAGGAAGGTCTACATAAGGCTGAGACGTTGTTGTAGTACAGCACGCGTTACTGGCAGCGTGCACGCACGCGTTTGCGCAACTGACAATAATAAGTAGAGGTGATTACAGTGGTGGTAATGATAGTAATCACATAGTTCTCGTTACATTCTCTAATTGTACAAATAGCAGGAGCACACATAGCAGTAGCAGAAGCAAACATCTGCTTTTTTTCCTCAAAAACCATTTGAATATAATTGTCCGAAAAATGTGCGTATGAGGCTGTGATTGAATGATACTTCACTGCTCTCTATGATACTTTTATCTTACGTCACAGATTTGTGGATATTGTGACATGAACACTTTGGTGTTAATGACAGATTTCTTCTTCTTCTTCAAAAAAGCCCATATTCTTATTTGCTCTACTAATAGGAATATCGGGCTTACTTTTTTGTGTATCTATGTAATACATTGTAATGTGATAAACAATTGAAAATGTGTAGCTAATGAGTTCCTCAATATTGTACAATAAGATACATTTGTCTGTCTTCTATGTGGACAGAGACCTGGAACAAGGCACAGAAGCGCCACATGCCAGCATAGCAGAGTTCATTTGAAGATCCACCCCCAAGCATACCTTGACCTACTTCAAAAGCTTCATTTTACAGTGACACTTGGACCTGGACAATACAGGGTGTCTCTGTCCCCTTCCACACATATTTCCATCTGTAAATGTTAAGGCAAATGTGCATGGTCATCATGTACAAACAAGAGCGGGAGTGAATTTTCCCTTTCAGTTACTCTGCCAAATCCAAACCTCTTCCTCCATGCCTCTCGTAAACAAAAGCAGCAACATTCAAGCGTAAAGCACACAAGGTCATGGCAGTCTGATGTGGTGTGAAAAATATAGACTACTTTTTCAAAATAGTGATTAGTGACAATATTTAGTTTCTGTAATTCATAAAATATTAGTATTTTTTTTGTGTGAGAGAGTGGGAGTTTATTGTTATCGTATTATAAAAGCCTTGGAATTAGTTTGAAAAATGACATGTCTAAATAAATTAAGCTGCACAATTAAACTATGCGTTTTACGTGTCCAATCTACAGAAGTACTTTTCAGGGGGAAATAAAATAATTAGCATTATAAAAAAAAAAAAAAAAACCCTAAAGTTAATAAAAGACAGCAAACATTTTTGTATTTCAAGCTATACACGCTACTAAACTCTTTAGAATAAGTCTCGTTACACACATTGGAGGTTTTAATTTGAGTGCAAGGGGATGAAGTTAAAACGTGATAATATGGGGATTACTCTCGCCACAGTTTCACTCCTTTGACCCAAACAAGCCCTTTCTTAAATGGACATATTTTCTAAATAAGCCTTTTGTTAAGTCATGTTAAAGCCATAGCACTTTTAAAGACAAATAGTGTGAGAAACCAGGTCCAGGAGGGGATATTGATGAATGCTTTTGATTAGACTTTTACCATTTTCAGTTCCTGGAATAGCATGGAAAATATAGGTGAAGTAAAAGCTGTAGATGAGGAACATAAATTGAGCTATTTTCTCCCTTAGCAAATACCAGCTAACATCTGTACCAGATTAAAAACAGAATCTTAGCTATAGTATAGCATGTCTTTAAGGCAGATTGTGGGTTATTTGTCCCACTATCAACCCCCGCAGTTGGTCAGGTTCCCATTCCTTCACTTGTCACTCATCTTGATGAGCTGTCTGCTTAGAAACGGCATGTAGCCTGGGGGTGAGGTAAACAGCATATATAGAGCCATCAAAGCTGTTGTAGAAGCAGGTGGTGAATGCAGCCAATCTGCGAGCAATGTCAATGTTAATATTGTTTTAGAATGGGTCCTGTCTGCTACACATTTACACATTCTGCTCTGTCTTTTTACCATTGTTTCCTAAACTGTGGCCAATAGACTACTCGACTGTGCCCATTTCAGAAACACGCCTCCAGGAAATTAAATACGACTAAATCATTGAAAAGCCAATTTCAGGCAAACAGTGAGAGGTGAAATTAATTTGTTGCATTATTTATTTGTTGAAAATGCGTACATGTTGTAACCTTATAGTATTTCATAGATTAGCAAGATTTTCACCGATTTTTCCATCATCTCATGATTCTGATTATGTCTGACTGGGGTCCAGTTTATCAATAAAATATCCCACAATTTCCGCGTCAACTACTGTCGTTATTTTTTAACATGACATGCTCTGCAGAGAAAAATAAATCTGTCCGGATTCCTGAATAGAATCAATCTTGAGCTCATGATTAGTCAGTATCATGAACACCTCTGCACAAATGTGTCCAAAACTGATGCATTCAATTCAGTTAGTCGATCTATCAAATAAGTTTTTAGCAAGCATTCGGACCAGAAAGACCTATGGGATTCTTGCATTAATGCAAAAGAGAATTTCCCTGCAACTGCCTTGTACAGTAAACTAAGCAGCATAACTGAATACTGGAATGACTCATTAAACATTAACTGTCACGTTTACATGTTGCTATTCTTAGAACTAGTTATTTGTGTGAATAAGGAATCTAAGAAACTGCTTCTTTTTAATGAAGAGAAAAAAAGTGGAAACCAGATTTATGTAAAGTACAACAATTTACAGTAAAAGTGTATGGTAGAGTTCTTACATAAGAAACTCTATTGGTTGTATGTTCTTTACCAAACATGGCTTGTCTTTTCAATTATTGATCAAGTGCCACTCCTAAAGCCTTAAAGCATGTGGAGTAATAACAATAAATACTGGATTTCTGGATTGCCAAAATAGTAAATAGTGTATTTTCCACTGAGGCTACTGAGCACAAGGAAGAACTGTATAAGTACACAGATAATTACTGCAAATGGTGGTGCGTGGTAAAAACTTGAAATCATCAAAGCAAGGTGTCAACAAGTGTGACGTGACGCAAATACATTCATTTACTGCTTCCTTTGATATGGCTCTGATATGCATAATGACATGCCTGTGGATGTCTGTATCTAACACACAAGCAGAAAATCTCTATTTTCCAGACGCAATCTAGAGGATGCATCATGCATTTGTTTGTGAAACAGAAAACTAGGATGAAACAGTTCTATAGGTAACCAGTTTATTTCATGTTTTATTTTTTTTTGGGGCGGGGGATGTTGGCAGTGGCAGGTGAATAAGAAAAAACTGGCAAACAATTCTGGGTTTTATTAAATCAACTACAAGAGCACTTTAAAAACACTGAGATAGATTAACGTTGTAAATTAATGTGAGCCTCACTTGCTCTGCCAGGGAAATAAAAAGAGGAAACCCAGCTCAGGGAAACAAATGTTTATTACGCCGCAGCGTTCTCGCTCTCGATCGGTCCGGATCAGGTGTGTTCATGGTAGTGGATCTCTCTGCGCTCCCCCGCAGACGGAGCCGTGACCACGCCCCCGCTGACACAATTAACTAAATAAAGAGGGCCAATCGACACATCCTTAACAGCTGACTTTGTCCATTAGTAAAGGTAAAACTTAAACTGCAGTATCAGGTTTATTAGCAGCCATCCTGAGAGTGTAATGAAAGCTCAACTGGCAGCCAGACTGCGACACTGAAGATGGAACTGCACAACAAACGTCCACTTTCTTTTGTTTTCTGTCTCGATTTCAGAACCGTTACAACACTCCCGACTTTTTAATGATCCACGGGAGCCATGGACTACTAGCCAAAACATACTTAGAAAGCCATGTTGGCATAGGACATTCATCAACCAAAAGAGATGTTTACACATGGCCGGTTAAATGTGTGCCCCAGAATAACTTTTTGTTTGTGGATTATAAACGGACTCCTGCTGATTGTTCAGCTGCATTATCTACAGACCACTGAAGGGGACGTAAACCTTTCAAACATGTTTTCTATAATATTGCACTCCACAGTTTAATACACTGAATATGAACAGTCTGTCCTTGAAAAGCAGAGTCAGACTGTAGTGATGATGTCATCTACTGACAAATCCTGGAGCTGCTTCATAGACAGTGAATAATGACACAACTCCCGTGATTTTTCTGGGACACGGGGACATTTTGTGAATCAGGGCTAAAAGCCCTACATTCAAATAAAAACTCATTTGGATGCAATATTGAAAAAGAAAATCCTCTGAGCCCACAGCATCGTTCATTAATTCAGTCTCGCTGGATAAGCTCCAAAAAGGTCACCTGATGACATCATGATTCCAGTCTTGATGCTCAGCTTTACAGCTTGTGGTTTTAGACACTGAATTTGCTGTTCAAAAAAAATTCTAAATAACATAATTTAAGTTACGTTTGGAGTGGAATTCTTCTTCAAGAATGTATTTAGTAACATCTATACACTTTTACAAGTCAGCGGCATCAAGCCTCTTTTCAACACTCATTTACATCCTATTCAGTCTCATCAACAGTCTGACATTGTTGAGAAAGACATAACGGCATCCTGTATCCGGTACAACAAGAGCAACATGAACGTTCCTGATCAGCGTGTTATTGTCTCCGATGAGATTTACAGGCATACACTCCATTTATGGAACAATAGTGGCTATCAGCGTCCCCAAGAGAGAGGACATCTTCCCATTTGAAGCCTTTTAGTCATTCATAACAATTCTCCATTGAGTGTGAAGACAGACCGTACCCCTAATAACAATATGCAATCCAACTCCAGGGATGACGTCTATTGAAATAGGGTCATTGATGGTTATCCAAATGGGTAATGAAAATCTAATTGGAGTAAACACTTTGTTAATTATTTGGTCTTTAGGAAATATGCAGTGCAATAACCATCAGTGCTACGTCCTTAAGCCTCAGTGAGCCGCTTTCAATTGGTGTATTCATGTTTCTGCTCAATGCTACTTTCGGTGTTCAACCATCCATTCTGCCGGAAAGGATTTCTAGAAGTTTGTGTCAAATCATGCCCCAAAACCTCGTAAATTGGAGTGAAAGTGTAAACTGGATGATTGCTGCTGCTGTTTGTAACAGGGACAATTAGGGGCTACATTTTGGTTGCAATAAGTCATCACAACAAGAAAACCACAAAACTTCAGCCCTGAAAAATGTTTCTCATACACCTCAGACCATTTAGTGTGTATTAGTGCACATCCACTGTCATCTCCCACACAGAGACAGAAAAGACAACTTTGTTCTGCCCACGCTTCACTGGTACACATTCACAGAGAACGGCTAGTGTAGATAAAAAATAAATAAATAAAATGGGATTGTCAAGATTGAATGTGCAGAAACAGTTTCCTATTCATTATTTGAACAGTTTATCAGTCTCTAGCTTTGCTTGTCACAAGCGACATCGAGGAAACTACTGACCCGATTTTGACAAAACTTGCCGGAGTGATGAGTCTTATTCTTAAGAGCCAGCATTTCACAAAATTACAATGATTTGCTTAAAGGGCCCCACAGCAAATAAGGGAAAACATATCTCTCATCTAGTTTGACATCATGAATGTTGTTAGCGATGCAAACGAACATGAGAAATGTCCCCACGCTGACACAAGCAATTGTGTTTTTCCAGATTTTTAGAAACAAAGTGGATGTTACCATTATTGCCGGTTGACAGCTTGTTTTTTTTGTCAACAAAGCAGCTCCCTGTTTTATGTTCGAGGGGCATCACAGAATCAAGTCATGATAATTTAGACTCAGCCTTTGTTCACGTTCATAGAAAGTGCTGTGCCATTCCCGTTGAGGTCTAAGTGAATACATGACATAACAAACTTCTTAAAAATGGAGAATTAAGCTCCTGTGGTCTCTGATGACAAACCTCCTGCTACTCTTCAATAGAAGTTAAATGAAGCTCTGATTTATACACTGTGATAAAGCACTATAGACAAAGCAATTCAGTGCAATGCCCTGTCCTGACTTCAGCGGGACTCCCGACGCACAATTGTCTTTTCTTTACGTATTGTTCATCCTTTCTACCAGCTAGTGTAGCTGTCTCAAGTCTCTTGCTACCAGTTTTCACCCCTCAATGGTTTTAATTGTCCTGATGACCTCAATCAAAAGGCAATTACCAAAGAGAAGAGCAGCACAGGCAATTATTGTGTTCAACACGAGACAGCGCACACCTGAATGGAGCCAGCACCTTTCACAGTGGTAAAATGACATGTGCAGCCAGTGACTGCTGTCGTGGTGAAACAGTGAGAATAAAGTATGTGCCTGAACTGCTTATGTGTCCTTAGAGAAGAGTGAATATGAGAAGACACTGACACTTCAAAGCCCAATGAGCAAGGTGCTCCTGTTTGAAGTGGCACACATACATGAAGTTATGTGGAAGAATTCAGGGCAAGCAGAGATGAGTTGGAAAATAGGTTAAGAGGGACTGCGAGCAAACGGACGTTTTTTCACTCTCCTCCTGAGTAACTGAAACTAATTTTCTCAGAATTTGGAAATTCTGTGGACACTGTCCGCCAATTATTGACTGTGCAGATTGTCATTGCAGTAAAAAAAAAAAAAAGAGGCATATTCCATAAACCTAAATCATCGTGGGATGCATTGTCTGAGGTTGTTCAAATCCATCATTGTTTCAAGAATCAATGCAGGGATGCACACTGAGGCTGGTGAAATGACAGTCTTTTCCTGGACTGAGGGAGGAGTAAGCCACACAAGTGATCATCATCTCTGCAGCTGTTGGGGATTATTGGATGGGAAAACAGTTTTGTTCTGTATTTAGGAAGAGATGGCCAAGTCCAAGTCACAATGTAAGAACTTAGTAAGAACTAAGAACTTTTGGAAATGCTGGGTAATTTAAGATTTCACACAATGGCACAATATAATTATTAGACACATTTTAAAATGTTTTGTGATCATACCAGTGGATTCACACAGTCGTCACCTCTGCCATCTACTCTTTTTAGACCAATAAAGCTATTTGTTTGTTCTTGCTGAAGCACCCTACCGCCGTTTTTTTTCCACTCAACTCTCTCTTCCAAACAATGTGCTATAATTATGCTCTTGAAATAACTCGGATGCCAAGCAATTTTAATATTGGATTCGCTGCAGAGGCCACCTAGGGAATTACACAGACCTGAGGGACAGATGGTTGCCAGGGGAGGACACACCATCACGAATGTCTGTTAAAGGTTGAAAAGTGGCATAAAAATGATGCATCTAGCTGTTTCACCATCGCTCATAAATCCATGTGTTGTCTTCAAAATATAAGGAAAGGTAAGCCGGTGAACCTCTTTTATTATGTACAGTAAATACATATCTACATGCTCATGTTTATGAGCATTTGAGGCTACAGTTCCAAATCCTAATACTAAAGCATATTAAAGCAATTTAGCACTAAAGCAGGCAGCAGTATGCTAACTTTCTAGAGAAATTGATAACACTAATAACACACCATGCCACTATTACATGTATAAAGCTCATTTCAAAATACAATATAAAGCTCAGACAGTTTTGATTTCATCATAGTCAGTTTAACATTCTTTGTCGATGTACATCTTTCCAGCACATGTTTTACATTATAATATTCTTGACATGAAATGTGAGGAGGATCTAGTCTTTATCTCTACTCAATGTGCATTTACAAAAAAAAAAAAGGAAAATCCTGGAACCGATCAATAACCCTTTGAGGAAAAGTTTCTTTGGAACCGACTGAGGCTGAGTCATGCTGGTACACCCAACCCACTCCATTTTGTTGTGGCAGGGCAACATTGTCCTCGGTTATCTCCTCTTTAAAAAGCAAACACTAGATAACAGCATTCCCAGCAAGTATCAGGGCTTGCTCTTTTATTGCACAGATTTGTCATTACAAGAAATGGAAATCTTTGCTGCTGTAGTTTAAAATACAACCAACTAGTGAGCATTCACAGAATCACCTGCACAGTGTTGGTTCTTTCCCTAAGAAATGAATGGTATTGACACCAGCTTACAGAGAGCACACCAGACATCAGCCATGACTTTCATCTTAAACAAGATAATTAGCTACACTTGACAATAATAGGTTTTTTGGATCGGTCAGTGAGAGTGACAGCAGAGGAAGGCCATGTTGTTACAGACATCCGATTTCTCTAAGGGGCTAAACAAAGGCAGAAGTTGGACATGAGAGGATAACTGCAGCTGTATACAGTATGTATAATTAGACAGAAACACCTGCCTTATCTTTTACGGTAGTAGTAGTAGTAGTAGTAGTAGTAATAGTAGTAGTAGTAGTAGGAATAGTACTAGATAGATAGGTAGATACTTTATTGATCCCAAGGGAAATTTAGGGCAGTAGTAGTAGTAATAGTGGTAGTAGTAGTAGTAGTAGTATGAATAGTAGTAATAGTAGTAGTAGTAATAGTAATAGTGGTAGTAGTAATAGTAGTAGTAATAGTGGTAGTAGGAGTAGTAGTAGGAGTAATAGTGGTAGTAG
>CALSCE010009465.1:5209709-5261182 GCA_943593645.1 Bovichtus variegatus | reverse complement strand
GTAGTAGTAGTAGTGGTAGTAGTAGTAGTAGTAGGAGTAATAGTGGTAGTAGTAATAATAGTAGTAGTAGTAGTAGTAATTGTAATAGTAGTGGTTCCCAAAAGGAGGTCATACAAATTCTGTTGCCATATATACAAACATAACGGATCACTCAACACTTATTCTGATAATCACTCTTTCCACTATCAAGTATTTAAGAAAGCTATCAAGGAAGGGGAAGAAAAGCTGACACTTGTGAGCCAGGTGAACACATGCAGCCAACAGGAAAAAGGTGCGACAGATTTCACAGATGCTCTTAAGAGTAATCAAGCGATAAGCATGAGACTATCTGAAGTGGCCTTATTTCTTTTGATACGTTATTTGTGGAGGGCAGATTATTTTATTAGATCCACATCTGTGACACAGTGAAGCAGATTTTAGAGGGGCAACTGCACAGGAAGACCTTCAGTGCTGTGAAAGACACGTTAAATGGTAAATGAGGTAAATGATGTTCTCCATTAACAGTCAGTTTTCCAAAAATCTACACTTTCTCTGTGCATGCTCACCCACTTGAGTCAATGACGTCCCCCAGGGAGGATGCACAACTCACTCTTATATTGTTTGTCCTTTCCGAGCATTGCCTCCCGCTTCTCAGACTTCTGTGACTGTAAAGTATGTAAACAAAATCCTCTTTGAAAGAAATTACGCACGCACGCACACAGAGCAGCATGTGGTCAAAGTGCTCGTCAAAAACAGAAGTGGAAGAAAACAGTTGTATGAAGGCAGGTGTTTGCAGAAACTAGTGAATAATAGCTGTTGGAGTTAATGGCTGACCCCCACAATCTACACCATTAACACTTCCTGCACCTGCTTCACAGTAAAATCATTCCCAACTCCACATGAATGCATGGCCATGCTATTTGTTGTTCTCAACATCGGGTGTTACATCTCATTCTGTCTAGGCCTTTTTTTTGGGGGGGAAGGAGAAAGTAATGAACCAACACTGCACCAACTCTTGCTAATGTTTAACATGTGCCATGCCCCCAAGGATTCCCACCAATACCATCCATTGAAATGACAAGGTAATGGGCCAGTTGACCCCTTCTCATAAGACAATCAATCTGGACCTCAGAAACTGCTCAAAAAAAGGAGAGACTACGCGTCTTAAATTAGCTCAACTCAGCTTTTTGACAATCAAAGGGCAGCACTGAACTGTGGAGTGGAACAGCTCACACAGCAGAAGGCTCACAAAGACCAAACCTGTCTCGAACAAAACCATGTCAGATTCAATTTCATGTTCAATTATGGGTGTATTCATTCATAATAAGCATGTCAGTTGGTAATAGCGTGTTGTCTCAAAATCACAACTCAAAAAAAAAATGTTATCAGCCAATGGTCTGCCACAGATAATCAGCGATGGCACAGTGGCACCCGATTGCGGACTATCTGCTCGGTGTGCTGGGTTCCCAATCCTTCAAAAAGCTGAATGAACCTTATGTAAAGGTTCTATTTTATTCAAAGTCAGATGAAGGGGGGCAGACAGGTCACGCAATGAGGTAAGTTAACTGGCTCTAAAATTGGCTTGCGGGGCTACATCAGCCCATGCTCAATAAATTGCTACGCCCAATTTATATATTGTGCAATGTACCCAGATATGAATCAAATGTTGCAGTCGGATAATCATTGTAATTAAAATGGAACACATTTACAGTATGACACCTAAGTCTGCCAAACGACATCTAGTTCTTTTACGGTCTTGGACAATTTCTTTCCTTGGCGAATGTATAAAAGTTAGTCAATTCATTCGGTTTACGGATGGCTATATATGAATATTATATCGATATCATAATATGATATAAGATATCGTCTTAGACTTTGGATATTGCAATATCGCGAAAATTTCTTGGTTTTAAGGCTGCAGTTGGTAACTTTATAAAAACAACTTTTTGTCATATTTGCTGAAACTGTCATTATATGCTGACAGTAGTGCATGAGTCGGATAATCTGTGAAAATCATTTTCCTCTGCTTCCTCCTAGTGCTCCGAATGGCAAGATTCCACAGCGCCCGAATGAAAACAACCAATCACAGCCGAGGAGTCTCCAACAGCCACCATATTGAAAACAGCCAAACCGGCCGGAGCACACTTGTTTCTCATTTGACACCTAAGCAGTACACCAAAATATGTTTCTGAAAACACTTGAGGTAAGAAATGAGCAATACAGTAATATAATCTTGATTTATATTTGATCAGCATTGCCTAGTTTGAACGTTTGATCGGACTTCACAAGCAGTGATGGACACTGTTGGACTCCTCGGCTCGGATTGGTTGTTTTCATTCGGGCACGGTGGAATCTTGCAAAGGCCTTTAGGAGCACTGAGAGGAGGCAGAGGAACATACTTTGTTTTTCTCACATTATCTGTCTCATGGGCAGCTGTCATGATACAGTGACAGTTTCAGCAAATATGACAAAAAAAGTTATTTTTAAAAACGTTACCAACTGCAGCTTGACATTTTCTCCATATTGCCTAGCCCCACTACAGAATCTGTAATCTATATATAGTGTGAGTGTATATATATAAAAATCTGTTTGCTAAACCTTCTTTGAACTGTTGCGTTTGAATCCCCACAAACATGAATATAATGGTATGTTCAGTGTCATATAGATCCCATTTACATAGAATATTTCAAGCATCTACATCACATCTGTCCACACACTGTACACAGTTTTGAAGAATCGTAAGATTGGCCATCCTAGGCCACATAATGCACACACATCCCAGTTTTGAGCACCTGAAGCACAGCACTTGAATTTGTCCCTAACTGCCAAACACAGGTCCTGCGTGTCACTGGTATTGTGTGAGCTCTGCTGAAAATTGAGATTTAATGAGTGTGATTTGGCACATGGGGCGAATGTCTCAAGGCTCTTTGTTGGATCTCTGCAGCTCAGGTTAGCACAGTTAATACACCCACTAGTGCATGAATGTTACACTGTTAACATGAAAAATGAGTGGCTACTTAAAATGAATTTATCTGAGTCCAGGCAACTGAGGTACCAATGTTTTATTCTGTAAAGTAGTATACGGAGTGGCATTAACTGGTTGTATCAGGACGCACATACAAAACAAAGGAAATAATTTGTTGTTACAAACAAAAATGGAAGATTGGCTAGCTGAGATGCAAAAACTAAACGGCCATGTCTCACACTGAACATTTTAAGAAAATCATTGCTTTCCGTGTCTTTACGCCCAAAGTTGCTCATCTCGTAACAGCAAGTTAGAATAACAAATGAAAGCTAATCTATCTCACTGTCAGTTTTAAAAATGAGCCTCATACATTTCAACCTCTATCTGTTGGAGTTGCTTCTCAGAGTTATTCTCACAGAATCTTACAATATGGTCACAATATAGTAGTTTATAGCATCACTCAATGCACTTTGTGTATATAATATAGCACATTGTTGCACTTCTGGTTCGATACTAACTGCATTTCATTGGCTTGTACCTGTACAATGACAATAAAGTTGAATCTAATCTAAAAATGTATCTACATATCACATGTCCCTCTGTATTATTAGATGTTATATACTTCCACTTTGTCATTTCCAAAATCCATTAAACAATGTAAAAGCAGAGGAACAAACGGAGATATCCCTTGATGAGATACTGAAGGCAAAAAGAACAGATGGTCTTTTAAAAGTCTTTGCTTTGATGGTACAACGTATGTGAAATAGCCAAAAATGCTTTTAATCCTGATTGAAATTCATGTTTTGAATTAAGTTGATATCTGACTGAATACAGACAATTAAGGTAAGAAGCAGAGGTGCACACTGAGTGACAGGTTGGAAAGAGGAAGCCTACCCTAAGATTTGTTTTTGATGTAAAGGTCGCATCTAACATAACCATCATTTGACCTGATTTTCCCTGCTAAAAATCAAAAGGGCACAAATTGCTATGGAAACTAAAGTATAAAAAAAGGTGCCATCTCCCTTCATCCTCTAAAAAAAAAAAATGCTTTGACATAGACATGTGATAGTGTTGTGACAGAGATCAGCAACGGTAACGTGTCGTCACGTTAAGAGTCACAGCTGAAAAGTAGAGCACAACAGCCACTGAAATGTAGCTGTGAGTTTCCATGTCACACCCCTCATCCCCAGTCCAATTCTGTACAGTCCCATGGCGCAATTGTGGCAATGATATATAGATCTAATTAATTCTCAATTTATTTGAAAGTGATCTCCACTGTCTGGCTCCCTAGGTGATCAAGTGCTTTCTTTTCTTCTCAGTGAGGCTACCTGCTGTTTAACTTGAGCTACTGAATTGGGTATTTCCATTTTACATCATTTAAAAAAAATCCATGATCATTAATTGTAATGAACAAATTATTGGTATTTACTAAAGTAAATGTGATTATGATGCACCGACTTAAATTGATTTAATGGAAATCTTTATCCTAAACTCTGAGATTCAACATTGGGGTTTCTCTCATTCAAACTGCATTAGACCAAAACATTAGGCCCATTACATTAGAGGAAAAGACAACGTAATCAACATGGCTTGAATGCAACTCCTCTTCTAGCTGTATTTACAACGCAGCAGCTCACTTTAAATCGCCTATTAAAGCAGTACAGTACGTAGCCAAAGCATATAGTTTGTGTGTGTGAATAATAAATGGAAGACATTTTACCACAGTTAGGAAACTTAACTGGAACGTTAACTCAACACCTGATCCAGATTGCATTAACACACAAAAGGCACTTAAAAGGATTCCTCTTTCCATTCTTTAACTATGTGCAGGCTCCTGGTGTGCAGCGGAGCATCAGTAACATTTGCATAATGTTCATGAAGACAAAGCAGAGAGAAACACTGTGGACCATAGTGGTCTGACTGATCTTCAGAGCTGCAATGATTAGTCGACTAATTGATTAGCCGATCGACAGCAAAATAAATCGCCAACTATTTTGATAATCGTTAAAGTAATTTTTCATGAAAAAATGCTGTTTTCAGCCTGGTAAATACAGACTTTTCCTGCTTTTCTCCACTTCATATCATATTTAATTAAATATCTTTGCCTTTTGGACTGACAAAAAAAAGATATTTAAAGACATCACCTTGTACTTTGAGAAACAGTCATGGAGATTTTTATTTTCTGACATTTTATAGACCGATTAATCGATGAATCTAGAAAATTATCGGCAGATTAATCAATACTGAAAATAACCATTAGTTGCAGCCCTCCTGATCATTAGTAGGGCCTGTAACATGCTATAAAGTGCATTGCAATATTTGCACTTTGACTTTATTACCCCCTTGCCTGTGCAAATACATACAGTGTATGGTATAGTATATATGTTTCATGAGGCAGGAAATGCACTTGGCACATTTATTAGGCCTGAAGGATACGCACAACATGTTTTTGGGAGTAACACTGAATGTAATCATAACTTTTGTTTGATTACAAGATAACTCCACAGGGAAACTTTAACTACTCTTTCGCCTGCCCAGGCTTATTCACATTTATATTTTATTGGTTATATATATAAATATATAACCAATAAAATATAAATGTGATGAATAAATGTATATGAACAGTATGGCATGTAAAGCAGTCATATGTCTAAACCACAAATGCTATGGAAAAAGGTTAAAAACAACTTATGCACAATTTGTTGTTAATAGGATAAGACATGCAGACACAGAGAGTGGTCCTTCAACCATTCAAAACCACAACATGAATGTTCTCCCTTTCAAAACACAAATACTGAAACTAACTAGATACAGTAGATATAGACATATGCGTCTGTTCCAGACCACCATGCTCATCTGTGCGGCAGATGTTTTAAGAAGCTGATTAATTACAAACCTCCAGTTGACCAATAGGAAGCTGCTTATCAAAGGCTCAGATGAGAATTCAGCGAGTCGGCTGAAAAAGCTGCTTTGTTAGGGTAAAGTTTTGGTTTCCGGTTTAAACATAAGAAAGGCTGCATTGCGCTGCTAACAATATTGTTCCGTCATCCCTTTCTGTCACATCTCCCATTAATCTCCCATTAAGTTAACTATTACATGTATTGATCTACCGGACTGCTGGAAATTGAGACAATTTTGTAGCCCCTCACCCGTTGCTCACACGTTGCTTATCTTATCGTTTTAATAAGAGCTAATCATGCTGAGAGATGACACAAGGAAGGTTGACTTGTGAATTAAAATGTCAACCACCTGAATATATGACTACGCTTATTGCAATAATAGATAATAGTAGAATAGATAGATAATAGATAAAATAATAGGCAGAGCTATCTTGAAATGCAGAACAATAACTTAAAATCTGAGAAATAAGCCTAAACCGTCACAGCACAAACCAATGCAATATTATTCCTTTTTTTTTTTTTTCCAGGATCACTGCAGCCATGACGCTCCCCACACCAAACTGACAACTGAAGCTGTGTAACACCAAACATCAGCATTCCCCACACAATAGTAGCTTCGACTAAAAGCTTCGTACAGCAGCTTTCTTTCCTTTATTTCCTGTAAAATGCATCAGTGCTTCTGTCTTATTTCAATGTCTAATGAAGCTTCACATCATCCTAATATCTGGAAGACATTTTAACGTTTTTAAGTCCTGCATTTGTATAAAGCATGTATTCTGTATACTGATGAATTCCTGTAGAATATAATGCCGTTTTCTGCTTAGTGATGGCAGTTCACATTAAGCTGGTCATTCATTTTCTGTATAGTTAATGTATCAGATCAAGAATTTCATCAGAAAGTCAGTGACAGAAAGCATGAAATCCCTAAACATCAGTCATTATCCATTCATATTGTGTCATAACATAACAGAAGGATATTGAGGAAATGATTCTCCCTCACTTTGGTAGAATAAATCCAGTGTTTGTCACAGGGCGATGAACAGGGAGGTAGTGCACAAGCACAGCTAAGCATAGCGGCTCATTCTGACAGATACCGCCATACACATTTCATCTCTCGGGAGAAAGGAGGCATGACAGTGGAACGTAGCAACTCATCACGAGCCTGCAGGATGCATGGCTCAGTACTGTAAGAAAGGTGACCCTAAAACACTCAGTCTCCTGTTATGTACAGTGCTGCATTCCTGCTTTCTTTACAAAAATGCCCAGTGGGTCACAAGAGACGTCACAGTGCATCTTCACCGTGAGTTAGTGAAAAACTAAGAAGGCCTTGACTAAAACGCAACAGAGCAGTACTGAATAGCATTTTGACCCGGGGTTGGTTACTTTCATGGATTCAAAATCAGCTTTTGTTCGGAAAGACGTGACTTAACACTTTACATGGCAAGAAAAAAAAAAAGGAAAATGCTTTGAAAAGCATTTTAACAGTCGGTCACATCTTACTCATCTGATGCCTCCACACTTGCGATCTAACAGGAACATATAAAACACAAACAATGGCATGTGAAAATCCAAATCCAAACATATGAATGATGCAACAACACAGAATTTAAGATCCAATTAATTATTAAAAACATAATCTGCCAGGATGATGCGTGCTCTTTGTGTTGGGACACACTTTTACAAGGAGCTGAGAAGCAATTTCACATTAATGAGCTAGCAAAGAGGATTGTTAAAACAACAAGGCCTAAAGACATTTTCATTAGGGCTAAAGATCAAAACGTAAAAAAGGTAATTATAAATAATCGGGTATGATAACAAATGTTACGTGGAATTTCATTGATCTCTCGAGGTGTCTCTGATTTCTGTTTGACTCTGCTGATGCTGGCCCAGAGGTTCTCTGTCTTTGGAGGTTCCACTTATCAAGATACCACAGACATAGAGAAACTTGTTAAGGGAGGTTTGGGCTCCAATGAATTTTAAGTGGGGTAAAAAAAATAAAACACCCATAACTTATTCTTTAGGGGATCAATGTCCTGTCTGAGGCAATGAGAAGCAGAAATAAATGTAAAGTACAAAAGAGACTGAGATGCTCTCTCAAGTCTCAAGAAAAAATAAACAAACAGATTTTTGAACAGACTGACTGCAGAGATTAGGGGACAAGAACATATTGCTCGCACGAGTTCAACTAAAGATCATGCACAAACTGTGCGTGTTATCCCATTGTTCTCCCATCTCACCCCTTTTCATCCCACATACTGTCTGCCACACACAGTATTGTTTACCGACGCAGAAATAATCAAAATCACGCCATAAAACGACTCGTATTTTTTGACTTTCTCAAACCTGAAGGTCAAAAGTGCGTCACTAATTTCAGCTAATCTTTCATTTTGTACTATCAGCATGACGCAGATATAGCCTCAGGCCCCGCATTTGACTGCATTTGACTCCCCTGAAACCGCATTGCCCGATTTTTACACCTTCATCTCACTAATCTGTCTAGAGCATGAGATTGTTAGACGTTCAGAAGATAAAAAATCAAAGAGTGTTGTGCTTCATCATGGCCCTGGAAGATAAGGCCCTTTACTGTCACATAAAATCAGGAGCTGCCTCCTGAAAAACACTTCATCCCCGGGCAATTCCCCACCATTACCATCATCACTACTCTCTCAGTCCTACCATCTCCACAAATACTGGGTGCTCACTTCACTGACAAACTATTTCCAGAGACAAATCAAACCTACTACCACCTATTTCAACACATGAGTAATGTGACTATAGTAGAAGTATTTTGTGTAAAGGGTGCCACTGTACAGATTTGACCATTACAGGCTTTGTTGTGCATATAACTGCCAAATCTTAACAAATAAGGGCCCCATATTGTCAGTCAGTGCTATTCCAGTGTGCTTTTCTTATTTATTATTATTTTTTTTTTTAAATACTACTCAAAATCACACCGCCTCATTCCATGCATGCAATAATAACCTTTAACGTTTTCACAAACACCCCATTTAAGCTGTGGCGCAGAGGAAGCCTGCAGGTATCAGCAGATGACTTGCGCAAAGTTAACACAATAAGGACAGCACAAAGACAAACAGATAAAGGGCCAGCATAATTAACAAACCCGAGGCAGTGGGACATATTAGCTAACCAAAACAAGTTATTTCAGCCATTTAGATCAGCTGCTAACTACCAAAGGAATTGCAGGCAGCAAAAAAAAAAAAAAAAATCAAGAGAGAAAGGCCACACGCTGACGCTGTCATGTCACTCATATTAATTAGATTACTGCTTAACATATGTACACATTTGTCATGGTGCAAGGATTTATTGTACGATGTGCTGGCTGCATCACAAAAGCCAGATCAGACTAACAAAAACGCAAGATGAAGATATGAGACTGGAACTGTTTTCCATAAGAAGGATGCCACACGGTCACCAAATTAACAGTGCTTCTTTTAGCAGTTTAGTATGACAACATCAGTGTGACTGCAGATTGATGGTTTGACTCATTGGACATCAAATCTCAGTCATTCCTAACAGTGACAAGTGGAGGAGGGTGCAGAAAGACTTTCTCACGCAGATGCTTCCAAGCAATTATATAAATTAAGTTGTCAGATGGGTCCTGGGGGACGTTTGTCTCCCAGGCTCGGTAGGACCAGTGGGCCGCCCTAACAAACACAGTGCAAGATAGGAAGGCAGCCAAGGAAGGGTCAGCCTCTGTCAAGATTACCAACATTTCTTAAAAAGAATGTCTTTAATCTAACAAATGCGTGTCAGCTCAAATCTAACCAGGAAGCGATGCCCAGGACCTACATTCTTAGTCACTGTTGTCTTTTTGAGAGTGAAATTACACCCTTGCATTCTCTGGACAGAGAAAAACATGTTGTTTACAGATATCCGGATGCCCAGCATTTCACCAACACTTCCTAGCTTCACTTTTGTCACCGTATAGGAATAAACACATACTGCTCTGTTTACTGACTCTGTACTCTGTACACACCCTCCGCTTTGTGATACCAAATCCCTGTCTTTGAATACATTTGTTAACATTGGGCCTCAAATGCAGGAAGCAATATACGAACAAATGTCCATCTTGTTTTCACAGTTCACAAATTCTTTGTCCAACGCGAGGAAACATTGAGGAAAGCAGAAATATCACGTAAATCAAATTTAGATTATTTTATGTTTTGTTTATAAAATGTTTACTTTCTTTAAGTTTATGAATCAGAACTTCAATTTCACTTCTGATAAAGTTCTTCTTACAGCCTTTTTTTGGTGGCATGTCTCCAATTCTTGGGCATGTGCCATAGCATTTGCACACGGCACCACACCTGCCCTTATATAGTATTAAGGGAGCATCATCAATGCCTCACGCCGCCAATTTATGATCAGGTGGGATTCATCATTCAGCACACACTTCGGTGCAGATTTGGATGATGAAGAACATTTAGCACATCTGGAGTTGGCTTCTCTTATTTTTTTTCTCTTAACATAAAATGAAGAGAAAATCTAAGAGATTTAAGAAAATGTTACTGCATGCGGCCCAATTGTTTGAAAAACAGACAATAGAGACATGTTGAGTAGGAAGTGGAATCTCTATTTTCCCTTCATTAGTCTCAGATATGTCAGTGAAAATAAGACTCTGTTGGGTGCCATTGACAGTGTCTATCCTGAGCCTCTCTCTTGTCAGTGCTGGTATGCAGTTTTCTCAAGTGTCCCAAGGGTCTTCACCAGAGTTGTCATTTCCAATTAGCTATACTCTAGATCCATGTCTGTTGGCCCATGTCAATAATCATTTCATTTGAGAAGATGGGACAGGTGTAACTTCAAGACATATTCCATTTCCATCAAGGTTAGCCGATCTACTAATTTGCATTTTCATCTCACACCTGCCCCCAAGTGGATTTACAAACATTTGAAAGCATGTATTGCAAGCAAATAACTGATTTACATCCGATAAGGATAGGGGTAACCTCTAATTTGTGCCAAGTGAAACAGGCACAGCTGTTCATTCCCGCCATCTAGTCCCCTGATATGCAGGTGAAGCTCCTTTTGATTAGGACCGTGCCTGGCGACTTTAACTATACATCTCTTGGTGAGATGAACATTTTCAGATGATCTCAGGAAATTAAACTAAGCAGTGGAGGGGGCTGAAATGAAAATCGTTTAAGCACATTAGGTCTCATGAAATATATATCTAGATTAACATTATGGCAAATTACAGCCCATTTGAAATCACAAGCATGCCTTCAAGTTAGGCTTCCATCATTAAGTCTTAATGGACGCTGTACTGTGCAACACTAACAGGAAACTGTGGCACCATTAGACTGTGACGTGGGTTACATGATTTAAACACTGATTTACAGTCGTACGTAATCAAAGTTTTATACTGTGCCTGCCTTTACAGTGCACAAGTCAAGAGAGTGGTGTGTGTAAGAAAAAAAACTAAAAGCCAAATGATTTTGCTGATCCAGCTAGAATTTCTTTACATCGTAGCAAAATTGAATATTGATTGCGTCCATGTAGCAAACGATATAGTACAACTACAGTACAGTATGTCACATAACAGTTGAATATAGCTGTGCTCAACAGGCAGTCCTTTAAAGAATGTGAATGGAATTGAGCTTGAAGCAAAAGAAAAAGACTGAGTAGGCTTCTTTTCTCTGTGCATATCCCACTCTCAGTTATTCATACACCGCAGAGTATGTACTGTAACGCAACATGGGGGGTCAGGGTCCGCTGCATGCGTCACAGGAGAATGTTGAGCATCAGAACTCTTGGAATAGCAAAAAAAAAAAAAAAAACACATTTATTAAGTAGAGAAAATTATTATTACATTTAGTTTTCCTCTTTATTGTTGACGTATTGTTTTTTTCTCGTGGAATGTCAGCCTCTAAGCCACATGTTGGTTTTTACTTCCGTCATGTTCTCTGATGCTGCTTACATCAGTGATGTTCCCATCAGCAGTGTTTCCAAAGTACCACTATTATTGAGCGTAATTTGTGTCAAATTATGGAGTGACTGAAACATGCACAAATTAGTTTCTGTATTTTTAGAACCTAGAAACTGGTCCAAAGGTTTGTGGTTTAAATCTTTAGGAGTCTTGAATATTGTAGTGACATACTTAGTGACTTTGAATTTGAAACTGGCCTTAAAAAGAAAAGTGTGATGTTGTTTTTTAGTGTCTCTGAGTGGACCTGCATTAAAGAGACGCCAAAGCAGCAGGGGGATTTACTGACAGCAGACACACTTTAAAAGGTTGTATTTTTCCTCTGGCAGACTCTATTCTATCTGCCAACACTTGGCTAATTGCTGTCACCGAAAAAGAAAGTCACACTAACTTCAAAAAACAAATTTGGAAATAATATTCCTAAATGAATAATGGCTTAATAATACCCCTTGCTTTCTGTGCACCATCCAAAAACACAGCCGTGAAAAAGCCAAATTAAGAAGATCAAACAAGGGTGTGCGAGCCCCTAAGCCACAATGCACAACCCGACTGTCACCAGCACAGTCAGATGATAGCATTATACTAAACATTCAACCGCAGCCAAGCCGCAAAATCAGAGTTTAGGAAATTAGCATATCTCTGATTAGATAATTCCTGTGGGTCTACTTGTGTGGTAAGTGGTGTGTTAGATGCCTCCTGCTCTGCAAACCTAAAGATGCACTTCAAAAAAAAAAAAAAAAGAAAAAAAAAAAATATATATATATACACACACAAAAAAGGACCTGCATCTGACCTTGCAGGAGAGCTCTTTTCTTTCACAATTTTTTTTTTCATGGATCCCTTTGAGCTCCTATCAAAAGCAGCTAGACCTCAACCCGACTTCAGTGTAAATACATTTCAAAGTCTCTCTTTTCAAGGCTGTTGTGGGTTCAGTGTTGGATGCATTTCATTTGAGCTCAAAACCTGTTCAGATTATTTTCCTAAAGCACAATAGACAGCAGCAATGCTTCATTTTAACACTTTGTGACGTGTTTGGGTATCTCGACACTCAACAGCTCCATCGCCCACATGCTTCATTTTGACTCTAGTCACTCTTGATGAAAAGGGCAGAAGTTATTAAAACATGAATAAAGAAATAAGCCAGACTGAAGCGCAGGGGGTTGTCAGTCAAAAACCACAATAACTTAATATGTATAGCTAAATAACACCATCCAAAACTATTCAGCCCCGATCAGGTGGCATTATTAAGATTAGTATCACAGGCATTGCCAGCAGAACTTGTCTCTTTGACCAAACCTGCCTTCACTCACACAGCTGTAGCCCCATTACAACATGAACACAAACACCAAAGTAAAATACTTCACTCACAGAAATAGAAAAAGTGGTGAGCCTCGTCTTTGTCTCTTCTCTCCCGGGTGATCCCGGTGGTGGTGACCGCGGTCGTGTCTCTCCCTGCCGACCCAAACGGCGGAATGGCAGCGGTGTTAACAATATCAAGTCCGGGTCCTCGTCTCTGTCGCTCTATCTGGTTAGCCAGCGTAAACAGTACATCCTCAAGTACAAAAATAGCAATAACTACACATTGTTTCTTTCGGTGTCCGGCTTGTCCCTCCCCCCTGCGAGCGAAACCAAACCTTTTTGTTCCACTTCAGGGAGCTTTCCGTCGGCGCTGTGCGTCGTGGTAGACGGCGCTATGGCTTGGTCTCTTCTCAGTCAGCCTCCACCGCTGCAGCCGGCTGACGCTCTCCCTGCAGCGCAGCATCCCGTCTCACTGGTGCTGAGGGGGGGAAAAAAGGTGGCCCTTAGTTAGTTATGAGGAGTGGCATCGAATCCGATTTTTGTTTTTTTCGCCACTGCGTAACGTCAGGGTTATCCTGGTCGAAATGTGTTTGTCTGTTTGTTTGTTTGTTTATTTGCGAGTTGTTGCCGTTCTGGAAACGTTAAACGGTAAAGTTGGTTTAATGAGAATAAAAACAACGGGTAGTTGTTAGCTGTGCCGGGTGCAACGAGTGGCATGGATGTGTTTCTCCAACAGGTGCGGGCTGATTTTGGCTAATTTGACCATGAAACTTATTTACATTTTTTTATTTTATTTTATTTTTTTAGCAAAATGGAATTCATGAGCTGCTCACATTACTTTATTAATTGCATTCTCTGCAGAGGTTCTTCTGTAGATGCAGTCCTATTTTTAGCAAGCTTTTCATTATTATTTATGGAACAAAGTTGTTGAGCTGAGTTGACTAAATGTTAGCTATAGTGTAGCTAGTAATGTTAGAATTGTTTAAAAAGCATCCTGTTTAGACATGGGTGGATTACCGAATGGGCCCCTAGGGCTCAGGGGGCCTTCAGGCAAACCCTCTGTGAGAAGTTGCCGGTAATAACTTTGCATTTCTTGTCTTATAATCAAAGGGCTTTGTCATTCATGTCAATGACAGAAGCCCAAAGTCCTCATGAAAAAACTTCACTTAGAAGATGTCACAAAAAAAGAAATATAAATATGGTGTTGTTAAGATACAGGTGAACTGATTTGTAGTTATTGTAGTTACAGTGCATAGTTATACACATATATAATATATATATATTATATTATTATAATATAATAATGAATGTCCCTCCAGTGGTCATAGTGTGTAACTACATATATGTTGATTTTGAAAATGTTCATCGGAAAATGTTCTATGCCACTGTTGTGTCTGACTTAACACATGGTAGAGTGCAGTTCTCCAGTGGTCACAGTGTGTAACTTCAACTTGTGTGTTGTAAAATATAATATTTTTATATCTGTCTTTATGCTTTTTGGAATGCAGCTGTATTTTCTCACTGTGACCACAGCAGGGCAGGGATTCTCAAGCATCTGTAGCACCTACATTTAATATTTTAGCTTGCTAGTTTGGCTACCTGCGTCTACTTTAACAATGTTGGAGAACAAATTGCGTATATTATTAACTCTGAGACTATTTACATTAGGACTATGATTACCTCGACATAATATAAATAATCAGTGTTAGCCAATATCTGTGTTATTCTTACTAAGGAGAGTAGCAATCTTGACGGTAAAATGCTATCATCTTTCTTGTAGTCAGTGTCACTTTGGTAAATTTATTTTTGAAGGTATTTACCGACAGTGCAAGTATGATACAATCGCTACATTGAAGCTGGCTTGATTAACAATAAGAACAGTTGTTTTTATTATTTCCATCTGTTGGATTACTTGTTTGTTCTGTTAATTTGCATAATAACGAGTTACGTCAAGCTTAAAATGTGAGATGTGTTCTGTTTAAATTAAACAAGGGTGGACTCGATTAAATAAAAAAGGTAAATGTTTAGTCCACTGAGTTTATTTCTTTTACGTCTTTCTCGAAACCCAAAGTTGTAACATTCACTGACACAGAAGAGGCAAGAACCAACAATAACTGCTAAGTGCCTTAAACCCGCATTCTTTCTAATTGCCAGCTGGGGAGACTCCTCTGGTTGCAAACAGAAGTTCGATTGTATTGAAGTCTATGAGAAAAAGACCCTACTTTTCACTTGATTTATTACCTCAGTAAACATTGTAAACATGAGTTTATGAACTCAATCTCTAGTTTCAAGTCTTCAACACAACATGATGTTCATTTTGTAAATGATGGTCACGTTTAGAGTAAAATAAACGAGAAAGCAGCTCATGCTTTAGAGCGTGGCTACCTTGAGATTGACAGGATGGTGTTGTCCGGTTTGGGTATTATCCGTTTTTTTGTCTTGGAACTTTAAACCTTTCAAAGTGGGTTTTCAGTTCAAAAAAGTTAATTGTAACATTTTAGTCGCCTAAAAGTGTCTTGTGCAGCGTTAGGTTGTACTTAGCTCCACCCTCTCTTGTCACTACTGGTTTAAAAAAAAAAAAACAAGATGGCGACAGCCAAAATGCCAATAAGAGGCTTCAAAACAGTCATCCACAAACCAATGGGTGACATCACAGTAACTACATCCACTTCTAATACAGAGTCTATGCTATTAAGAAGGGTATCAGAGGAGCCAAACTTAACCGGCAGGGAATCAGAATCCAGGAAACAGACAGCGGTTCAGACAGACAGGTAGGTTTAAGAATCAAGAATCAATGCTGGAGAGCTTAGCGTATCTGGCAACTGATTAGTAGAAGTTGTCCCTGATTACTGAGGCAATCAGGGAAAAATTAAGCAGGTGAGCTAGGCAGAAGAGCAGGTCAGGTGGTGGAACTGGCAGGAAAAGGGTATTCAGAGGACAGGTAAGCGTGGCTGGGTCTGAAATGACAAGACAGTTGGTGAAATGGAAAACCAGGCACAATACTGGAGGTTCTGGGAGGATTCCTGACAAAAAGCAGCAAAAAAACGCTTTCTATATATTATTTTTATTATGCATTCATTAATTGCGTTTGGTCTTCTGCATTCAGAAGAAATGCATGTAAGTCATAGAGCAGTCCTCTTAACAGAACATTGATGGTACTAGACTGGAGATTATAGATTAGTTCCTTCTGTTTCATATATCAGTTACACAGCTCATATTGCCACCCTCTGCTGTGAGTATTTGACTGACAATATGGAGCTAACAGCCTATCTCAATCCCTCATCATTAATTAAACAGTACCCATGACTGAGTGCTCTTCCTATTGCACGATTGATCCATACCAATGATTGTAGCTCCTATCAGCTCTTAGATGCCATCTTTTTAAAGGCAGTATCTTGAGAGTCCTTTTTACAGCGTTGCTCGTTGGCATCGATATCGTTTGGAGATATCACATAATATACAGTTATACACAGTGAAATATATTTCAGAACTCAGGAATGTTATGTATGTTACCTTAAGGTTTGTAGTTTTGGGCTCTTTCTCCCAGTACTGATTATTGTTTTTAGATTCAAAGGATATGGTGTATTCAATTTGCTTTACGTACTACAAGGCAGTAAACTGTTTAGTTTTATTGTTTCAACACAGTGAATATATACTATACAATTATTTCTAAAGCATTGGCATCCATTCAGCAGAGCAGTCCTCTTCTTACATGTGCAAAAATGACAGAAAAAGGCAGTCAAAATATTGATATTTCGCAGCCTCTTCCAACTGTATGTTTTGCATCTACAGTAATATTTTGAGGACATTAATGTGACGCTTCACAATGTGGAAAGAAACTACAGTCTTTGCACGTTCAGGAACCACATTCAGTGCATGGATTTATTTCGGCATGTGATTCATTGTTGTACCACCTAGCATGCAAATAAGATAAAGGAAGGTGTAATTAAAGTAAAGATAAAACAGAAACATGCCCCTTAAATCCACATGTTAAAAGCACCACTAATCACATGAATTTGTTAACCAGGCAACAGGAACAAGAGGGCAAGCCTGCTCACACTTCAAAGTCCACTGCAGCATCTCTCTTTTTTGTCGACGCGAACCTGCCATATTGCCTGTGAGAAAACATCAACTTTGGTTTTGTTTGGAGTAAACTGTCTTTAGACACTAATACCTGAGAGCTTGAAATATTGGAAATAAAAGTAATCACGAGGAACTAAATCTAAATGGTGTTTAGATGTCACTGTGACTCATTTGCAGTTAGTTGTTGTAGCATTGGGCCCAAAACAGCAACTTAAACATGTTAGGCTATATTGCAGATACACAATGTTAGTACTAATTGCAGTAAATGACATATTTAGCCAACCTTTACGAAGGACCATGCTGATTTTACACAATGTTATCCCTTTGAGCTTTGTCTGATATGGCTTTTCTTTTTCTTCTCTAGAATATTTGCAGATTCTCTAACTTGTAACAATCTGCAAACGCATAATTTACGTGTGAAACGAAATTACAGCTAAGGACGATAATAAGTTGGAAAGCTTCCACTTTCACCGTTATAGTTAAGTGACGTGTACCATTGATGCTCAATAAAACTGTCTTCGGAGATGTAGAAAATTGCAAAATGTTGGATGTGGTAAAAACACATAACTCACGTATAATGAGAGAGGTGGTGCATTGCAGCGAGACATTTATTAGAAATGAGGTCCTGACAACTCCTGAGTGTTGACATGGGTTTTATGGCAGGATGCAGGACTCTCTGAACTGCTAGCCAAAGTTTATATGACATTGGCGAGAAAAAACTGTGAGCTGCTGGCAGAACAAATGAAACTATCAAAATTACATTTTCCCCCTGTCCCCAATACAACCAATGATCTATATACTAGAAAAAGACCGAACTTGTGAAGCTGGACTTGCGTTGTATATATTTTGATCCCTGAATAGTACTGTATAAAAGGATTGAATAGTTCTTCTTTATAATTAAAATGCAAGTAAAACTGACTGTGCTGACGACAGCCAGTCCTCTGAGTTACTGCAGCTGCGCCTCACAGGAATCAACAGCATGGCTGAGACACCTGTCTGACCACATCGCCTGGCAGAACCTGTTCATTACATAATCTTCCTTCACTCAAGTCTGTCTCTTTCTCCGTCAGTATGTGGGAATGAACACTTTCACACTGCTAACGATGCGAGTATCTGACATCTGCGGTTTTGCAAGGTGGTGTGTGATGTTGCAGCTGACTGAATCCTAATTCCCCAAGAAAAGGCTAAAGAGATGGCAATTCTCAGCATTTGGGCAAACACAGCACTATCCACGAACAAAACGTCTTAATTTATCTTCATTACACACCCTGAGAGCTGTGTTGTGCTACACTGCTTTCTACTTCACTACTCACTGCACCAACGTCGACGAAAGACGTACTATGTTTTTGGTACAATTTAATGAAATGTATGTTTATATATTATACATTTCTGCCGAATTAACACATGGATGATATTGCTTAGTTAAAAAAAATATATATATCTAGAGTAAGGAGTGTGTCATATTTGCAGAGTGTAAGTCTTGCATCTGTCTGGCTTTCACAGTCTCCGGCCATGTAAACGTCAGGAGGACATAAAGGTATACTAGTACAGATGGTGAGTTACATTAACATGCTTTGCAAATTTAAGCAATTTATATTTATCGCTCAGCAGATGCTGACTAGATAGAGGTGGTAAATTATAATTTGGTTGGTAGACTGATTCTTTTCATTATTGGTAACACCAACATCTGCTGGCTATGCAAGTGGCTGCATGAAGTCTCACTGAGGGATGAAAGATTTAAAGTATATTTAAAGAAAGTGTGTGTGTGTGTGTGTGAGTGTGTGGGGGGGGGGGGTTAAGAAGAAGAAAAAGAAAAAACAACAGTATTCAGAACACAGTTTGGATTAATTAAAGACGTCAAACTTTTCAGGACGTTGAAAAAATGTTTACAGTAACTTAAAAGGTAAACCTATAATTTTCATCCGAAAACTCGCTAGTATGTCTTGAAAGCCAGTTTTGCTCCAATGCCAACCAGCATGGGTATATTTTGTGGCAATATTTAGAGCACAGTATATAATATAACCGATACATAATATAGTATTTGAGCATGGGAGTTCATTCTTGACCTTTGAATCTAAATAGTCTCAACTCCACTTATTAGCTTTTTATGAGCATTAAACTGCATCTCATAGTCTTCATAATCAAAAGGGACTCCCTTGAGTTATGTGGCTGGGCTGTTGGAACATCTAGGACTTACTACAAACACCTTCAACACCATTATATCTCTGCTGATACAAGTGAGAGGAAGATTGGAAGAGGAAGCTTTGTGTGAATACCAGACTTCATTCTTAGGTCACACAATGACAACTGAGCCCATTGACTGAATGCTCAGAAAAAGCTCAACTGTACCAGGAGTTAAGACTATTCTGTCGCATAATACAGTATATTCTTCTCATGAGCGTTATTCTCTCAGCATGATGGAACACAGTGTTACTATGGTGGTTGGATCACTCTTAATGAGAAGACACAGCAGGGCCGAGACGGATGGCCTTCTTAAGCAGCTTTTCCTGTTCCTCACACTTCATCAGCTTATCAACAACATTAATCAACCTTGTTTCTATCTCACACGTGTGCAAATGTGTTTGCCGTATCAACTTAAAAGGTACTATGTCAATGTTAAACTAAAGCTTAATACAAGCACAACAATTCAATAGATAAAAGCTTGGTCTAATCTTAAAATCAACACACTTAACACTTGTTAAATATTGTTTGTTCACGTTTAAAATGACAATTCACCTGAACAAAACATTTATTTGAAGATTTTAAAAGTTTTTAAACGTAAATATCGCTTGTAGTGTAAATGCACATTTTGCATAATTTAGCCACAGAATCAAAGAATCTGACTCAAAGTTTTATGTTCGTGTGAAATATGAGGTAACACTCCACTCTGTGCGTCTCTCTCTCTCTCTCTCTCCTTATTCAAGTGTGATCGAAGTCATACAGCTGCCTCAGCGACCACTAGATCCACCTGCAGAGAATGAGAGATTGTCTGCTGTCTCCCTGCAGAAATACAGAATGCATTTGTCAGTGCTTGTGCCAGCAGAACGCTTGTGTCTCAAATCGCCCCCATCAGAATAGATAGATTCTAGATAGTCACTCTGGTGCTGTCTGTGCTGCTGAAATAACACACTGCGACTCCATTCAGCTGTGATTGGAAATAACAATCATAATTACCACAGTGTAATCATATCCCTCAGCAATGACTGTCACCAGAGAAATGCCATTATTTTAATGTCATAACAAATCAGCTGGTTTCAAGAACAGGAGAAGGGAGAGAAGGTTGGACTCTATAATTGGAAAGGTTCAGTATCATATGTATCATATTTATCATGTAATTTCAAGCAGTTCTGAAAAAAAGCTGTCTCAGAATCCCTCCCGTTGCATCTGAAATTTGGTTTATAATGCCAAAGTAGGTGGGAAGGATATTTGTTTTGTGTCTTTGTCTCTATCTCAGACGGTTCTTACCCATTTCATTCATTCTTCTAGCCACTCACACCCCCCACCATTCAATGACTCTGAGTCAATTTAGAAAAAAAAACAACATCTATACAGGGATGAGCTTGAGGCGTTAGTGAATGCTGCCATTCACCCTCTGTCTCTACTCTTTGTGGGAAGATTCCTCATCTCTCATGTGGCGGCCCATTTGTCCTGGAGTAATTCATTACCTGTTCACTCAGTAGTGACAACACCTCAATTCCATCTGGCTCTACTGTCTCATGGGGCCCCACTAGCCCCAGAATAATAGGGACAGCCACCAGGAAACATATTTGCTCACCTATTACCTCGGTAACTATGTAATGATTGATTCCTTGTTGGATTATCCATGTGTCACAGCACAGACAAGAGCCTCTTTAATGAGAGAGGCACTGCTCACTCCACCTGTGACTCCAATCCAAATCACAGATGATAAACCGAGCGTATGCCAAAGAATATGTGGCAGCCGTTGTCGAATTCAAGTGATAGGCAGTGTTTCACAGAGACGAGTATATTATAAGTCATGCTGTCTCAGCTCCATTTTTGAGATCTGAAGGCAAAGCAAAATTGGTTCTGTGCTGAGAGCCTGAACAATAAAAATGGTGTCCCTACAGAAGAAAAAAAACATATTGCACTTGGCTATCAATGAGAAAAACTGACCAATTTATCCCAGGGGAGAAAAAAAAACCCCACACAAACAAGAACAATAATTGCTGCTTTGAAAACACTTGTCCTCATCCAAATAGAGCTGTTTTCACCTCTTTCAAATGTATTCATTCAGTTTTACTGGAGCTGCTTGCAATTTTACACCAAATTACATGGATTCCTTTGCAAAAGGGAAAACACTGAAGCCATAATGTTTCTATTATGTAAGATCAATAATAGTAGCACAGCCGAACAAACCCAAGGACACATTGATATTTACCAGGGTTGCAGCACTGCCGTATCCAAATTGATGGGGCCACCTCATGAGTTGTGATGCAACCACCCACTGCAGGCTGCACCCACCTAGGGTATCGCTTCAGAGGCCAGCAGCTGTGCCTGACAGCTGGACACACGTTGTCCTCCTTTCCCTGCAGGAAGCTCAGCAAAGGCGTTCTGTATCCTACAGCTACGCTTTGAATCCATGCTTGATCACAGCAATATCTCCGTCCCAGAGCTGTGAAAGCAAATTACAGCAAAAGGCATGACGCTTGGTGCCGGTCACTTCAAATTTAGCTAACATTTTAGCTGTGCAACTGATGCTTTCATCTAGTGTGATATCCAGGGGATGTAAGAGTGGATAAGCTTCTGATCACCAATATGAAAATAATGATTTCAGATATGAAGCAAGTGCAAGCATCAGGGAATCTTTCAGGGCAAATATTAAGCCAAATTTTCTATTGGATTGTCCTCCAGTATCTATCGATCTATCTGCTGTTATCATGGTTTATTTGTGCTCTACAAGGCATCATTAGTATTTGAATTTGCCTTCCCTCCACCCCCATATTGCCCAGTCTTTTGCTCTTAGGATCATGCGTCTGGGATGTGTTCCAGCTCGGCTAAAATTGATTAATAGTGGCTTTGATTCCACAGAATGCTGACTGCAGACCCGGCAACTGTGTGTCTTGAAAACATGCTCCTTCCAGTCTCATCATCAAGATGTGTGTTTTGGAGAAGTTAATGAATAAGTCATTAGGATGTGACTATGATTGATGCGTTCGAAATAAACAAGCTACCATCGGCTGCTGCCGGAATCAGTGTGGAGGCCAGACAAACTGCAGGTAAACCAACTGCAGAATTAAGCAGACGGGGAATTCATTCCACCATATGTGCATTGTCTGCCTGATGAAAGACTGTTCATATCCCCTTTTTGGATCTCTTATTGCATGAGTTCAGAGTCCATTCACAGAATCAAATTCAAATCACACCTAGCACAATGGTGTACAAGACTTTTGAAATTAGTGGAAATCAGGGAAAAATAACAATCATTGTAGCCAACACAGCTCCAAAATTATTACATTTCTCAAAAGTCAGTTGTGCCATTCCTGGAAGCAGTTCCTGCCTGCAATGACCCAGAGAGCCACATCACACTCCCTACCATCTATGTGCGCAAAGGATAATCCACACATTATTTATTATACTTGTGATAGTCTACTCATTATTTTGGTTGCTGCCCAAATGGCACATATCTATATGTGATACTAGGAAGGGGTGAATGTCATGTTATTCCATTGAGCGTGGCATTTGTAATCAGCACTGTTTCGCATACAAGCCCTGTTAGCAATACAGCCTCGGATTTGTTATCAAATTCAACCTAATGCATCATGGGATGCATCTTGCCTTCGATACGTTTCAGCTAACGGCTAACGACATGTCCTTTAAACAAGGATAAATGGATAAATAATCACATAAGACATTCATTGTTGGATTTATTAGTTTTGTAAGGTCTCGAAAAAACACTGCTGTTCCATGCTGGATTACAATGCTTATGAAAGGGATAGGATCAAACTCGGTGGAAAACGATATTCAAGCGAAGGCAATTTAAAGTGTGCTTCTAGAACGCAGCATTTCAGAGATATTCTAAAAATAGTAATTACAGTACTTTCATGTAGTATACGACATTACCGATCTTTGTACTTGGGGGAAGGTATCAAGTATTTAAGTCAAAAGGCTCAAGTCCAAGTGAAGTCACGAGTCATTGGTGTCAAAGTCCAAGTCGAGTTGCAAGTGTCTCAAATGTGTGACTAGAGTCTGACTCGATTCCAAGTCGTGTGATTCGAATCCACACCTCTGGTCCTTACCGTTATCAGCAGTCAACCTACAAAGCACACTTAGTTTGCTAAAGGACACACAAGCAGGGTTTCCTCATATCTTTTTTTTGGCAGCATGGAAAAGCTTAAAGCACTTAAACCTTCCACTGAAACCTTTGATAATGAAATTATTTCAGTGGTCTGCAGCTCTTCAGGTCAGAGTGACAAGGGGAACATGCATACTTTATCGCTCTAATTTCCAAAGTTTACATCCGACTTGGGATCAGGTCCCATTTTGCCTTCTGGCTCAAAGAGCTGCAAACTGCCAAACAAAGCAAACATGAAAGAGAAACAGTAGCGAGACAGAAATCTGGTGTCAGTATATTTGTGCATGTATGAGAACATGTTTTATATTTGGTGTCACTCTGCATGATTTGCTGTTGCGTTTGTCTATTAAAAAGACTCTTTGGTGATTTAAAATACCCACTAGACTGTAGGGGATCTGAAAACCTTTTTAGAAACATGTCTTATAGTAACGCAAACCCAACACTCTGCCCTCCTCAGGCTATAATACAAAAGCAAAAGGTAATAAGCTGCACCAAAGACAAGAATTCACGCAGAGACAAGCTGCTGAAATAGCTCTAAGTTGCATTACCACCAAACCCTTCAGCGAAACAATTTCAAATGGATAACTGCTGTGTAAAACATAAACTCAAATTATTCTATCCTGCTCTTTAAAGTGCCTTAAAGGGTGCAAAACTGTTGTGAAGGAGAGCACTGCAGTCATTACAGATGACTATGTTAAACCTGGGTAGTGTAAACTAAACATAGGCACTGTAAAGGATGTTGGTTGCAAACACCAAACAAATTCCTTTAACACAAACCACTGATGTGTCCTTTAAAATGTTTCCCTTGAGCACCGAAAAAGCTAATATCAGCAGGGACTGTGGTTGTACTGGGCAGCCTCCAGAGGTATCTGTTTGTGGAGCTGGTTGAGTGTGAAATAAGCATTGAAGAAAAAGTGCTTGCCACTTCAGAAAACCTTTTCTCAATGAGTAAAGGTTTATTTAAACTATTGTATGCTATTGAAATACATTTTTACCTTGAATCTTGAATATCAGATAGAAAACACTTCATGTTACACATTTCAAAAGTACATCCTCCTGATGCAGGCGTGTTGAACAATTTCGAGAAAAAAAACATTAAAGATCCCCATCATGTTTTAAGACATAAAAGTACTACTCACTCAACTCAACGCCGCTCAGCCTCGACGATTTACTGAGTTTCCTGATGGACAGAAAGCTAGAGTAAGGCTAACCGTCAACTACCAACTGTAGCTGCCGTCAGCTAGCTAATTAGCTTTGTTAGCTGTGCTGCCAGGACTGGGAGCTCGGAGTATCGGGGGAGTGTTGGTGTCTCTGGATGTAAGATGGAGTTTTTCAGACCAGAGTAAATCTCGGACTGGGGAGAGCTTCGCGAAAAAAAGAGGCTGCAAGACAGACACCAAGCTGGACTTCTTTGCTGTTGGACTATGCTTTGCTATGTCTTGGGTTTTTGCTCTTGCTTGATGTATGAAGGAGTTAGCAAAGCCATCAACAAGCTAGTTTTTGTTCATATCTAATGTAATCATAGCAAATGCACATGTACAGCTGACCATATTTACAACCTTGATGTATAAGTGATTTGCACTCTGAAACTGGAGGGGAACCAAAATCGCAAAAGTACAAATTCCTGCAAAATGTTGATTTGACATAAAAAAATATGATCCTAATATGAAACTAGAACGGCACTCGTAGAGCACAGACCTCCACCAAGGCCAATGCTGCATTAATGTGCTCCTCAGATGGTCCCATTTACCGAGTTGGGAAGTTGTTCTTCAGAATACGGAGTTTTCATGAGCAAATAAGATATAATGTATTTTGTTGCTCAGAGGGTTTAAACAAAATGTTGAGGAACAAGCTGTTTCCTTGAATTGTCCCTGTCAGGTACTTATTTTTCTGATTCCCATTTCGAAATGTTAACCAAATGGAAACTTAATGCTTTTATCTGCCACATGAATCAGATCTGCTCTAAAATGTAATGGGTTCTTCGTTGGCCCATGCTACACATTTCCAACAAGGTTTGTGAACATTTTTCTGTCTACTGACAGACAAACAAATCAAGCCTAACACATAACCTCCTTGGCGGAAGGTAAATATGATTAAATATTATGCATTTTCATCTCCCAGCAGCCTGTATGCGTACCAATGAACATTAATACAGAACTTTTCTTGAAGCAGGTTAATGACAGTTGCAGTAAAAGCAGAATACCTCACAGAGTTTAAATGTTTGCCTGACACTACCAGACCCAAATAGCTGACTTGATTCAGGTATGTGGTTACCTCCTATTATCGAGCGGCTCCTGATCTTGCCGACGCACCTTACATGTTATTGTTCAGCTTCCTTCTCTTCTGCTCAACAAGCAACCTTTACTCTTCTCCCCCTGCCATGGAAACCTTCTTTATGGGCCTCAAAGGGAATTATTCACAGTCTCCTCAGGGCTCTGACAAGGTTGTGGGCTTTCTGTCTCCCTTCACTCTTGGCTTCTGTTCTGAACCGTAATTGATTAGGTTAAGCAGCAAGAGAGGGAAGGTCACGCCAGCAGCGGATGATCTGGAGCACTCAACAGCACGCGTGGCCACAGACACATGCACTCCATCACGGGGAGACAACCGGCGTGGACAGGATGAACCACACCTTTGAAATGGATCTGCTCACAACAAGATCCATTTATTTGCCACTTTGGATTATCGGATCATGTACACGGGATCTGGTATTTTATCCTTCTGTAATGAAGATTTTCATTTTAAAAAAATGCTAACATATTCATTTTGGCATCAGGAGCCTGTCAAATAAGAGCATGCGGTCACACAGGAGTGAACAAAGAAAATCTCAAAATAAATTCTAACAAGAATATTGTTCCTGCTAGGAGATGGTATGAAAGGGATGCTGTGCTCAATTTGTACAGCCCGGGTGCCTCTGAATCAGCTTGGCTTCATTAGTCAGGCTAGAATTGTTCTTGAAGGACATAAAATCCCCCAAATTGGGAGGCGGGCATTATATGGGAGAGTAAAATCTAGGGGAAAATCTGGATGTTTTCTCCAGCTTTGGAATCAGTCAGCCAATACAACAAATCCAGAAGCAGCAGCTGCTGGCCCAGGTTGATACTATTCCGACTGAAATATCAAAGAGTGGCAATGCTCACAGTGTGAGTGCCACGCAGGCACACAACGGGAGAATTCAGTCTTCAAATACAAAGTAAAATTTCCCCCCTGGTAAATTTTTTGTTTGACATGTTTATTTCTGTTGTCTGATGATGTCCGTGACGAAATTTTGGGGATATCATGGAGATTCACGAAAATTGTAAGATTCGTTTCAACATAAGGTGATAGGAAAAATAAATGTGTTTTATGCTAACCATGGGGGTTGATCCTGGGGAGAAATTGCATTTCTTCTCTATCCTTATGGCTTTTCTATTCACACAGCAGATGAAAAACAAACTCCACCTTGTTGTAAAGGTAAATAAAGGATGAGAAGGGTCTCAGCTGGTTGCTTGACATTCTTCTGTTGTCTCTCTACATAGTCAAGAGGAGTAAAGCCATGGTACTTTCTATGGTGTTGTTGTTAGACATATAATGCCTGACGTTATTCCTGCAGTTTTACAAAGACGTTATATTTTGCATGGCAAGTCCACTGCAGCTGCAAATTGCAAATTGAATGTAGACAGAAGATTGATTGATTCAGACACATTTTGATTTCCCTACAAAACAAACAATTTAAAAAGGGTCGGTTCACGTAAGCTACAAAAGAAACCGACACATTTTCTCAATAGCTCCCCGCAGTATGTAGCCATGCAGATATTTCTGCTTTATTTGCCCGAGTTTTGAAAAACGTCTCAGAGATTTCAGCCTCCACCCCGGTAATAAGGGTGAATGGAATTTCATTTGTGCTGCTCACAGACTTGAAATTCGTCCTTAAAAAAAATAATAAAATAAATAAATAAATAAAAATCAGTCTGGTTTAATAAAACCCAAACTATCTGGACTGCTAAAAAAATAGGTACCTTAGAAAGTATGTTGTTGTTTTTTTATGATTTATGAGAAATAACACTTAAAATGTTGTCTCCAGGGCAGGATTATTAGGTGACAAATTGATACAGAAGGGATGTAATGTTCCACTGAATTGCAGGAGTTTAACGCTTTGGTACCATTTCAATTATTAAATCCCCATTCATCTGAATGCAGCTGCTGTTTTTAATTTACCCCTACTGAACAGAGATCATTGTGATTCAGAGTCCAGATATATGAAATACAGTATTAACAGCTGCATGTCAATGAGCAGCAGGGCTCTGTTATCCCTATGCCGAGTGGAGCTTGGAGAGGCAGGCCAGAGCGATGATGAGGCCATCCCTGGCGAATAAATTGGGGTTGACTTTGTGAGGGCCTTGAAGGAAGGGAAAGGGAATGGAATGAGAATTTGCTGTTGCTGTGCTGCAGGATAATATTCATGGAAGATGAGAAGCAATGGTAATGTTAGGTGAGGGAAGCGACAAAGCTTCATGAAACCTTTCTAAGGGTGAAGGGCAAATGACCCCAGCTACTGGCATCGCCGTGAAAGAAGAGGAAGACCGCGTTCAAACGGCCGCGTCAAACTGAGTTGACAATTCCATTTTCATCAGTGACCCGAGAGAAAAGGACAACAAGTTTGCGGGACTTTGCTTCATAACATCATGTTCTGTTTTCTCAAAGCAAAGCAGAAGCTTGAAAATGAAAAGAAGTCAAAAAAGAGAATGTGTTATAATTTTCCTGAAGAAATGTTTTCTCCTTGAAAGCAGATATCTAAAGTCTGTGCAATCTTTTTGTCTTATTAAAGGGCAATGCCTGGTTTGAATATTCATTAGCAGCTCGCTCTGTAGACCTCTGTGTTTGAATACATTAATAAAACACAAAATGTTTTTTTTAATGAATGCAGCAGTAAAAATGCAATAAAAGTGTATGCCTTTCTGAAGGAGGTCATTAAAATTTGAGGGAATAATAAATCCTTTTAGAGAAGTAGCTCTCTGAATATAGCAATGAAGTTAAGCAATTAAATTATTTAGACCTCCCGTTGCGAGAAATGGTGCTAATTAGCATCAGACTACTTCAACATGATGAGATGAGCCAGTATCACACAGGTGCAATTGTCACTTTGTTTTGTTGAATAATGAAGGAGCTGACACTTGTTTCAAGGGCTTGTTAATTGTTGTACCGAAAAGTGTGCAGGAGAGTCAGATCTGCTCGCTGAAAGGCCACAAATGTCAGTTGTATGCGTTATCTTCACGGCGCTACATTTTCATTTGGAATAACCACAATTCCGTTTGAAACCAATCATTTAATTATGCTTATGACACAAGACAAACATTGAGTGAAACAAATTAGCTGACGAACAGAGCATTCTGTTAATGAATTTGGAATTAAAACGCTATTTGATGGGCTATGGCAGGAGGTATTCGTCCGCACATATCTGGCTCTGCCATATTTCCAAGCCTAGCGTATTGTGAGTTATCCTGTCATGGTGCGTCTCTGGGTGTAGGAGTGTGACAGTAAAGCGGGGAGGAGGGGGTTGGAGGGGGTTACTGGGGGTCTCTGAGCATGCAGCTTGTTACCCAGACATCCAGGATGAGTGGCCGGCAGCACAGAGAGGAAGAGAAGCTCCCTACCGGGGAGTGAAGGCAGCGTGCGCAGGGAAAGCATGATGAATGAGGGAGGAAAGCTGCAGGAGGCCATAAATCAATATCTCCTCTTCCCCCCTCTCTTTTAAGGTGGATACTCCCCTACACATAGTCTTGTCCTGTCTTATTTTAATGATGATTGAGGAACACCCTGAACACTAACACAGTGATATCCCTAAACCTAACCTCTGGGTAGCTGTTAGCCATAGCCGTCCCTAAATAGCTCTTCCTGTACAATATCATAGCTTTTCAGCAAACCAAACAAATGAAGTCAGCCTCAGGGGGGGTCTTATAGCACTGAGTGCTACCACTAAATGCATTGGTCTAACTCCATGAATGATTCATCAAATGCTTTGTTGCTCATTTTAGAGCTGGTGTGTCTCCTGAGCCAATACTTGGAAGCATTAAACCCATCCCTGTTAAGTGTTCTTCTTTACAACAGCATATTGCTGAATAAATACACTGTCTGCAACACCTTGTGACTGCAATTATTCATACAACGTAATATATACATATTCATTTAGAGGGACAACTTCAGAATGAAAATTAACGTCTTTGTAACACAGGGTAGCTCTAATAAGATTTTGAGGTATTTTACTGAACAGTTAGAAGGCTGGCTCTCCCTAAATTACAAACGTTCTCACTTACCTCTACGCTGTATCTATATCCTCCACCTTAATGCATATAAATGGAATTTGGTTTGTGGTGTTCATCAAAACAACATTTACAATTACATTTATTAGAAATCCCATCCTGGTTATCCCACAGACTGTATATAAGAAGTGGACGTAGTCACCGTGACATCACCCATTGGTTTGTGGACTACTATTTTGAAGCCTCGAGTCTGGCGTTCTGGCCATCGCCATCTTGTTTTTTTTAAACCAGAAGTGAAACAAGAGGGTGGAGCTAATTACAACTGAACACTGAACAAGGCATTTTAGGTGAACAAAATGTTACAATTAACTTTCAAGAACTGAAAACACGCTGTGAAAGGGTAGAAAGTTGTTAGACGAAAACACGGACAACACGGTAGTGACCCGTCAATCACAAGGTAGCCCCGCCCGAAAGCATACCCTAATTTATCGTCTATTTTACATAATTTACAAAATGACCATCATGCTGTATTGAAGAAGACTTTAGACCATAAACTCATTACAAAAATGTTTACTGAGATAATAAATCAAGTAAGATGTAACGTAATTTTATCATAGACTTTTATACAATAGGTAACAGGTTTTGCTTGCCGTCAAACAAAACAAAATCCCCCGTTCTTGTTTTGTGCCAACATGTATTGAGAAATACTGATGTTCATATGAATGGTAAATAGACTGCATGTATATACTGTAGCGCTTTTCCAATCTTTTCAATCAGTCAAAGCGCTTTATAACACATGTCAGTATTCACACATTCATACAGAGTCAGAAGCTACCGTACATGCCATCGGGAGCAATTTGGGGTTCAGTATCTCGCCCAAGGACACTTTAGCATGTTGAGTGCAGGTGCCGGGGATCGACCTGCTAACCCCCTGATTGGTGGACAACCACTCTACGACCACTCCTGAGCCACAGCCGCCCCATATAAGGCTTCAGCAGTCTAAGGGAGTCAAATCAAGTGGATATGTTTAGATAAGTTACAGTATTTTTAATACAAACATCCACATCTTTTGATTTTCTTAAAAAGGTAAAAGAGATAAATCAAAGGTTATTGAAGAATACCTTGAATGTGAAAGACTGATATATTTTTGCCACAAAAACAATCAGACTGTCTCAAATATCTGACCCACATATACATCTAAAAAGGTTAAATTCCCAATGCGTCTAACACCACAAACAAAATGACATTCACCTGTCTGGTTGTTGAGAAGAGTGGCGCAGTAAGGGTTAACCTACATGTGCAGCAGGGACGAGAGCCTGATTGATTGACAGCTCATAAGAGGAGGTAACGCTCCAGTGTGCATCCTTTCTTTCTGACCGGCAGCAGCACACTAAGCTTCTTTGGTGACAGAAAACCAGTTAACATGAATATCATCACAGTTACAAGGAATCATTCAAACCATTTCAAATAAATGGATCCCCTTCTCGTTATTATTGTGCTCAACACACAGACCCTAGTGTTTATGCCAATCCTAAAAATCAGTGGAAATCATTTAGAAGTACTGTAATGTTTTACACAAAAGGTGGAAGCTGAAATCTCACATACAGCTACCATGTGTGATTTTTAAAAGAAATTGAAATTGACTTTATTTAAAAACAATACTGCCTCTCAAAAGACATGTGGCCTGTCCAGCCTCATCCAGAAGGGAGACATCTGCTTTGGTGCTTCTATTATTGACTTGTGTTTATCAGGATTTCCCATGAGTATCGAGCAAACGGAGTGGCCTGCAGAGAGCTGTCTCTCATCAGTCTCTGGCTCTTTACTCCCCTTGACAGCATCCACGGGCAAATATTTGAGTTGAGATAAGTTTCACCTTACCAGAGGATCTAAATGTGTTGGCGCAAATGACTACGCAGACATTAGTAATTTCCTCAAAAATAGACATAATGTAGTCGATTGATTAATTCAGTTTATTCTTTAATGATTTATTAGCACCCGATCAGCATGTGAATTCTCACTTGACAGCGTGCCTCGTATTTCGAAAACCATGAGCAGACTGTGTAACTGATGTGTCAATAACGTGTGACAAGCTCTTGTTTTTTTCCTCGAAGTGTAGGTTGTTATACGCTGCATAAATAATCAGCAGAGCGGAACAATTTTTATTAAACCTATTGGGGGGAAAAGACACATCGCAAACTTCAGTCCAACTCTCAGTGGATATTCATCTCACAGAAGCTCAAAAGGGACAAAAATTAAAGTTTGATCCGGCACTGGAGAAGAGAGTCAATGAAGCGAGAAGAAAACATACCCAAGGTTAAAAATGTTAATGAAGCCCAAGGTTGTTTAGGGAAGAGGAGTTTAAGTTCTGACAAGGCTTAATACTTTATTAATATGAATTTGACATGAAAAATAACGTTGTGTGAGTGCGAAAAACATCAAACATGTGTCAACACTAAATTGATGGTATTAAAATATAAAACACACAGAAAATCACGTTCAATCTTCCTTGCTTTTATATTCGGGGAACAAAGTGCTTTCTTCAAGAAACCAAAATTCACTAACAGGAATGGCTTTTCATTCGACTGTTAAAATCATGTCTTTACAATTTGTAGGCCAGGCTGTTTTTACATTTATCAATATCGAGAATAAGCTCAGAAAAGAAAGAAAGGAATAGAAACACAGAACAGCAGGAGGTTTACTTGCGGTTCACAGCAATCAATATAAGTATCAGTGGGCTATTTCCAACTGCTGACTGACATCAAAGAGACTGGCTGTAGGGGGCTTCTAGGCTCACGCAATGCAAATTGTGCAGTGAACAGTGCTGGAAATGAAGTGGAGATGTGTGAGAACGCTGTTCTGGAAATGCTCTATATTACGTCCATGTGTTTCTATGTGTCCCTTAGAATGTGGATATTTTGTGTGCGACTCCCAGAATTCACCACATTCTAATATTTTCCTACCTGTTTGTGCATTTTCTTTTTTTGGGGGGTGAGATGATTCTGTGAGAGTTGAGCAAAAGTTGGATATTTGGTTTTCGCCCCGACTGAATCTGTATATCTAAAACTCCTGGGGGGGGGCTGCAGATTATTTTTCAGCATAATAACCTGCAGCTCCGAGGATAAGTCTTCACATTCGCCGAAGGCACACCTCTCCTTTCTCTTGTAAAGAAAGCAATAGCTCAGAGTATTGCACAATGCATCTCACTAATGCTTCTCTCCGATTGTCAATCAGTTTCACGCGCAGCAGAATCCAACACTGCTCTAATTGCATCTAAGATCTGTTTGGCATTGCATTGGCAACCCACCCACTTCACTGAACAAGAAAATAGGGCCTCAGTTATATTGGCATGGGAGGATAAATCTGCCACTCCTTGGGAAACATCACACCTCTACTGGACTGCAAATGTTGTCACGCGAGTGCTTATCAAAAGAGCATTTCATGATTAATAAACTAGTTCAAAAGAGCTGTTAGCTGGAAGAACTCTCATAATATTTACCCTATGTTTATGGACGGTTATTTTTGCTCATGCTACAGTAGACGTAGGGGAGCCTATTCTGTGGGCCGACTGCCAAAATTGAGTTGTCAAAAAACAAGAATAATACTTCAAACCTGTGCAAAGCGTCTAGGCTATATGGCATACGTTACGACTTCAATAAAGCATGGCTCAAACAGGAGGTCAGCAACTTATAAAACTCCGGAGCGAGCCAAAAGTAATCATTTATTTTTTATTTAACCATCTAAGGGGGCAAGGAAGCCAAAATTATGGTAGAATAAGGCATTTTATTAGACTGAGAGCTTCCAAAAGAAAAAGGTGGAGAGAGAGGAGTGAATTCACATAACCAAAGAAAGCCATGACCCGCTTGCCTTATGTCAACCTCATCCAAAATGCCACTAACATGTTGCATGCAAAAGATGTTTCCCATTGACGCAGAAAGTGAGCCATTTTGTTATCATCCTCACAGGAGGCAAGCCATTCGACAAAAGAATGTCTCGGGATTTGGTCAAGAGATTCAACAGATTACATAAAATGAGACACCCTAAATATTACCGGCTGAGTTACAAAGAAGAACCTCCTCTTGAGAAGACCTTCATCTTGTCCTCATTTTCTTTATCTTTGTCTTTAATTATAAATCAACCACAACAGTGGGGAATAGCAAACCTAGAAAAGAATAGCAAAAAGCTCTAAAAATCAAATTAACTGCATCAAAAGCATATATAGAGCAATATTTGAATTTTACAATTGACTAATTACAATATGCAAGCTCATCTGGGATGCATTAATGCTGTTTTGACTTGCAACACATTTATGCTTTTGACAAGCTGACATAATTATATTCAAACATGTGATATATGTTTTGACATCGACACTATGTGAAATGATGTGTTACTGTTCTATTTGTACATCTTTTAAGTAAACACTTGTAATATTTAAGATAAATGTTCTGTTATCGTGATACCAGTTGGTGTGGCAACAGACTTTCATTTTACAAGCCTGTAACTTTACAGTTTTCTTAGTAAACCTTTTGAGATGGATTCAATGTTTTCTGGAGATATTTGTCACTGTTAGACTATGAACAAATGGATGAATCATACCTTCTGTACATTTTAATAAAAACAAATTCTCTTCAGTTATGAAACATCTTGAGCAGCTCAGAAATATTAAGTCTTAAGCAGTATTGTTGGGTCAAAGCCAAGCAAGTGTTCTGAAAAAAATAATGTTTTCCACTTATTCTGAATTCTCTGATGTACTGTGAAATTATGCAAACTGTTAAAACATGCCGTTATGATTGCTAATATCAAGTTTTAATGGAGTTCTTAATATTTTGCACCCTCACAGCTCATGTTCAATAGAGCTGCATCAAAGTGGCTCTCTGATGCGAAGTGTATATAAACTATGCAGACTCCCTAGTGTTGCAGGTCCTTTTTTTGGAAACAATTAATCACGCCGGACTCCCACTATCTCAATATTGCAATTAAGGAAACAAATGCTTGTGTATAAACCAATAATGGCCAACACAAACAGCATCAAATTCAATAACACAAGCTGTCACATCAATCACATCTTGGTACTTTTGCAGTTTACTCTTAGATTTGTTTTGTTTATTTGCCGGGGAAAGAAATTAACATCAGCTAATTTACTTACAAAAAAAACATATGCTCTCTAAGCTTGTTAAACATTTTTAAACAGATTTAAAAAAAAAAAATATATATATATATATATATATATATATATATATATATATATCAAAAATAGATTCTGAGCTGCTATTTTCACCTGTCAGAGTGGGGAGAGCACAGGTGCAACTAATAACCTTAATTATTTTTAGGGTCCCAGTACGCCAACATACAGAGCAGCAGGGACCTGACGCATCAAAGTGAAATGCAGCCGTTAACAATATTAGCTGCACCTGTGTGTGGCAGGTCAAAACGTCCTCCATGAGAAAGGCCAATGGGGTCACTTCTATTACTCATGTTACATTGCAAATGCATTGTGAGACATGGTGTGTCCAAGAGAAAACATTGTGCAGACATTTATCACCTAGTACCTGACATTCATGGTCCGCAGAGGATAAATCTTAATGAAGTCGGTATTCCTCCGACTTTCTATGGAGCCTGACCAACAGGTTAAAGCTCCCAGCTTTCCAGCACTTCAGTTCATGACACGATGCGTCTAAACGCTAACAGCAGCATGCTAACATACTCACAAAGACCATGCTAACATTCTGATGCTAAGCAGGTACAGGCTAATGTTTGAACAGGTATAATGTTTAGCATTTGCTAAACACAAAGTACAGCTGAGACTGAGAGCGATGTCATTAACATATTACTTACGTTTATTAAAAAATATAGGACAGATTTCACCTGATAATGGCACTAGATGAAAAGTTCCATACAAATCATACTGACGGGGACATGAATGTTAAAAAAAATAAATAAAAAATGGCACGGCGATTCATCCAGCAGAAGTGTGAACCTCACAGTGGCGCTAGAGGAAACGTCCGACCACCTCAGATCTGCGTCATGTTTTTTTTCCTGAATTCATTCTGTACATGTTGAACTGTCAAAGTCAGTAGAATTCATCCTGTGGGGATCAATAATCTGTGTAGAAAATTGCATTCATTTGATAGTTGTTGACCAAAGTGGTGGACCAACACACATAGAGCCCTGCTACTAGCATGGCTGAGCATGCAGTGGTCCATGGAGCTGATGCAACTGCTCATGCAAACCAGCCTTAAGGCTCTCACACCTTTCCACATCACCACCAGAAGCTGCACACTGCAGGCCGGTGAGGAATTGTAAGACTAGCCCATCAGCGGAGAACGGCAGGTCTGTTGGGGTGTTACTTTTGAAACCTATTAACATGGTGTCTTCTCTTTTCTTGAATAGCAGAGGAGGACTACATTCCTTGCAGAAAAAGAAAGTACTTTTCTGGCAGCAGATGCAAGGAAAGCCTCAGGGCCCTTTTGGAGATTCATCTGACATCTGAGTGCAGTGCCATAAAGCACGGAGTCCTGCAAAGTCCTTACTAAAGTTCCCCACTTTAGTCCCTATGGAGCCTCCCACATATTATGATACACCAGAATGATGCTGAATTACCTTTGTCATAAAACATTTGCAAAGCAGATGGAAAAAAAAATCCAAACATAACATCAGTAACAAAAGTCTTTATATTAAGCCAAACAACGATGTTACCGTCTTTAAAACTGCAACCATAATCAGGGAGAAAATACGTAATTTAGTACGGGGACGGGGTAGGTCCACAGGGTACCTTTAACACATCATTACCAGATCTGCTACAGCAAATTAGCACCGTTCCATTAATCTGCTGGTGGATGTGCTGAACTGCATAGATTTGTTAGATTTTACTATCCCAAGTGCATCGCAGAAAGGTCTGCTGTATCCCGATTTTTCATTTACTGGACCCTTATGATCGTAGACCATCAAATTGCTAAAAAAGTTGCCGGATGGCACCATCCTAAGATCCAAAGGGAGACAGTGTTCAGTAGTGTGTTAGCCCAGCTATTGTCATAAAGAGCTACTAATAGATTTTGACCTTCAAAAAAGGCCCCATCTGGCACCTGTGTCAGAGAAACAACTAGTTAATGTCACTCATCTGCGACACTGAATGATTCTCAAATGATATAAGTGTCCAACTATGCTGGACCGTGATCAGCCGTCAAAGTTCTGTTGCTTTTTATGGAGGGTGTGTGTTATCATATAAATATATTGAGGACTATAGAGTTTTCATGACCTTTCCGTTTTTAAGCTCATTGTGTGTTATATTTCGTATGGTGTTTTTTCTAAAGGTGTTCTGGGAGGAGGATGTGAGCGCTGTCATTTACATGAGTTTATGAATGAATGAATGAACCTCAAATGTTAATGTCTGATGTGCTAAAGCTGCAACCGTGCTACAATGAATATCTAAAAATGTGGAATATTCAATGCAATTCCTACTGTCCTTGTACCATATGCATTGATGTATTCCGTGTCCTCAAGACAAGTTCTTGCTCATTTTTGGCAAATTAGTAATGATTTACTTTCCCTTTAGACTGTTGATGTACTTCTGAGACGGGTCAGCCTCGTATGTTACAATGGAAATTGAAAAGGGAAAAACAAAGGAAGTTAAGTTCCAAGGTTTAAAAAGGAAAAAGTGAATTAAATCCCCCACCCATTTTTTTTTTTTTCATAAAGCCTATGTTTCTGTGAGGAGGCCTATGAATAAATGTATACTAAAACAACAGCTGCATGTGGCTCGCACTGTAATGGGAAAGAATATTACCCCAAAACTTTTGGACCATGCTTGGCTTTTCCCTTTCCCCATTGGATTTAGGATTGAAATACCCCTTCAAATCTTCACTCCAGCTCTGTCCATTAGTCTGCAGTGGATTGCTTACCTTTGACATCTCAATCAGAAGTGGAGATATTGCTCAGAAAGACGAGTAGAACAGATGCTCAGGGCACGTCAGCAAATCCCTGGTTAAACAGCGATCACTCATATCATAACATCACAGCTTTTTTAAGTCACTAGCGACAAATGTAGCTTGAAATTGCAATGTCTTTCTTCCCCAATGGAACAACTGTTTGAAAATCAGCAACCGTGAAAGTAGACACAGACATATTATCCAGCAATGACTGACGGGCTTTATGACATGTTATTGCTTCCAAGTTTCAACAAAATGTAGAGGGCATTTCTCATGGCGAACACACATTTCAAGGAATTAACAACGAGGGTTTGGTAACTTTTTTATTATTGTTATTACGAAATATATATATAAAAAACAGTTATTTATCATTTAAAAAAATTACACATTTAAATAAAATTTGGTGGCGTTTGGTGGTTAGGCCATGGGTAAAGTTATGTTTTGATTTAATCCATTTGTCGTGCAGATCTAGTGTTTTCCAAACGTAGTTCTTTAACATGGTGAAAGGCATATAGATCTTTTTTTCTTTTTAAACATATTTGAGGAAAATTCATTCACTCTTACAGCTAAGCTAGGAGCTCTGTGAGGCTGTACATAGACATGGCAGCCGAGTGAAATGCTAACATGCTGATGTTTAGCAGGTAATGTTTACCATGTTAACCAACATAGTTCAGCGTGTTAGCATGCTAACATTTGCTAATCTGGAATCATGCCCTTAATAAATGCTTTTGAATTGTTATTTCTGTTGCTGAGTAGCACACTACACAATGTACTGAAATGTCAGTTTCTAAAAGTAAGAGTAAGGAAAGCGGGGAAAATTTGAGTTGCTTGAGTATTTAATTTTTCTGCTACTTTATATTTTTTACTCCACCATATTTTGAAAGCTATTTTTGTACTTTTTACAATTTACCACATTTATTTTATAACATTACTTACTTTGCAGATACAGTTTATCAATTCAATGCAAAAAATATAAATCATCTGCTAAATTAATATTTTTATATTATTACGGATTAAGCTACCCAGCAGTGTATCAAGTCATTAAAATGAGCTCCATCTTTCCCAGCTGCAACATTAAAGTTATGTATGCATTAACAATTACAATCCAATGATATAATATATATTATTCTCAAATAATTCTGCATTCTGCAGAAAGAGCATTTTTACTTTTGTTTATCTCAGTATATTTCGATGCTAATATTTAGCATTTAACATTATGTACTACATTTTGAAACTTTGACTTGAATCCGAGTATTTCTACACTGTGGTATTGCCAATTTGACTTAATGAAAAGATCTGCGTACTTCTTCCAACCCTGTCAATAAGAAACCTCAATCCCAAAAACTGTCACTGCATGAAGTGAAACAAAAGGCACGTTTCATTTTAGTTCGACGAACAAACACAATTTGACAATAATCTCTGGGCTCAGTATAAAATGGTTGCATTTTACTATACGCTGGCTACGATTCACTTTCACTAAACCATGGTAATTCTGATACTTTGCAGCCTCTTCGTGCACAGTTCAGTTGACTACATTTCACAGCACCATATTGAGCAAAGCACCGCTTAAGATTTATTGACTCTAAATACACATGTGATTGCACATGCTTGCGATTGCTGTGAAAATAGAATCACATAATTGGTTCTGTGTAAACACTGAGGTCTAGACACGCGTCCTTCTAAAAGTTCTTTAAACCCCCGGAGGACTTTCAAGAGCAGTGGAGGTGCATATGCTGCCCACAGCATGTATAATGATGAGCCCCATCAAAGCCATCAATAACCGTAATGGTCACCCAGACATTTATGTTACAGTTACTGCGATGAGGAATGAGGCATTTAAGTCAGAGGGCAACCTTTGTACACAGTGATTTAAAAAAAAGAAAAGTCCTGTTCCGTTTTCATGGTTTTGTTATCAAATACCAAATGATGGCCAAAGGTAACAGTAATGGTCTTTTGCAAATAACAGCAATTTTGTGAAAATGACATTTAATGAATAAACTTAGAGACATATTCCTCACAGGCATACAAGTAATGAAGTTAGCAAAAGCGGCTCCTCTGATTTCAAAACTTCTGACTCCAGGCTTTATAGTTGGAATGCTCCTAAATAAACTGATTGGAAATATTTCAGTCATTCTTTAGTACAGAAAATCAAAAAGAAGATTTCTATTAATCATGTAATAATTTTGAATTTAAACACTAAAACAGCCAAACTGGGAATCTGGGCTTAACTTTCAGTTCCTCAGTTCCCAGTTTTGATCATCTTTGATCATATATTTATGCTTATAAAGTTTTGAATTTGCATTTTTTAAGATATGGATTTCTGAATAAAACGTTCATTCCCCCAAACTTAAAAAAAAAAAAAGAAGGTAAAAACCATGTCCTTACATTTTAAAAGAAGCTGTTATAGACCCCATATCCATCATATTTATTTGGATATTAACTTATATCTAATTTATTAATTTTACAGAGCCAGTGTGACGTTCTTACATCAAAGATGCACTTTTCTCTATTCTGGCAGTGAGATAATTAATGTGAATATTAGAGTATGCAGCAGTATATGAATATAGATAAACTAAAGAAACCAAAATGTACATTCTTATCGATTAGTCTTCAGAAACTCTGCTGAATAAAACATGGTATCAAAAATGTGATATATGGATCAAAAAGGTTTATTAATCACAAACTGCAAGTCAGTTTAACATCAAACTTTTTCAGTTTTAGAGATTGTGTTGGCTATTTTAGCTCTCTACAATCAAACTCTACTCTTTTGTTCAAAAGAATCTAAACTTTGGGAGACAACTTTGAACTCCAAAGTATGAAAACACATTTTTTCTTCTGAACATTCTGCAACTAATTAAAATGTACATCAGTTCAGACCATTAAGCTCTTACGCTCAGAGGGAAAAACATTATTTTCTGTTTAACAAAAAATATATATGTTTACGGTGTGGCACAAACATAATACGAACTAAAGTGTTCATTATAGAGGAAAGCTGTCAACACTTTAATTGACATTTCGGATTCATTTCTTTTTAAACATGTTGCTTATGAATACCATTCATTTTTGCTTTTTGAAATCATGATCTCAGTGGCTCTGAGCGGATATAAATAAATGAACCTGGACAAACGGTATAAACACATGTAGTGCTTGTATGCATTTATCTCTTACCTTTTGTTATGTATCCATCCGTGTAGGTCACATAGTAGCTGAGACAGAAGGCGCTTCAGCGGTGAGGTTGTCAGTCAAATACCAGAAGCGTGTCAGTGGAGTAATGCCAGGGTTACCTCAGCAGCCCTGGAGGAACAGATATGAGCTCTTGTCAGCTACACAGGCTGCCTGGAAGCCTAATAACAGCTTCAATGACGAAGGAACATGAAGTGAGTTGTCAATATGGCTGCACAATATATCTCTTCAGCATCGACGTTGCTGAAACATGCCATGCAAAAACTTTTTTGCTGCTTTATAAAAAAAAAAAATTTTTTTAAAAGGGAAAATGTGCACATAATGAACCGTATATTTCACACTTCTCAGTGGGTGAGATAAGTGTCTTCTCGGGGGATTCAACATGGCGGGTCAGAGTCGGCCGCTCGGTGTGTGGGAGTATCGTCTTCCCGGCGAGTGCATTTACCCGTAGGCTATCTGTGCGTCGCGAACAGCTCTAGGTCCAGGGTGAAGGTGGCTCGCAGCTCCTACCGTGAGCTTTACAGCATCCCTCGCCGCTTCCCGGGTTGTAGACTTAATGCTTGATGCCCTCTCTTCCTGCAGGCTTCCGGCGCTACAGACTCCTCTTGAAACAGCGGCCCCGCCTCATTAACCATTCTTTGTGGTAGTGACTCATCACCAATCATACCTATACAACCAATGACTTTATAATTAAATTGTTTACGACCGCAAACTTGTTTATAGATCTGGCCTCTTAATTTTGCTCTGAAAGTGCATAGTCTTAGTCACAAACAAAGCTTCTCCAAGGCTTACACAGGTAGATGGAACAGGATGAAAAACAATGCTGTTCTCTGGCTTGCTTGACAGGAAACATCCAAATGGATCATGTGACTCTAAACAACCAATGAGAATACAAGTGTCTAACAGGCATAGGCTGTATATTACTAAATGGCCTATAGGAGGTGGTAGAAACACAGCAAAATGAAACAGAGAGAATGCATGTAACATTACAATTAGTGCTTTTAAAGATTTTGATATGTGTTTGGAGAACTTAGTTGTGTACCTTAAGTTGGATGCCGTCAGGTTATGCAGGAAGTGTTATGGTCATGTATCCTTCCTTGAATCATGCTGCTCCTTCATAGACACTCCTGGACTAAATCACATATATGTTCTAATTTGAGAATCTGCTCCGTAATTGTTTTTGCATTGATGTCAATCAGAAGTTTAAAAAAACTAACTCCAAATTTGAATAAGAATAAATCACACAAAGTGAGAAAAAAAAACACATAGTTACAATTATTTGTTTATTTTTCATTCTCTATGCCGTTATTCCACCGTTAGTGACCTTTAAAATATGGACCTGGAAATGCGTTGGAACATTTTTGTATTCTTCTTAAAGGTGAAATGTGTGATGTTTTTCTTTACTTTGTCATCATTTCTACATATCCGGGAGTTTGCTGAAACACACACAAATGGTGTATTTACTGCTGCAGAAAAAGCTCTTCATCCTCTGCACTCACTCACACCTTTCCAACTGACAATAAATAATATTTGGCTCACATTACCCGGTTGGTCAATGACATTTAAACTACAGAATAACAAAAACTTGATTGATGCTCCATCATTGTTGCATAGTCCGTTTTGAAGGTGTATGTGCGGGACAGTGAGGAGCATGACATGGCTCCTTACCTCTAACTAGGAAGAAAAAAAAAAGAAAAAAGAGCCAGTTATGCCAAGTACACACAGCTATAAGCTGAACTCAAAATGTCAATGTTTAGCCATAAAGCACCAGCATGTACAATCAAAGAGGGCGAGAGGCAAAGGACACCAGTGAAAGTACGCTTCCCTTTAATTGTGCTTTCATGCCTGAAGCTTCTGTTCCAGTAGGCGTTTGGTGCGCTGATGAGGACACCAGTGGGCTTGTCTGTGTGTCTTCTTAAGCAGCATGGAGCGTCCATGGCAAAGAGCAGACAGAGACCTGCAGTGACAGCAGTGGTCCAACACACAGTAGATGAGACTCACAAACCTGGATTTTCATCATTTTTTAGAGGTTAAGGAGAGAGCTCTTTCCTCTTAAGTCTTCTCTTCTCTTTTGATGTGATTGTTCCTGCTGCTATAAATAAACTTCACTTCTGAGACCTTAAACTGACTCAGTCTGTCTTTGTACTCGGGACACCAGAGATGAAGAGCATCTCGAGAATCTTTTATTCCTTATGTTTGAGGCCTGAAGCTTAGCTAACACAATAGGTGTTCTTGGGACAATCCCACAAGTCATCAGCACAAGCTGAACTGTAAACACCAAAGAGCTCCAGCAAGTAAAGCTCGCTGGCTACCTAGCCAGCATGTCGAATAAGAGAAACAGCAAACACAGCGCAAGCAGAGATAATCTGCAGCCATCAGGGAGATCTGCACTGGTGGATTGAATTAGCTGTGTGGTAATAAAAAGCTGCCACTGTGATTAGTGGCTTTTGCTGGCATCCTTGACTTTTTTTTTTAAGAGAATTGATGAGAAGGTAGATTGTTTGGAATTACTCAGCAGTGTTACTTCAATTTTAATAAATCTGAAGATAAATATTAATGACTATAATTGACGTAGTTGCAACTAAGTTTACTTTTTTTTCAGTCTGAATGAAAAGATGATGCTAAGTGGGATGATAATGGCTTTGTTTTGGGTGATGGAGCAGCCACTGTCAGTTCTCAGTCTCAGAGTCTGTGACATTAAAATGTTTAAGTCATGCAGAGAATATTGACTTAGTGTTTATTCAAATAATTATTTTCTGCAAGAGCTGGAAATTACTCGTCTGGTTTACCAGCACAAATTAATGTTACCATTGCATAAATCATGTATGAACTTCAGAATTTTCTTGATTTTCTTAGGTGTCAGTCAGAACCTCGGGTAAACACTATCAAAATCTCTTAATTTGGAAAAACTAATGAGCAAAAAACAAGCAGGATTTACTAAAATGTTTTCATTAGTCAGTCAGTACGGGCAAATGTTAGAGGTTTAGGGTTAGGTTGCAGGTCATTTAATTCCTCCCTGCTGAATATTTTCAATGTGAAATCTCACGCCATATCTTCTCCAATGAACACTGGACAATGCAGTATGATATATATATATATATATATATATATATATTTAATATTAATGTTTAGCAGTGGAATGAGAGGTTTATGATGCTTATGTTTTTCCTTAGTGTGGTTCTGCAAATCGGTGGGACATCCATATTATTATCATTCATAAAGATAGAAGTCTCATCTTTTCCCTGTCTTTGAGATACAATGTTACACTTTATCAAATGCATTCAAACTGGCCAGGGATGTTGCGATTACATCAGATGGCATTTCCCCGCAGGCTCTTTGTTGTTCACGCATATCGTAGCTATACGAGATGCAAGCTAACCTTTGAAAGCTTCACCAAAAAGTCCCTGGCATCAGTAAACTGAAGAGAGAAACCAATTTTTTATTTTCTGTTGTGAGGCTTCCAATCAGGCTCTTAATGTCCAGTGGAACATGAATGATCCCTTCTTCCAGAACGCAGTTTAACCTCATTTGAACGAAACAGTTAGTAAAATGAAACAGAAGCTTTGAGCATGTGAGGAGCTTTCTGCCTGTTTTTGTGTGTGTTTGTCTGTATGTGTGTGTGTGTGTGTGTTTGCATTTTTGAATACAATAGCCTATATCTGCAAGCCTCTGTGAGTGTGTTTGCATCTATATGCGCCTGCATACGGTCTAGCCTTGGGTCAGGCTGGGCTGTGTTCCAACAACATCTGCAGAGGCCTTGTGAGAGTGCTGCATGGAGAGGCAGCTGAAGATACCTGATCAGTGTGATGAATGCCTGTGAGCCTTGTGCGCACACCGACATGCACACCTGCCGCCTGTGCCCCACTTATTGAATCCATGAATCAATTTAATGAGTGGAGGACGGGGTCAGGACTTCAATAAACACCCCACCAAGCTTTCAGATTTAATGTCCGCCCGGTGAATGATACTGTATGTTCAACAAACGCCCGTTGCAAAACACTTCCACCGTGAAGCGGAAATGGGTTTTGAAGCAATCGCCATGTACAGTACGTATGTGCTGTTGACTGCATTCGTGTAACAGCTCGTGCACAAGCATTTCCCGCACGCGATCCCGACTTGAAATTAGTTCAAACTAAGAATTCAGTATAATTCAGTTGTGTGCCTGTGTGCGTCCGAGTGTGTGTGGCGGTGAGAGTGAGACTCGAGAAAGAGAATCAGACATCTTCCATTGGTAATCAATACTGCAGCAGTGACCTGAGCGTTTGCTCTGTGATTCATCCCATTTAGAGCCACAGGGTTGGCTGTCTGAAGGAGACAACTCCATGATTTCCCTCTGGATTTAGCCATGGCAAATCCTACCCGCTTTACGTGGACACTTCTACATCTACATAGTGACTGATTCCTAATGCCATTATCCCGCCACCTGTAGTAAAATCCTCAAAAACCTTGTCTTAAAGTCACTGCGCTTCTGTTTTGTTGTAAAAAAGAACCAAAAAAAACAGCTAGATATGCTTTAGAATTGGTGCACTTTTTTAAGCCACTTATGTTTGCATAAAAGAACCCAGGCCTCATCTTTCAGCGCAATTCCAGGGTAAAACAATCACTGTCAACCTCCTGATTTTCACATGCTGGGATTATAAACCCTCCCTCACCTGATTTAACCACGGGCGCGAATCCAGTCACAAGGTCATCCGGAGCGGCGGGGACGCAGCGCAAAGGACGAATGGTTGCTATTTAGATGTCTGTGGCAACGGTATCCCAGGAGGGAATGCATTTTTCTTCATCCACTGGGGACGCAAGGGCTAATGGAGCATGAGAGTGGCAGTTCCCCCGGAGTTGTGTAGCTGAGTCACGGCCCCCGTTTGGAGAGGAGCTGCAGGCAGCAGTTGTGTGAGACCGAGACCAAGAGGGCATGCTGTGACTGTCTGGGCCAATTTGTGGGTAAACATCGGTGGCAGTAATTGGAGAACAACACAGCAGGGAATTTTATACATTTCTGATCCATTTCTACGGCTCAGTCGAAAATATCCTAACTGTGGACTCTTTGAGTTGAAAAGGAGTGATTGTGTGTGTGCCAAAGGTCTTTTCAGTTCCTCATGACACATGGCACATTTATTTTATAGGTCAAGATTTCATTGATTTAAAAGAAATACGAAACTCACTCAGAAGTTCTTTGGATTCTTCGGTAAGTTTCGATGCAGGGGTTGTACGTGTTAATACAGACGTAGATTAAGTGCTTGTTTGCTGCGAACACACCAAACTGTTGCTTTCAATCTTTTTTCTAGTTTAGTGGAGCTCCAGTGGAGCTATCAGTCCTGTATTTGTAATTAGATTGAATCAATATCATTAGTCATCCATTACAGGTGTTTAAGAAAGTCCTTTTCAATCCAACCGTCTGTCCTTGTGTTCTTCTTTTTGCATTAGTTTTTTGTGCTGTAAAAGCAGCATAGGTATCTGTGTAAAAAATAGATAACATGGACAAATCTAAAATATAACACATAATATGAATATTACCTTGGTGAAGCTCACGATGTTCATTTTTTGTTAAGGCTCTTTCACAGAGATGTGCCTACTTTATGGTAATTCTCAAGGCATAGTTTGTGCTGTTATCGTCTTTTTTTTTTTTTTTGTAATGTGTAATGTGAGTCGGGGGTGGGACACCAAATGACAAAAACCCTACAATATAATGCACATGCATAACCACTGCATAGTACAGCAGACACATGCTGCAAACATACATATCATCAATTGTGCATCCAGTTTGATAACATCAAAACACACACACACACAGAGACACGCACAGACACACACATCCACCTCTAAGGTGCATTACTAAACTTGCTGGGAAAGTACAAGGTTAGCAAGGGGAGCGACATCCTGCGGTTCCGCTGAGGTCTCTTATCAGTGTATGCTCCTTATCACTAAGCCACACAACAGCAGACACACAGGGACTATTTTAGCTACAGCACATGAGAAGAAATTATCTTTATCAATGTCTGTTGCATGACATTCTGCTGTGTTGTTTTTTGTGTTTGTGTCCCAGATAAAATTATGCATTATAGACAAGCAGAGAGAAAATAAGTGAACGATGATTTTTGTACAGATACTTTTAAATACAATGACTAAGAAACATTGTCACCCGCAGCATATTTTTGTGTATCTCTCTTCTTCGGTCTGGCCGTCACAATCAATATTCAGACTTTATTTGTGTGTTGTCAATTTTCCACTTATTAATGATGCCCCTGTGGTCATAATGGGAAAATGCAAAACCTAATGCCCTCACCTAACTGAACTTTGAAATTGGACATTTCTGTTTAAAAAAAAAAAAAGGAAATGTTTTTTCCTGCCATATTTTTCAGTTGACCTTTCCTACAACAGCTGCTCATGTCATCTCACTGACATGATTACAATATGATCACCATTGTCATCAAATGACAACATGGAAGTGATGCACATAGTGATGAAGAGACGGAGAGAATAGAATAGAGAGAATTATTACCAATTGTTTTAGCCTCTTTTAGCTTCTTGTTTTGGCATTACAGCACATATACAGTATGGTTCAGTCTCACCACTTTCGTTAGGCAGGTTCTAAACTAGGCAAAGATAGTGACCTGCAAAGAAGCTCCTAAAGACCCAGATATTTTTATTAGATGGAGACAAAAAGAGAACTGAAAGGAGAAAGAATGTATATGTATATTCGTCAGTTGGACAGAAACATGATCACGCATAACCATAACCACGTTATATGGAAATGTCAGATATGTTCTTCAGTCAGCTTGCATATTAATAATGCAACTGTAACGATAGCTGTATCTCTGCTTTAGTCTCCAAAATGTTCCATTGAGTACATTTATATTAAATATAATGATCTGTTATTTGCCGCAGGTTATATTCATAGCTGATAGAAAGCTAGCTTTGGCACCAGCCACTTTCAGCCAGCCACACAACAAGTAAAAATGATTCCATTTCTGTGTAATAATGTATTGCATGTATACGATAACTTATGTGTGTGTGTGTGGGGGGAATATAAAAGCAAAACAAAAACAAGAGTTCCTCCGCATTTCTAGAGTGCCAGTACAGCTTTATGCTCTCCTGACATTTGTATGGCAGAGAACTGTCAAACCCAGACAGATGCCAAACTTACAGATAAGAAATGTAACAAACAAACAAACACACACACACACACACACACACACTCGTACAAAAACATGCATATACACACTCACATACAACCAGGAGGGCACACTGGACATCACACGAGCAGAGTGTCAAAAAATGGAGCATGCACATGGAGGTTTGCCAAAGATTCAGTTTAGATTTGATATTATTTGATATGTGCTTTCATATCCCAGTGTAGAATTACACGTGAGACAGTGTGACAGAACATTTAAAAAGGTGAGCGTGAACGTGCACATTATACATAATAAAAGTTCCTCCTGCAGGGACAAGACAGAGCTGATAAATGGCTTCTGCGCACTTTTTCTTATTTAACTTGTCCACAACAAGTTTTTTTACTACTTTCATGAATTTTATATGATCTGTCATTTATTATGGCTGAATATTGGACGTTAAATGACTCCCCCAGGATTGTGCCCCCCCCCCCCTTTCTTTTAGCTCCACAGACATTACAAAAACAAGTGCAGTGAAATGTCTCATTTACAATTTTGTCATTCTTTAGTGTATTCTCCATTAATGATGCAAGATGACACAGAGTACGCTGCCCTGGGGTGGGGTGGGTGGGGGGAACCTACACAGACTTCATTACAAGGTACTTTTAATTAGTCTTGGTAATTAAAAACAGAATATTGTGTGGAGAAAGGCTGCAAGCTAAATTGATATGCCCATAAACATTTGTATGTTCATTGGTCAGGATGAGCAAACCATTTTTTTTTTACTCAGTCAGGTCCGACAAGAGGCTGCAGAGTTAAACTGCAGAGGGATTTAAAGGAAAACGTGTATGACACCCTCTTAATTAAATGGAAGGAAGGAGGGATGCTGTATAATGAAAAAGTGAAAACTGGGTATGAAGTCGGGTATCCACATTTTCTCTCCTATTTTTGGCCGACCATATGGTACAATACGTCTCAGAGGGTAATGCTCACCAAAAGGCATATTATTAAATGCATCCTACAGCTTTGAGGTAATGTGCAGTGTCAGGTTAAACAGACTTTAACCCCCTACGATGATGGAGGTGGTTATAGTTTTAATCAGTTAAATAGACCCTTTTATTTGATTTTAGCTCAGTTAAAAAAAAAGTATAATAATAATAACAACAACAACAATAATTATAATATAATATTGTAATACATGTTATAATACATTCCCAGACATGTTCTGAAAAGGAGAACAAGCCCTTGCAAAAAAAAAAAAGGAAAACAGTGAGAAATTGTCATGATGTAAGTACACCTGTGCTTTATCTTTCCCAAATGTGTTTAGATCTCTTTATTCCAATGTCTAGTACCTCCCAAGAGTCCATATTAAAATGTTATAATCCCCAACACATTCACATGATTCGTATAGGACTTCCAGGCACATGCACATCGTATGCAGTGTCCACATGATCATATACAATGCAGGGGATGAACCCTGCAGTTAAAATGTATCTTGAATGCTTCTTTCTTCCTTGCGACATCTTGAAAGTTAAGTCTATTCCTTTAGTTCTTCCGTGGGACTCTAGGGGCTCTGTTAATGACACAAATGACTAAGCCCTTTGTCTATGCGACAAGTAATGCAAAGTTATAACTGTGACTTCACGCATAATCTCTTTCCCATGCTCAAAATGATTAATCTGTTTTTACTTTTTTGTCGATCGTCTAACAAAGCAGCTCTCACATGTAGTATACTGTACATATAATATAATAATACATACTTACAGTACGCTCATATCAACAACTAACTTATAAATAATGTTATGATCTTAATATGTATTATCATAGAGGCACTCTAACAAAGACGAACACTCTTTTTGTGTTTTAATTGAATTCACGTGTTTCATATGAGCCAAAATATGCAGTCAATTCTAAGAATGCAGTCTTTAGTTTCTCGCACTAAAAGTTCAAACTCATACAGTATTTGAGCTGATGCATTTTCATTTTCATTGTGCATTTTTATAGCAATCTGCAGCTTATTTATTGGCCTCTGCTGGGCCGTGCTCTGTAATAAGCACAGTACCTACACAGTTTCCTGGGTCTTTGGAAATTCAGCAGTTTCACATATTTCTCTATATTGTCCCAATGGTTTTGCCTTATTAATATGTTTTGCCAGGTGTAATAAACTAGGCTGTGTATGGAAATCCCAAAATGGGGGCAATCTTTAAGAGGAATGGCAGTAAGAATTGTGTGAGATTTATAGGAAGCTCTGCAGGCCATAAGGACGCACTGTGTTTGGTGTGTTGGTAGAGGCAGGGCAAAACTTCAATATCAAACTTGAAACCAGGGATGCTTTTATTAGTCCCGCTGTGTGCTGATAGCTTTTGAAGGCCTCGCATATTAATCAAGTTTGACTCTTTTTTTCTCTGCCATCCGAAGCTGTCCAGTCAAATCTCAAAACATTAAATTATAGTTAAATTACATGGAGTTTGCATGAATCATTAACCCGTTGCCTCAGAATTGCTCAAATCCGTGTACAGAAAATGGACAAGCTGTAATTATCCCCTCTTTCAGCTGCCAGGTTGCATAAGAGCTTAAGTGTTCAAATGCATTTTTATTAAATAAGACTACTATGTACTGTTAAACATCTTGTTACTTTGCAATCTGTCTTTCTGGAGAAATAACTTTAAAATGCTCAGATTAGTTTAGGAAGCTGGCTAGTTTAGGTTGACATACGAGTGGAAACGGGGGGAAATAGTTAGCCCTTCCAAAGCTAACAAAGTCACTCTACCTACCAGCATCTCTTAAGGTCACTAACGTTTGTTTAATCCAGACATCAAATAGTGCGGCAACTGCGATTTATTGTTTTGCATGTATTAAACAAACACAAACAGCATGATGTGTTAATTCATTTCCTTTGGTCAAGACAGGCTAGCTTTTCTCTTGATTTCTGTCTTTATGCTTAGCTAAGATACGCTATCTAGCGGTTGGATGTAGCCTTGTATTTAACGGACGGATGAGAGTTTCATTATTCTTCTCATCCAACACTCAGAAAGTAAGTGTATTTGTGAGCATTTCCCAAAATGTCCAACTATTCTTCTAAATTTGGCACATTTGTATGGCTGACGCACTACACTACCATTCAAATAAAGTAAACGGAACTTTAACCTTCAAATTACAGTACCTGATCAGTCTATGACATTTTAGTCTGGTAATCACCAACAACAATGGAGTGAATCAATGTGAAAAGCCAACTGCTAAAGTTCAAGAAAATCGACGTTTCAACTCTGAATCCCTCCCGAGTGTATTGAAAATTGCATGGTAAATTTAGCTGCAATAATCCATTATTCCTACACTTGCTTTAAAGCACGTTTACAACTGTATTTGACGAATCTGACCTCAACAATAGATACCTCCAGTCTCAGCTGTGCTGCTGCTGTATAGAACCATGACACTGAAATTGCAAGTATTTTGTTCTACACCAAAGTCTCTCTCTCTCTCTCTGTCTCCCTCTCTCTCTCTCTCTCTCTCTCTCTCTCTCTCTCTCTCTCTCTCTCT
>CALSCE010009465.1:5112634-5209699 GCA_943593645.1 Bovichtus variegatus | reverse complement strand
TCTCTCTCTCTCTCTCTCTCTCTCTCTCTCTCTCTCTCTCTCTCTCTGTGTCACTTTCTTGATAAAATGTATCCTGATTTCAGAGCCTATAGAGAGCAAAGCAGCTGCCTCTGATAAACTGTTCATTGTAATCTGTGCCAGGTGACAAAAAAAAAAAAGAAAAAGTTGCATGAAGTATTGCAGATGCAGATTGTGGATCCGGCACATTTTACACAGGGTAGAAAATGTGTGAACGGGATAACAGTTCAGCCAGCCTTCATTTAAATGAGTGTAATTATATAAAGGTAATTAGACTGGATCAATGCCCCATTATTTTGCACAGCACAGTATTTCTGCAAGTGGATGAGAGAGATGGCATGAATGACAATTAACACAGAGTGACAGGTGTCACACTTTTTAGTACTGTGTGTGTGTGTGTGTGTGTGTGTGTGTGTGTGTGTAAAATCACACCTCTGCTGTTGTAGAGCAGCAGTAGTTTGTGTTATGATACCACTGAATGGTGATTTGATCAAAACAGGCAGTTATTTGGGCCTAATCCATAAATGATACAAGGTGTAAAGAATGCATCAGTTTTGATGTTGAACCAAAACATCTCTTGGTGTTGATACATTTAGCTCCAGCTAACATCCATTTAACAGTAAACCAGGCCTCGAACTGCCTAAATGTCCAGTTCAAACTGGGACATAATCAGCTGCACAGGCTTGAGATGAATTTAAATGAACCAAACATTTTCAAAACATCATGAAAAATACATCTTTCATCTTGCATTGTAACTGCAAATAATTCAACTAATCCATGTTATGAATTTCATTTGACAGCAACAACAGCTGCTGGAGAAATGATCCACTTTCAAAGTTTTTGAAAGTGTGTGACTGACATCTAGTGGAGGAGATGGATAAGGACACATATCAGAACATACTGTATACTATACTATAGCATAACATAATACTGTTCTTTTCATTAAAGAAATAATCAATTACAATTGATAATGTCATACTTATAAAAACAAATGTGATAATCAGAGAAACACATTCGTTAAATTGTGGAAATTTGTTTTACTAAAAAGTGCTTTAATTTTGTTTATCTATTATATTCAAATGTTGCTATATTTTGGGAGGAAATGTAAACACATACAATTACAGGTAATGGAATATAAAAGAGTGACGGCACAGTGCCTTCACAGACAATGTGCAGTTGGTGTTTTATGAAACAAACGGTAGTTAAATTGCTGAGCACATGGATTACAAACTATTATCACCACCCTCTCACAGTGCAGCAGAGGTGGAGGCTGTAACTTGACCTTGCCTCTTAATGGCTGTGGGACAATGGTGCCCCGTCCCACTGGCCTGTCTGCCCCTTTGTTGTATCTATTTATAATGTCCAGAGACAGTGCAGAGGTTACTCAGGGGTGCCAGCAAACACAAAGTGACAGGCAGAGAGGAGCAAAGGGTGAGAAATGTTATTGTCATTGTTCCATTTGTTCACTTTTGATTTACTAAATGTACATTTATTTGTGTTTTTAGAAAGTATTTTTGTTGAGTGATTCTTTTTTGTATATTAATGATAAAGTATTTGATCTACTGTTTATTCTAAAAGTAATATTTATTATTAAATTAAATCAAATGAGCTATGCACTTAAAGTCTGTATGTCAGAACACCGTTTATCATCTTCCCTACTTTTCTATTCAGAATGAGCCAGACTTGTACATTAACAATATCCTTCCTAGAAGTAGCTTCTATGTGCAGTATAAAAATCAAACTTGTCACATTTGATTATGTTCCCCAACAGTGTTTCTGGCTTGCAACTTTTCTCAGATACTTTTCTCAGTGGCTAACAAGCCACAATGGTAAGTGCATTTATGTTCACTGTTTGTCATCAAAATGTGAGATTTATAATAACTTATGATTATGATTACTGGAAATCATTGTCATAGTTTTTAATTAGCCATAGTATGGACCTGGACATGTTGCCTTCTATTTTGTGTCATTTCTCTCTTCAGGTGAAGAGCAAAATGATGCCTGTGGGCCGTCACGAGCATTGTGAAAAGTGTTACAATGTCCACTGTCAAGTCGCGGTGCAGATCTGTGCCTCATGTATGGTCATTAAGTGTCGTAAAAACTGCGGCGCCGCCTTCCATATGTGCAAGCAAGAGGAGCACGAGCATCTCTGTCCCAATGAGATCGTCCCCTGCCTCAATTTCAACTATGGCTGTCCTCTTACCATGCTGCGCCACAGGCTGGCCAAACACCTGGAGGTATGCCCTGCCAGTGTGGTCTGCTGCTCTCAGGAGTGGAACCGCTGGCCTGTTTCAGAAACTGATCTGACCTTCTACAAAAATGTTTTAGAGAGCCCTCAAACTGAGGGAACCCTTGATGTTGCTCTGGCTCTCAGGGACCAAGAGCTGCTGTTTCGATGCATCAAAATGAAGAACGTTTTCCCTGAGTTGATGGAGAAGGATCGTTCCCTGCTGGATGTATCTGCTGGGATGAACAGTCCTGCAGATGAAGCAACTTGTTCTTTAGATTGTTATGAACTGAAAAATGGCTGCACAAGGATGGAGGAAAAAGAGCTGAGCCAAGAGGAGATGGATGCTTTGGCAAAGAGCAGGGACGTGGATGGTATTCAGAACTACAGCTCCTGGGAGAAAATATTCAGCAACGAGATGGGGGGATGCATGCAAACTGTCAAAAACCTGAATAGGAAGGAGGAAAAAGGAAAGACAAAAGAAGAGCAAGAATCGTCAAACTATCAGGGGGAGACAAGAGACTCACACCTGAGCCAAGAGAATGCTGCTGCTGCTCCAAGCATGGGTGGTGCAACTGGCTTTGCGCCATGGCAAGACGGGGTCCTTGAGAGGTTAGGCAGGGAATTCAACATTGCTGAATACAACATGTATCTGGTGCACAATGGGGCGATGTTGATCAACTTTGGCCAACTTGCTGCTTGCACCCCGAGAGAAAAGGATTTTGTTTATGGGAAATTGGAGCCCATCGAGGTTAGAACCGTCCGCTCATTTAATGTTCCTACAAGCTATCGAGCAAAGCGCAATTATCTGAAGGACCCCAAACAGAAGGTCAAGATCAGTGCCAGTGTGGACACCGCCGATTTGGACGTGTCAGTCGAGGATCTTCCGAAGGGTGACGAGGTTAGCGCCACACTCCTGCACTGCCTGGAAAAGGAACTGAAAGGACATGTAATCTCAGAGAGTGCGGGGAGAGACGGTTTTTACGTAGATATAGGAACACAAACGTACAACTTCGCCTCTGCTCCGTTCAAAACCGGTGCGACCCTCGCTGACGTCGTCGCAGACAAACCTCATGGTCTTCATGTACATGTTGAAGCAGAGTCCGTCACCAGAAGACACAACAAAGCAAGTTCAGCCTTCAGCTACATGTGTGGCCACTTCTTCCGGCGTGATGAATACCGCTCTCATTTCAGGAATGTGCACTCCGACATACAGGCCTCTTTAAACGGCTGGTTCCAACAACGCTGCCCGTTAGCATACCTCGGCTGCGCTTTCACCCAGACGAGGTTTCGCCCCGCAGGTCAGCAAGCTACAATCAAATTCTGTCAAGATGTCAACACCTTTGTCCTCCAGCCAGAGGTCCCTTCATTCCTGTGTAAAGGTGGGAAAACCTTCAGCCCTCAGAGAAACCCTGCACATAATCTGGATCCGCTGAGCAGCCTGCCCCTAGAGATCCTTCAGCACATTGCTGGTTACCTTGACAGTTTTACATTATCTCAGCTGTCGCAAGTCTCCCATCTGATGAGAGAGGTGTGTGCCACGTTGTTGCAGGATAGGGGGATGGTCTCCCTCAAGTGGAAGAAAAAGACATATTCCCACGGGGGAAGCTCCTGGAAATGCCGAAAGAAAGCAAGTATCCTTAAGATTCTAGTTTTTATTTTCCTTCATAAAATTAAATGTTTTATTTTGGATTTATTGCTTAAACAACTAGTCTTTATGTTAACTGAACTGCAGAGGATTATTATTAGAGCTTTAACGATAGCAGATTTTCACTACATGATTATCGTGGCCAAAATGATTCACGATGACAATATTATCACGATATCTATCGAAAATGTGCCATCAGTCCCATTTATCTTTAACTTTGTTTATCGTGCATTTTGTCTCTTTTTTTTAGCAAATTGATTACACTCAAAATACGAGTCTAGGAAGGTGGAGAGAGAGTCTGTAACCTTTACTGTACTAAAGTGTCCAAAAAGAACATTTACAGTAATGGATAGTCAAAAGGCAACCAGATGAATGAAATGAAACAAAAAGGCCAAACATCTGCAAACATGATATTATCATATGTGTATTATTTACATATATATACTGTATATATTGTTATCATCAATACTGGTATATCGTGAAACCCCTAATTATTATATTAATCTATTTTACTGATTAAGTGCTACCATTCCATTGCATATATTACTTGTTTACAAACTTGTAAAAAGTTAAGGGAAAGTAAACAGCACAAACTTCAATATCAGTTCCTCTTTAGTATCTGGCACCATGCTATTTACTGTCCTGACAGCTGCTGCATTGTAAACACTCTCCAGACTCTCCATAGTCCTCTCTAACAATATTACAAACTGACTCATAGCCCTGTTGGCAACAGTTAATGGGTTTCCACTGAAGCAGCCACTGGAGATACGCTACGTTCAACTGTGTCCTTATCATAAACCTGCTGCATGTGGGGTCAGGCACCATGGGGAAGGGTTTGGGAAAAGGACATTTTCATTTCTTTCCTGGTGTCCAAGCAATGGACTAGTAACAAGGCAGACGAGCTAAAGTATCATTTAGTTTTGCAATGTGGTGATTTGTATATATATATCAACACTAAGCTAGACCTTAGACCACTAGGCCACAGGGACGCCTAGTTGTCTAGTAGTCTGAGCCTTGAGGACGCCCTCAGCTGCCTTGATTTTAAGAGATTATCTTAATCCTGTCTGGAATTTAAACTCTGTGTACTGTATAAGGATGATCATTTAAGTGAATTTAGGTGAATACAGTTCTGCATAAAGGCACGCTTCTTGTCCTTGCAAGTGTTTTAAATAGGAAGGTTTTTGAGAAAATACATGCGTTTGGGAAGTAGTGAGCTATGACTGGATAAATGAGACTTGCATTATACTGCACGAGTTCTGTGACAGTTTGTGAACAGATGTTTTGATATAGTTTTGCTGTTGTTAAACGCCGCCCCCAATTCAATTCCTCAAGAATTAGTTTTAATTCTTTGTTCACCGTGGAGGCATGTGAGAATAACAACGTTGTCTTCAAGAATTCAGGCCAACACAGAGTGAGCAATTGATACACGAATGGCAACTTGGTGGGTGAAGTATTCCTTTAGGGTAGATGAAGTTATTATCTCAACTTGAAGAATTGTGCAACCAGGGGAAGGCATAAGAAAACAATAGAGCAAATTTAACTGCTCATTCAAAACGTTTTTTTTAACCAAATTTGGTGAAAATTGGTTGAAAGAAAGGTTATCGAAAAGCCTAAATGTGGGCAGATAGTTACGCTAAACCAATCCGTTTTTCTTTAGCCGTTTGGCTAGGTTTACAGCAATTATTTTAAAATTTCTTCGGTAGTTGTTCAGATATCCTGCTGACAAACAAACAAACCCACATATTTGATGAAGAAGATAACCTCTCTACTGGAGGCGATAAAGGATAAATATAGTATAAATGCAAATGCGTGTATTTATACATTGACTCTCTCTGTACTGCAGTGATCATGGGACAAACAGTGTGCCGATGATATCAGTGATGTGGAATGGCCTGAGGCCTCTCTGCCAGTAAACACAATGCTACCATAACAAGTCAGATGTGATCGTTCATGGAAACAAGATGTTGATAATACTGTGTAGGCGACAGTTGGGTAATTGCTCCCCAAATGAAGGGCATCATTGGTATACATTTGTAATGGATGAATGCAGAAATAACATGATGCCCTGACATGTATAGGAATACTCTGCGATTTAGATTCCACAGGTATTGAAAAGATACGTTTCCTCATGGCCATTACTGCAGTACAGTTGATAGATGCTTTGACTGCAGCCTCCTACACCTACTTCAGCTCTGTCTCTGTGTTTTACAGGTTTGGGAGTTCAGCTCTCTGTTTTCCTCTGTGGACAGATGGAGCTTCAGCAACAATCCTTCCATGTCAGATCACCTAAAAACCTGCTCCTTTTACCAGAGAGAGGAGCACACTGAGCCTGTGGCTTTAGCCTGCCTGGGAGAGGTCAGAGACAAACACGGAGAAGTAAAGCATAAAAGATAATGCTCATATTCCCAGAGCTCAGTGGGCAGACCGCAACACGAGCAGTGACGCGTTTAGAATCACACAGGCGTTATCTTGTGTCCTCCGCATATACAGCCTACTGTATAGAAACACAAGGGAAGGGAGTGCATGTGTGCTGCAGCACTGCAGACATACTGTATACTGTACTGTAATCTGAAGAATTTGATGTGATTTACCCAACCTCCAAATCATTTTGCCTGTAAGCAGGAAACGTGCTTAAAGGTCTGTGTGTGTGGTGTTTTTAAGAGTTGAAATTTAAATAATCCCTCTAAGGACACTACATTCATAATTGTTTTGATATGGTGTTTGACAGGGGTCCTCGTATTCTGTAATATCAGATAATTTTGCCTTTGTTTTGGCATGCTGAGCGGACTAGTGTTGTTTGTTCCAACTTAATCATTATTTCAAAGAAACAAGGGCAGCTGTTGTTGACGGTTTTCTTGAACATGGCAAGACTGACATCTACTGGAGAGAAGCTGATGTTCCTCCTCGTGTGGAGTGGTGACACATCACACGCCATAAATTAAGTTTGGTATTTGAATGCTCAACACAATATCACATGTCCTATATGTCATATTTGATGAGGACACTGACAACTTTTGTTTTAAATTTAGACTGTCTTCGAGGAAAATTAGAATGTGTGACACTGGCATTATATACTGTATAATAAATCTGACTTGTAGTTGGCCTCATTTATTTTACAGCAGTTTATAATCACTGGAATAAAAAGGGACGTTAAAAAAGGTAAAATTATTATTATTTTTCTTTTTATTAGCCACAGACTTCATAACAGAAAAGGTGTACACGTAAGAAATTGTCTCCATTGACTACAGCGTCTCCGACACTTGAGGGTTTCGTAGTTTGTTGATCACCTCTGACAGCATTTTGTTGCACAGGGCTGCATACGGATTGAGAACCACAGCCTGTTGTCGAGCAAATTCACTTCCAAGTGCAGCTGCTTTCTCAAAATCTGCTCTGGCTTCATCGCCACGGCATGCCAATCGAAGTAAAAGGCCTCTTTGCACCAGCGCCTGGCAGGCAGTTCGTCCAGTGCCGCCGCTCAGAGAGATGGCTCGGCCCAGGTCCCCGAGGGCTTCTGTGAGGATAGGAAAGCACTGTGAGGCACAAACACACACACACACACACACACGTCTCGAGAGCTGATTCTCAATTGGTAATGTCTTACACGCTACTCTCAGTCTGCGTCTACTGCAATATTCACTTTGAATAGTGAAGCTGAATTTCATTGGAATTACTTTGCCACCAAGTATTGTATTAAAGTATGCAGTCAAATACAATTACAATGTATTCACAGTTATTCTAATATTATCATATTAAATTGATTTTAACCTAATAATCTGATGTTTTTCAAATAATCTAAAATAAAATAATACTACAGTCATTTGCAATGTCAATGCATGTACAACAAAGTGGTAAACAGTAGCATCTTCAGATAAATACAGAACCTGTTTGTTACTCTGTAATACAGCAGTGATTCAGCCTATATTCAGTTCATTTCACAGGTTCTGCATATTATTTTAAATAGACATGTAGGTGTTTCGTTGGGAATATTCAGAACATCTTGTTAGTCAGCATGCAAGTGAAAAGATGATGAGCACATAGTGTGATTGACAAAATGATCTCCTGCGAGTGTAAAAACCACCGCAGTCATACTCACATGTGCCGAAGATGTTTAATAATCCAAGGAATAAAAATGACCAGGGTTATAACATAGGCATTGGCTATAAGCCATTATATTAGTCAGCTTTGTAATAACAGTGTTGACAGACATTTTTTTTATGTATTTGGTGTACTCTGATGTCAAACTGCAATATTAGGTTATCTTGGATCAATTGTTGAGTGACTATGGGATCAAAAATATAATCATGATCCCATATGAATCATGGAACTGAGTGAAACTCAGCATGTATAGTAATAGAGGGATCATGATTATATTATTTTATTCCATAGACACTCAACAATTGAGCCAAGACAGCCTAGCGTTGCTGTTTGACAGCAGACTACACCAAATACATAAAAAAGGTTTGTCCTTAGGCATTTATTAGTTTCTGACCCTAGGAAAATAGGAAAAAAGGTAAAATTCCTGAAAACTACAGTAACCAAATCACACACATTAAGGCTAGTATATGTGATATTCTTTTGAGAAATATTGTAATAACGAATGTAATATTTTTTCACTTCCATTCACTGGGCCTCCCCTAACGCCCGGGGGAGGCCCGCCTCCCACTTTGAAATCCTTTGCATTTATGATACGATTTGAGAAAAATGTCAAAATCCCTGTACCTACGGTGTATACAACCCTGCCACTCTTGTGGCAAACAGCATGTGAAAAAGAACCTTACATAAGGCAAACTCAGAGCCCCTCCAATAACACTGTCGACAAAGTGCATCAGATATACACAGCTCTGAAATGATGTCATGCTGGCCTCAGACTCAGTCTGATAGGTCGGCACACAGCGGTGTCTATGGAAAGGGTTTTTATTGAGTTTGTGGCATGTACCTGCTGTGTTCCCCTGCAGCCGCAGGGCCTGTGCCCGGTTGTTATAGGCTGAGGCTCGCTGAGGCAGGATCTGGATTGCCTGGCTGAACACTTGAAGTGCAGCTTGCAAATCCCCAGCCTCTGCTGCCGAGACACCCCGCATCTCCAACTCTTTCACTTGCTTCAGCAACTCTGTGTCAAAGCCACTGTCTGGCAGGGGGAGATAAACAGGTTGAAAAAGCACTCAAACTCAATTGACAGGCACCGTGGCAAGGAAAACACAGAAATGTCACCAAGAACTCAACTTGGATTAAAATGTCATGTTTTTTTTAGTCCCAGAATGGAATGCGTTCAAATAAATTCAATATGCTATGAAATGATAAACATAAAAAGCTGTGACATGATATGTGGAGACACATTAAGTCAGAAGCTCACGCTCACCATCATCAATTAATTCCTCCTCTTGGTTCAGGCCAGGGATGTCTCCTAAGGGGGTGGTGGGGTTGAATATAGCCTGGAGTACAGCTCTGTCATGTGCCGAGGCCATCCTACAGTTGTCTGTAAAGAAAGCAAAGACAAAAAATCCAGACACCAAAATTACAGCTGGGTGGAGAATTCTTCCTCCCCTAACTTCAGCCAATTGTACCAGCCAATCAAAGAAGGGGGCGGAAGCAGAGGTGGACTTTGAGATTTGCCGGCACTGAGTACATCTGTATTTGGTTAAGTCAAAAATGCACGCTGCAGAGCTGCTGTTATAATGGCAAAAGGAGAAAATGTTCTCAGAGATATTCTATCTGATTTCTGCACAGTGCAAAGAGATAAAAAAATGTTTTAGCATGCTGTCCAGACTTGTGGGATTTATCAAATGCTAAAAGATCCTGTATGTTCCTCTACAGTACTAGATGAAAAATTGGACAGAAAACCTGAAGAGCAGTTTTTAGTTTACTTGAAAGACTGACAAAAGTAAACATTTATGTGAAAACCAGTTACTGTAGGTTACAGAAGCGACTGTGCATCTCTCATTTCGACTGGCGGAAGGGTGGAAGCTGTAGAAGTGTGTGAAGATGTTTTTCACTGTTTCCAAGGGAGTGTCAGAACAGAGCACCATGAACACCAACTCTATGGCAGATTTTTTGCCTGGACCCTGCAAAAGGCAACAGTTTGTCACTGATAAAGTGACATGGGCGCCACCAATCATTTTTTTTTACTACAGAAGCTTAGTAGTTGCTATAATGCCTGTTGCTGTGGTTCGACGTGATGGACAGCAAAGGCAAAGCAGAAGTGAAAACTAGCCAGTGAGGAAAAAAGTGACAAGAGATGAGAAGTTCATGTCTCCTCTGGTGGGTTTCTATTATGAATGTCTGTCCAGTAAACAACATTTTTAGCACCAACTGTGTGAAATTCTAATGTGTGCTTTACTCGGATTGCCATCCTGGAAACTGGACAAGCAGTACGGGGAGACCGGGAATGGTAGGAACACTTTTTGTTTGAGCATCAGTAACTCAGCGTTTTTTTGTGATAAATCTCTCAATCTTTGATAAATGGTACCCATATTTGTCTACTACAAATAAAACTCACTTGGACGTCTACTACACGATCACACATTATGTGAGTTAATGTTGTTATAACCTTCCCCACTACTAAGGTAATTTGCTTTAACAAGATCCACACTAACTCAAATGACTCAAAAAAATAATTTCTTATAACATTTATAACTTTTAGCAAAATACAATTGCTGTGGGTGATGAACACGTGTGTGTGTGTGTGTGTGTGTGTGTGTGTGTGTGTGTGTGTGTGTGTGTGTAGACTGGATTCCTAAATCTGCACGAGTCACATAGGCCTAAGGGTTTAATCCCTGTCACAGTTGTGGCAAACGTAGATGGCTGGGGTGCAGGTTTTGGGGGCATAGAACTAACTTTTTAATGTGCTGTTACAACTATCCCTACCCCCAAGCAGCCACTACATAGCTAACTGTTTTAGCATGTGGGTTTTAAGTTGGCATGAATGCAAATAGCTTAGTGGTGGTGATGTGATGTCGTGCAACCGTGGTGTAGTTCATTTATAGCCTAACGTTAGCTTTTACTTCTGCCGATAGCGTTTACTCCTTAAAAAAAACAATAATAAATAAAGAGTTTTAATATTTGGAGATTATCCTGCAGAACAAAATGTGTAAGTATCATAAACGTTTTACCACAGAGCTTATTTTATGCAATTATCCAAAATCCAATGGAAAAATCACATTGGCTTTTTGTCGAGGGAACCAGTGCGATGCTAACTTCCGGGTCGGCCTACAACACTACATCATCCCTGCACCACGTTATTGGTGTTGATCAAAGAAGATTAACTCAATAGAAATTGTAGCCTACTTAGTACCTACAAGCCAGAAGGACTGGAGAACATTACCAACCAGATAGTAGGGATACACAAATGAAAATTTGTTTCCCAATCCAGCGTAAAATATTTTAGATTTTACTCCACTTGTCACTTCACAAATACATATTTACAAATGTATGATGCATGTCAGAGAGTGAAAATCTCAACAGTGCATAAAATAGCTAACATTTGCTCCATGCTGACCAACAACAGTACAAGGCCACAGTACTTACAAACTGATGCATCAGCATAAATAACTAAAGAATATACAATATAATACTTGGTTGCGTTTGTTCAATATGAGGCTCTACACTAAAATGAGAGCGCTGTTGTCCAAATAAACAGAGCGTTCCATTTCTATATGAATTAACAAATGGGTACGTTTAAATGGATAAAATGTACTTTCCTATCGATATGTATAATACGGAATGTAGTGCCTCTTGCTTGTCAGTTAGGATTACAATTAAAGAGATGATTATGGTGAGACATGGTAGCCTATAGACTATAGCTCAAGTATGAGTATGCTTTTGAAAATAAATTAGAAAACGTAGGTTATAGCTAACGTTAGGAGTTAGAGAAAATGTAACCTAGTTATCTAGCTAAACGTTTTATTAAATAATATGGCAAAAAAGTAACTTTCACACATTCACTGCGCTTGGCGCTCTGCAGCTTCGTGCATGTGGTGGTCTGAATAACTGACAGCGCCCAAAATTTAACCCCCAAATTTAACCTCAGGTCTCTCCCCAAAGCCACTCACAATGAACATGGCTATTGTTAATACTCACAGATATCAGGCTAGCTGCTTGTGGAAGTCTTTGGTGACGCAATGAGTGCACACAGGTACGCAGGCAGGTAGGTAGACAGGCAAGTCGGCCGTCCAATTCCTTATTACAGTCCTGCTACAGCAACAGATACCAGATTTTTCCTTTTTTTGGTCAGAGCTTTTGATTTTTTGAGTGCTGTCGGGTTGTAAAAAGTATTTCAGCAAATGTTACAGTTTAGACGATAAAGCAGGGTATGCTTTAGGGTGTGGCTGTCAAGTGATTGACAGGTCACTACTACGGTGTTGTCCAGTTTGGGTGCTCTCTGTGTTTTCATCTCAGAACTTTCAACCCTTTCACAGTAAATGGACTGCACTTATATAGAGCTTTTCCAATCTTTGCAATCACTCAAAGCACTTTACAACACATCAGCATTCACCCATTCACACACATTCACACAGAGGCTACCATGCAAGGTGCCACATGCTCATCAGAGATAACCATTCACACACACTCACACACCGTTGGCCATCGGGAGCAATTTGGGGTTTAGTATCTTGCTCAAGGACACTTTGACATGCTGACTGTAGAGGCCGGGGATCGAACCACCGACGCTCTGACTAGTGGACAACCACTCCACAGTGTGTTTTCAGTTCATGAAAGTTAATTATAACATTTTGGATGCGATGGCCAAAACGCCAAACTCGATGCTTCAAAACAGTAGTCTACAAACCAATGGTTGACGTCACGAGAACTACGTCCACTTCTTATATACAGTTTATGGTTGTAATAGTGATGGGCTGCTCATCTTCTCCTTCGCGTAAGCTTATAGTGTCACCATACCTTATGATTACATGATGGTGTCTCCTGTCTGTATATACAGTGAAATTAAAATCAAACCGTTATATACAAATCTATGGTACAAAAACCATAAATCTTAACTAGTAAATATATTCGGGGGAAAGTATATTTTTATGACACAGTGAATATAATGTACAAAAGTATTTAGTGGTGTAGACACATTTTTTAGAGGAAAGGGTTGGATAAAGATATGGTAAAATACTAGATATCTTTATCTGTTTTGGTTCAAAAAATTATTAAAATGAAACAGTCCGAGGAGGAAAAATCCCTCTTTGGTTAAACTGCTCACATCTCCTACTGTGATGAGGGCTCTCAAATAGACACCGCTTTGATTTAAGAAGTCACAAGCCAAAATAGTACAATGCATCAATAAATATATGCAGTACTTGTCTAGATTTATGTAAAGACACAGTATGTGGTACTGAGGAATCAGAATCAGAAATCCTTTATTAGTCACACAGCGGGGAAATTTACAATGGTATCGGTGAATGGTATTTAGAAAGAAATTAGGATGTACAATCATAATCTGGCAAATGGCTCAAAAACATATGAGATATTCTGAAGATTGAAAGAGAGAGGACAGGAAAAGCGCCACCAAATCAGTACATACAACAGAGAAGTTAAGTTACAGTGGTGAAATGAAGCACATCGGTTCTTGAGGGATCTCCACAACAACAGACACGGGGATGGATGCAGAAAATAACGCTTACTAAAAGAGATGTTGTTGCATGTAACAAATGGCAGACACGGAGAGCAGCCAAAGTAAATGATATGACTACAAGTGAGATTGATCAAAACTGTACAATTGAGCATGGAAACACTTGTCATAGTTCTCATTGGCTTAGGAAGTAACTGCAAGTATCTCCAGCAAAGTGTGTAAGTGTGTCACAGAGATGAAAATGGTTCCAGCTCAAAGCCTTTTTCAGTTGTTTCCAATTACTGCCAGCAGTGATCTGGAACAAGAGAGAGAGCTCATGGAGGTATGGGCTTTTGGGACCTTTGAAAGGACGAGGCAGATCTGATGTCGAAGGATAGCAGGCGAAACACAAAGTTTCTTTGAGATTTTTGGTTAGTTTGTACTTTTGAATTGAATTGGTTGCATTTCTCATACGCTTTGTTTCCGTTCTTACTTTGTTTAAGTTATGAGCTTAGTATTTTTGTTTGAAATTCTATAATGCAAACATATCATAAAATGTACGCAAGTTTCAGGCCTGTAGGGTATACGCTACAGTTACAGATAAAATACATTATTCATTGCGCATTCATTCTTTGTAATGCCGAGAGTAGAGATGTGTATGATTCATGGATGTAGGCCTGTGTTTTATGTATATTGACCGAGCTACAGTTGTGAGTCAGTCGTTTTTAACCGTTTCGTGAAATTGTGAATTTGCCTTCTCGCTCTCTTCTACGTGGTCAGTTGCCTTTTAAATGCAAATAGTGCCAAATGATGGAGTGGGTAAGAAATAGATGTGACATTGCATAGTTTTTGAAAGAAAGGTAGAATATGTATTCATAGTAAGGCTTTAAGAACACTTTAAGCAAGGAAAATGCTTTTGATGTGCAGTACAATGTACTGGTTTGTATAATTTGTTATCATTCTCTAATATATACTGTATGTGCCAATGCAGCAAATTGACGTTGCATAAATTACATTGTATTCTCTTTATCAACCAACTTTCTTACAAAATTGCTCAGCATAAGTTGACTGTATGTTGGCTATTACAGTTTCAGTGTCTGTCAGACACTCAATCACTTCATCATCAATAATTCAATTGTTTTTTTCTTGCACAATCTTTAGTTTTTTAAAAAGTAAATGTGGCTCCTCGAAGTTCTTAGAGCTGAGGTGACATCTTCTAAAACTCAAAGATATTCCATTTACAATCATAAAAGACTTGAGAACTGCACAGTGTATATATGTATACAACAGGATCTGTGAATTTGACACCAAAGAGACTCATCTTACAAGAATATTGTAATCATTCACGACACCTTTTTGACTAATGCTGCTGGTTTCAAGTACCTAACTTCTTCTGCTGTACTGCCGCAATTTTATATTCTACAATAAAACAAATAATTAATTTAGCTGTTAGAAGACCTGGACTAATGAATTCAAGATTTCAAAAAGGCAATTAAAAACCTTAGATAGTATAGTTATTTGCCTTCATGATAAAAATCCAAGAGGATTAAAAAAGAGCTTCTTACTTGCTGGGCGGAGAGAGGTTTTCTTTTTTACCACTTGAGAGAGCTCTTGCTGCTTTTATTTCTGCTGGGTCTCCACTTCCTCATTCACCAAATCAGCACACACAGTTTGATCTTGCAGGACTCCCATTTTCCACAGGGTAATAAGAGTTAAAGAGTGAGGGCTAGGCTATCATGTTCACGGTCACTCGTAAGCAGCAGATTTTCTGCCGAAGCACAGTGTGTCCCCCATGGCCTCCCCTATAGTGCAAAAGTGGAGAGGCAATTGTGCGAGGATTATCAGTCTCCTATTACTGCAAATGTCACTGCATCAGCACCACTCAATGTGATTATGTCAATAGGGAAACACATTGGCAGTGTTTACTGACTTCGAAACCAAGAGCTGGGAGAGTGGAGCTCCTTTTGCCGTTGGCCAAGAGGGAAATTAAAAGATAATCATGAAACACTGACCCTCAGTGGTAGTACTGCTGTAAAACCTAATACCAACATATACCAATGAACACATACTTATTTCCTCTAAGCAATTACAAAGACAATAGATAGATTAAATCAGACTGCAGCAGCAGAGTATAAATAATGAAGCAACATTTACTGAAGTGCTTATAGTGAATGAGACAACATTATTACTCATTAGCTGTTTATCAGACACAATGGACATTTCTTTAGGGGCATAAATCTCCTGATGGACTTTTATAAAACACACCAAAGAGAATTTATTATCGCCACAGTACAAGTGAGCAACAAAATCTAAATAAATAAAACAATGAAATGATCCATATGTTTCATTTTCTTCGCCACTTTCCTGGCTCTCCCATTGCTTCACAGCGTTTACTAAAGAAACGGACTTGGATACCATAATAACCCTGAGAGGCTTTAGCTTTGCTCCACTTCTGTCTGTGAATCTAACATCAAAGCTTGCGCTCCTAATCCCCCTGCCCTATGGAGGTAAACAGGGGCCTGTGTGTCGATACCTGGCCTGATGACGAAGGACTACCGCGTGCTATGCGGGGGCACTCTGAGCTGGATTAAAACAAAGTAATCCGCTCTGTGGAGGGACGGGGAATAACAGCAGAGGTGCCAGAGGTTAAGCAAATAAACAATGTGCTCCTTTTTGTGGGAAATCTTTAGCAACACCCTCTGTGCTGCAGCACAATAACTACTTCCTGTCTCTTTTCAAAGACATGCGGGGGGGGGGGCTTTTTTTTTTTTTTTACTATCTCTCTTCAAGAGCCCATTTTTAAATATGAGAAGAACATGCCTGCTTGATTTCACGTTCAGATTTTGTAATGCTTTCCCCCAAAACCATGTCCCTCACACTCAAAAAGTCCCTGCTTGCACTTAGATTTGTTCTGCTTCTGCTTAAACTGCATGCTTGCACTCAGCTATATTGTTGCCTGCGCTCCAACTCCAGCCGTTCACCTCACACTCAGGTGGCTTCTGTGCGCATGCGAAAAGTCTGCTCTCGGATTTCTCCTCTGCTCTTGGATGTTTTTGTGCAATAACCCTGTCAAAATTCCCCAACCAATAGAATGCCAGGTGGGTGGCTTATTTTTTTTATGACTTTTAGAATACAATGACAGTTGTCATTGAGCTATCTCCCTCGTTGTAGCTATAATTAAGTAATTAATGAATTACTGGAGTTCCCTTCCAAGCTTAAACTGAACATACCGTTATACATACATACATACATACATACATAACCTTAGCTCTGTAGTGCTCCGCTATGTTTTCTTATAATGAGTGAGGACTGGGTGCCGTGGGGTATATTGTTATTGACAGTCAGTGGTATTCCTGTAGACTATTGCTGCTGCGGTCGTAAACCACCCAAAAGAGGGCTAGAAGAGCGGCTCCGCACCACGGAAAGTCAGTGGTTAGCTACTGTAGCTGTTAGCAAACCCCCTGTAGCCGGTGCAGGCCGACCAGAGGTAACTCCTGTTCGCTGTCCCCCGGGCAGTTCCTGAGCAGCCAGGAGACTGGGTGATTGTCCGAAAGAAGTGTAAGCAGAAGCCCGTGGAATCGTGGTTTACCACCAACCTCTTCCTGTTTCTAACAGGTTCTCCCCACTCAGCGACACAGCCGCTGAGAAGTCAACTCTGGTTATCAGTAGCTCTATTCTGAGATACGTGAGGTTTGAGACACCAGCAACTATAGTCCCTTGCATTCCTGGTGCCAAAGCAGGTAACATAGAAGCACATTTAAAACTGCTCACTAAGGCTAAACGTAGGCCTACAGTATGATTGCCATTCACGTCGGCAGTAATGACGCCCACATCAATCGGAGTGCATTAAAATTAATGTGGAGTCGGTGTGTATTTATGCAAAGAAAATGTTGGACTAGTTTTCTCTGGTCCCCTGCTTGTAAATTTCCCCACTGTGGGACAAATAAAGGATTTCTGAAATACAACCAGTGATGACATGTTAAGCCGCGTGACATCATTTCGACACTGGCTGTCATGGTGGTGTCCAGATAATGATGTGGCTTCTTAGGTAATTGGCAGACTTTCTGGGGAACTCCTGGTGTGATTGGGAGAGACTGCATTCATGCTACTTTGGAAGGAGCAGATCTCCTATCTAATAACATTACAAAGTTTATTAGTGGACCTAATCCATGACAACCCAGAGTTGAGACCAGGAGGCAGAGTTGCAGTCTTATACGCTTCTCTGTGCTTCCATCCGGGCAGTCACCCACTCAAATCCCCATAGTGACTGTGTCTGCCCCACGACCACTTAAATTAATTAAATCAATAGTAAACAGAAGAGGAATTATACATAAAAACCTAATAAAAATGTATACCACCTCTTCAAAAGTGCAACAAAATAGAAAAATGAAATGTGGACTCTTACACATCAGATATATATCATCTAAAAGCTGGACTAGTAAATGATTGAATTTCAGATAATCAGATTGATTTATTTTGTCTCACTGGCTGAGACAGGAAGAATATGTCAGTCTAAATGAATTCACTCCGCCTAGTCATATTAATGCTCACGTTCCTCGAGGCACAGGCCGAGGAGGTGGAGTTTCAGCCAATATTCTACTCAAGCCAACAAATCAATCCTAAACCTAAACGAAACTATAACTCTTTCGAAAGCCTTGTTCTTACTCTTTCAAACCCAACATGGAAAACAATACAGCCAATTTCATTTGTTATAGTGTACCATCGTCCTGGTCCGTATTTTGAATTTCTATCTGAATTCTGAGAATTCTTATCGGGTTTAGTCCTTAAAACAGATAAATTAAGCATTGTAGGTGACTTTAATATTCATGCGGATGTCGATAATGACCACACCCTGGACCTTGTTCTGGCATATCGTATTGAAATTAAACATTTATTAGTCTGTCCACATAATCCTCTTTTATCGGACCATTTTTTAAATAACTTAAAGTCCTGTTACTTGACGACAAGCCATTAGGCCATTAGATCCCCATTGACATCAGGTCAGCAGAAAGTCTTCACGCCTTCCGTCACAGACTGAAAACCCATCTGTTTCGGCAGCACCTTGGGAAATAAAATAAAAAAGTTTTTCTGTGTGTAGCACTTACATTTGTTTGGCTTATTTGAAGCTATTGTACTGCATTTAAAATGATTTCACCTATTCGAAGATAATGTACTTGCAAGATTCTTACTGTTTGGCATTGCATCCTCATGATTGTTTGCACTTATTGTCGCTTTGGACAAAAGCATCAGCTAAATGAAATGTAATGTAATGTTAACCCCCAAACCTGCAAATTAAAACTCAAGTTGAGAAACCTTTAAAGGGAATGGCTTTCCACCAAGCTGGAAGAATCTCGTTTAGTCTGGCTAGATAATCTTAAAACATATAAAAAGGCTCTCCGTAACGCCAGAGCCGCTTATTACACCTCATTAAAAGAAAATAAGAACAACCCCAGGTTTTTTTTCAGCACTGTAGCCAAGCTGACAGAGAGCCACAGCTCTATTGAGCCTTCTATTCCTACATCGCTCAGTAGTGACAAAATGAGCCTCTTTAAAAATACAATTATAATTATTAGAGACAAAATGAATACAGACTTATCTTCAACCACCGGAATCTTAAAAACAGCTGTAACACCTGAAAAATATCTAGACTGCTTTTCTCCTATCGATCTTAACCAACTAACTTCAACAATTTCTTTGTCTCAGCCTTAGACAAAGAAATTGTTGAAGTTAGTTGGGTCTAAGAGACAGGTTGATGGCTTAGACTCTAAGCCATCAACCAGCTGTCTCCTCGACCCGATTCCAACCAAGTGGTTTAAAAAAGTTTTACAAAACCTCTTTTTAAATAGTCATGATCTAGAGGTTTTAGCCATCCACAGACTGATATCCAACTTTCTCTTTCTCTCTAAGAACTCGCAAACCAGTTGTGTGATTCTTTTATATAACAATAGTTTATTTGAGGATTTTCAATCTGGATTTAGATTTCATCATAGCACAGAGACGGCACTGGTAAACATTACCAATGACCTTCGACTGGCATCAGACAATGGACTTGTCTCTGTTCTTGTCTTGTTAGACCTTAGTGCTGCATTCGATACCATTGACCATGACATTTTACAACAGAGACTGGAACATTTCATTGGCATAAAAGAAAGTGCACTGAGCTGGTTTAAGTCCTATTTATCTGATTTAAGTTTGTACGTGTTAACGATGAATCCTCCATAAAGTCAGTCATGAAATCCTGCAAGGTTCTGTACTTGGACCTATTCTATTCACCTCATATATGCTTCTTTTTGGCAATATTATAAAGGAACCACTACGTAAACTTTCATTGTGATGCAAATGGTAGCCAATTATATGTATCAATCAAGCCAGCTGAAACTATCAATTAGCTAAACTTTAAGCATGTCTTAACGACATAAAAACTTGGATGTCCTGCAACTTTCTGATGTTAAACACAAACAAAGCTGAAGTTATTGTACTTGGCCCCAAACACTTCCGAAATGCATTTTCTAATGACATAGTAACTCTGGATGGCATTAACTTTGATCTTAACTATCTTTGATCAGGATATGTCTTTTAACTCACACATAAAACAATTTTCAAGGACTGCGTTCTTTCATCTACGTAGCATTGCAAAAATAAGGCACCTTTCCTTTCTCACTCTCTCTCCCCCTCTCTATCTGTATGCATTCATGTCCCTTAAATGCATGTTACTAACTCAGCATCCGGGGCATCATCCCCGGAGTTTCTGTGTCTCTCATCTCGCAGGTTGCTACTACTAAAAGGTTATATCTTTATCATGAATCATGGCTGCGCCTGTTGCCCTGGTCCTACCTGACACCCACATTAATATATATAATTTTTTGGAGGCACCAGGAAACACATTTTGACATCCTCCTGGATCAATCTTTTTCATATACGATCACATAATAATTTTTGTCACCTGGAAGCCAGAGAACTACATATAGTAAAGCCTTGGAGGCGGAAGGGGATGAATAACCCTGGTTAAAGAGTAACTGCCCATCTGGGACGCTCTAAAAGTAAAGCAAACGCACCCACAACAAGGTCATTCATTGGTCAACACTAAAAAATCCAAGAGCAGAGGAGAAATCAGAGAGCAGACTTTTCATGCTCGCACAGAAGCAGCCTGTGAGGAGAAGGGCTGAAGCTGGAACGCAGGAAATCTGTGCAAAGCAACAATATATCTGAGTGCAAGCATGCAGTTTGAGGAGAGCCAGAGCAAATATAAGCACAAGAAGGGACTATGAGAGTGTGAGGGCATGGTTTTAGGGGAAAGCATTATACAATCTAAATGTGAAATCAAGGAGACATGCTCTCAAATAGAAAAACACGATAGATACGATAGTAGATAGTAGATAGTAGATAGTAAAAAGCTCCATACTAATAATGGTTAGCTACCCAGTTCCAGGTTGTAACATTAGTCATATTTGTTATCTGTAGTTTGTACAAAACACTGAATAGCAATATAAAAGCAATGGATATTTCTGGGAAATTAGTTTATTGTGTGCTGTACCTGTAGTAGGCCATGTCCTCCAGTTTTGCCCCAAAACCTAGGCGACAATATGTACTGTATTATGTATGTTGTGACATTTTGGGAAATTGTAAAGACGTTTTATGGCACCCCCTGTGATGGAATGTAGAAATGCATTCTTTTGGTTTATGGTTCAGCCAGGCTGAATGCGGCAAGGCTGTCAGGCACCACTGATGTCTCTTTACATGGTTACATATGGTGGGGACCCAGCATCATAAATCTCAGTGCAGTTTACTACTAGCTTGTATTGCTGTTGCCATTTGGTTTCTTAATTTAAACAGATTAGTTCAGGAACTGCATATGACTGTACTTTAAATTCAGAAGGAAAATAATATTAAAAGGTATTTACATTTATTTTACCATGACATATTTCAGGTGTTATTGGTTATTGCGCAGCAGGATTTATATTTTGTTGCTAGCCCAAAAAGAAAATGAATGATGAGCAGTATCCCGCTGTATCTCCCCACGGTCAGCATGATACTAAGATTAGAGCATTCTCACATTAGATTTTGTTATAAAAGTGAATGAAATGGTCAAAAGTTGTATTTATATTGTTCAATAGTCAGTGTTAATTGGCTCACTGTTATATATGTATTGTCTAATTTACAGTTGTTGAAAATGGTGAGATGCATTGATAGACAGATGTTTGCTGCAAATTGGTCAAAAAGTAAATATTAGTAAAAATGAATAACCTGAATTAGGTAGCCAGGTTTGTAGCAACATATTATGGGAAATAATACTTTTGGTTTTTGAACTGTCACTACACTGCCTCCCTCAGGCTGAATTGCATCACATTTGGCACACATGAATTCCAAGATAAGAATACACTTCATTTATCCCGAGGGAAATGGTTGTGTACAAAGTGTGAAAGAGTGAACATACAGTATATATATATATATATATATATAGTACAAGTTATTACGGTATATAAGGCAACTCTTTGAACATCTGTTGAAGAAGAACGAAATCAGTTTGCCTGCCTTCATGGTTATATAGGTCACTCACTTTTAAACAAACAAGACCAATTCAAATCTACCTAAAGAATGGTCAAAGAACATTTGTTCTACATTCACACTGAAATTAAATGACAATACAACGATGTGTAGAACACATAAAAAATAAAAGAACAAACAAATGATTTGTGTCTTAAGAGCCGCTCCGCCTCAACAAATATATGAATTGGCCTCACTATGCACATTTACACACACACTCGATCACTCACTCACTCTTCCAACCAACCAACCATAAAACCATGATTGCATCAACTGAGGCACCGAGGAGAAACAAATAAAACCGAATAGCAATTTTAGGATTTGGGATATCTGGACATGTAACTGTAATGTTTTTCCCAAAGTAATGTGGTGGAGCGTAGCCGGAACTGTCATAACGAACCATGGATGATTTATTGTTTACTTGGGTAAAAACAGAGGGATTTAAGTGGAGCAGGCTGGTTTGTTAAAGGTGTTGTGCCACCTCTCACCGGCTGATAGAAAACAACACATGTAAACTTTGGAACAAAACTCAAACTAGTGAAGTGAGCCAATCCTACAGATTTCCCCAGGCTGATGTACATTTCAGGCCTGCTGGGAATGTTGTGCATATGTTGAGGGAAATTTGATTCAGGGTTCAGTTGTGTGTGTGTGTGTGGGGGGGCAGTCTTGTCATACTAAAGTCGTGTTGTTACTTACAATCAATCTAGTGTTACTATGTTAAGTTATATATATATATATATATATAAAAGGTGTTGAAAAATTGCAAATATGTACAATGTAACTAGTATTTACAATAAAAGTGTATTTGGAATGATAGAGTAGAGTATATGTTTTAAAAAATTACCATCCATCCATTTTCAATACTAGCATTCACTGGTGGGGTACACCCTCAGCAGCTTGGTACACATATTGTATGGAGATGCACAATTCCCACTTACATTGTCATTCTGTATGGGCAATTTAAAGTCTCCAATTCAAAATCTGCAATTTAAGTGAAACACATTTCTAGTATTGAATTTTACACAGATGTCTTACAATTTTAGAGAAGCAATCGCTTTCATTTCCAGGCAAACAAGCAACAGCTGTTCCTTAGGAAACAGCATGACTGTGTCATTGTCCATGATGTGACCACACAACTTATTGCCAACAACATTGTGTAAAATTGTACAGTGTGGTAGCTTTTGACTACTTCCCTTTTGGTGCAACAATGCAGCACCTGCATGCATTAGTCTACTGCATGAAAAGGGGCTACAATGCTTCCTGATGAAGCCAAAGTAGCTCAAAGCCAACTGAAGAAAATTATTATTATTATTTTTTTTTTTTGAAGTCACTGCCCTCCACAAATCAGTGACGACGACAGAGCGCTTGGCTTTAGCTTCCTCTGAACAACACAAAGGGGTATGTTGAGCTCATTCTCTGGCAACACTTACCCTATACAAGTTGTTAACATCGATCCCAGATGATGCACCTGCATGTTGAACCTGCAGGGGATTATACAGTATGTCACAGTTAGAGGCAGTGTCTCAAAGAGGAATCTCATTCCAATTTGCTCCATGAAAAATAATGGAAAACATGACAAATGATCAAAAAAATGCACACACTCACTTCCAATCTCTAAATTTGGCAACAAGGATCCTTTATCCCAATATTTCTGCCGTACTATTCTCAATATATTTTTATGGCGGATTATCAGTTGTATGTCATGTGTATGAGTATTGAGTGAAAATACCAGCTGCATCCTATTTATTAGGCAAATTAAATGTTGCTATAGAATTTATGAATACCTGTATAATGCAGGTATTATCCTTTTTCCCACCGCATTGACAGTGCACACACATACAGCTATTCAATCAATGTTATTCGTCTGCTCATCTGACAGCTCTGTCTGAGTCTCCCACTGTGCTCCAAGGACTAGCTGACGTTTCGGATAGTATTCAGGGTATCTTTGGTAGAAAGAGTAACATCTGCTGTGCAGAACTCGAGGCACACTGAAATAAAGTGTCAGTTCAAACAGCTATAGCCCAATTGAGTATTCCATCAGTCCATGGGTTTTTGCATGGATTCAGCAACAATGCAGATACTCATAATTGTGTCTGCATCAAAGAATTATTAGATAAATATTCAAATACAAACAATTGAACACCAATTATTATTCACAACGTGTTACATCATATCTGAAACAGCAGTTACAGAAAAGTAATATAAAATGCTGTATTTGTATTTTTCCTGGAAAGCACGCATCCCCCTACCATCACATTTCTCATGCATTTTTTAGTCAACTGTTCTCACGCCAGGATGCACTTGAAAAAGCCTATCTGGTCTTTGTGAGAATCCATCTGCATGTCTTTAAAGTCCTCTATTAGAAAGTTAAATGAGCACATGAATATCCCTGGGGATCGTTTACCTGCATTGGATAGAAAATACGATTTTTATGGTGAAGTAGACATTACAGTGCAGCCACAAACTAGAAAGGATAGGCTTGGTCCAAAGCTTATTTAACACTTGATGTCGTGCGGCTACATCATTTGTGCAGGCGGGATAACTCATTTGGAAAATGAAAAGTCCCTTGGAGTGATGTGTGAGATCTAATCGACTGCAATGGTGTATGGTTTGTAGATTACTTCTCGTCAGCCACTTCACCGGGTGCAAAAATGGTTGGTAATGTGTCAGGCTGGATTGTCTGAAGGGCTGTGTAAGAGTCTGAAATTTGTTTTTGATGAAACGTCTTATTACAAAGATATCTTGTTCACTCACCAAATACAAAATACAGGAAAAAGTAGCAACCGTAAAACTGATTTTATTCACCACCCAAGCTTCTCGATACCATACAAGACCTCAACAAGCATATTTGTTGTTGCAGTTATGCAAATTGACCAAAGGATGGAGCCCAAAGACAGAGATTTCCAAGCCTGCTGCTGGTCACTTCAAGAGATTTAGTCTGAGGTTCATGCGCGGAGTCTGAATAATACATGATGCTTCTCTTATGCCTTCAGCAATATAACAACATCGAGACTTCATTTCATCGTTGTCTGGCCAAAGTTGCATTTGATTATTATTTTATTTCCTTTTAGCATTCAACTATTTCAAGGGCTTAATATCACTCAGAGCAAGGTCTTAGATTTTTTTGTTGAAAACTGTTGAGCTTCAAGGCAGTTTCCATTACTATAGGTCAACAAGGTATTATTAGAAACAAGGAAAAACATTAAGGAGAAATTTGCTGGTCTTTCTTTGGTGACTCATCACATTTATATCTGGAGGCAGCAGTGTTTTCATGTAGCTCAGGTCTGTCCGCCCACTCACAGCTCCCATGTAAATACAATTGTTTGTTATGAGCTAGTTTCAGCTAAAGGTTGGAGGCAATGACCTCCGTCCAGCTCTAATTAATCAGAGCAGTGCAACGTCCCACACCATTAACCTTACAGGAGTGAGAGGTTCATAAATGGCACAGGCCAGACCTATGAGATGAAGCTGCTGCTGGTGTTTTCAGTTTAACTGTTACGTCAGCAGCACTCATCTATACATATCACAATAGAGATCCAGCAATGTATCAGCAAATCACTTGTCCTGCTTAATTTGAGACCATCCTTGAGAATTTTTTAAGATGAAAACATGGAGAGCACCCAAACCTGAGAACACTGTGAGTCCAGTCAATCACAAGGTAGCGACGCCTAAAAGCATATGCTGCTTTAAAGTCTATTTTACTCTAAATAAGGCCGTAATTTACTAAATTAACATAATGCTGTATTGAAGAAGACTTAAAACTAGCGACTGAGACCCTAAACTCATTAGGACCATGTTTACTGAGACATTATATCAAGTGAGAAGTAGGGTCATTTTCTTATAGACTTCTAAACAATCCAATTTTTTTTGCAAGCAGTAGTTACCCAACTACTGGCCCTTTGAAAAGAATGCAGGTTTGAGGCACTTCCGCATTGGCTTCGCATTTCAGACCAGAGGTTGCTGCTTGGGTGAAACAGCCCAAAATTACTGATCTTTACATTAAGGTGATTTTTCCATCTAGAAACACAACTTTATCAGCAGATAAAAAAAATTCATATTAGACAATTTGGCAAATCACTGGATTATGTTCAATGCTAATGTTTTTCCAATTAGTTGTTTAACAACTGCATGGCAAATGGTATGATTAAGGTCGGGGGAAAGATTGTGTTTGCTACAAAGTGCAAACATTAATTGCCTCTCTGTGAAAGTAACAAATTCCAGTCTCTTGCAAGAAAGTCAGACACGCTGCATGTGTACATATACCACTCGAACATGCACACCCTTACTTTTCACTTTGTTACATTGAGGCCACTCTACTTCCTGCTTTGGCACTAAACTTTGGGATTGGTCATATTGTGAATTGTGGAATAGGCCAATATAGACTTTATACCTTGGGATTCTGGGCTGAGAGGCGACAGCTTTGGTTGTTTGTTCAAGCAGGTTTAACCAACATACAGTTACCTCAGTAGCAAAGATGGAAGTAAAGCTGCGTTCCCACACCAATCTGAAAGAGCTTACCCAAAATTCCCACTAAAGGCAAGACATCATTGCCATGTCCACAACACTCGATGGTGGTTTCTTCTCCATGACTATCTTTCCCTAATCTTAACGAAGTGTTTGTGGTTGCCTAGCTATAATTTGTTTGCCATGACCACAATCTTTTCCCCCCCATCAAGTAATTTGTTGTGTCTTTGTTTTACTGATTGGAGTCTCAGATCAACAAAATGCTCATATGAGTCATTTTGGAACACCCTGACAAACTATTGTCATTAAGATGACAGATTGTTTATCTCAATGAATCACATTCATTAACAAGGATGCTTTTACTCCGTTATAATTAGATGCACACGGAGCTGCAACGATTAGTTGATCATTTATGCCATTCTTCAAGCAGAAATGTCAAACAACTGCTCTTTTCATCTTCTCAAATAAAGATTTCCTGATTCAATCCATTCAATATTATTGTAAATTTAATATTTGTTTGGTTTGACTCAACATATGACCTTGGACTCTAAGAAACTTGAATGGGTATTTTTCCAACATTTTATAGACTAAAATAATTGAATTCTTAATAAATAGTGGTTAATTGCAGCAGTATCGGTAAACTCATTAAAAAAAATGTGAGCTGCCATTGAACAGCTCCTCCAGTAGAGTTTGAGGCCTATTGTCTTTCTTTGCAGCACCTCATGGAGAAATGGGACACAATTTAACTTTGCAGTCTGCTTCTGAATTCAAACCATAGTCCTTCCAGTTACAAGTCTACTTTTAAAAGGTCAGAGAATCTCTGGGAGCAATAACCATCTGTTTCACAGTTGTCTTGTGTACTCTGTTTAGGGATGTGGAGAAAGAAAAAATACAACTTGCCATGTGCAGAGCAGAGAAAAGTACACTGTCAAGCTAAAAAAGAAAAAAGCTGAAAATCAGTAGAGCATCAGCTTGTGCTCTACTTCACTTTTTGATGAGAAAGTTTTCACATCTATGGCAATGCATGCTTATCTGTACGTTGCCGATTTGAAGTTGCTTCATGGAAACGCAGTTTATGTATCAAGCAGTCATGCTGTATATCAACGTTTATAGGTGAGAAAATGTGGGAGCAGATGGTTATTTCAACTGGAGAATCCAAGAAATAAATCTGACGACAAATGTTAAACATAACGTGAAATGGATACAATAGGAAAATGGGTAGCTTGATTTTTTTTTTATTTCAAGCAGACACTTTTTCTTTATTAACTCCTCGTCATTTTGGTGGTATCTATAATGGAAGTCAACGCTTGTGCAGCAGACCTGATTGAAACTCAAACTCCAACATTAAAAATTCATCTTCTAACTCTCACAGTCTTCCTCCGGTTGGGTAAAGGTGCTTGAATCGACTTCAACCACCACCGCTCACCTGTAGTGTAGCCAGAAGCTATAATGTGGTTCAGCACAGTGAACTCCTACAGGGTCACAGAACAGAAACATAGCATTTGTGCCCATATGCACAACAAAACAAAGCAAGGAATGTAAATTAGATTTAAATGTCAGCAATGAAATACTTTCACTATAGTCCAATTTAGTTGCTTCTTTTTTCAGGGAAAGCAGGAAGAAAGCTGTGTGTGTGTGTGTGTGTGTGTGTGTGTGTGTGTGACCTGATGGCGTGAGGTCAGGTTGTATCTGACTGACAGCTGAGCAGAGTGAGCTCACTGTACAGTTTGTCATGTAGTGTGACCAGGGGTTATAGGACACCATTTATCTTGGGAAATATGTCACTTGTGCTTAACTTTACGTTTTCTATCCAGCAGACTACCTAATGTCGGCAGGATGATCTGGGGCTGAATTAACGCCCACGTTTGTTTTACCGTCTGAGGGGAAAAATAGCACGGGTCATGGTGCAGCATTAAGTAGCTTCATAATCTAGACAAACATTTAAAAAAAGAAATTGGCTGGTATTCATTAATTTAGATTTGACTCTATGCATGTTTGAGGAAGTTTAATTGGATCTTATGCCACTCACACAAATATGCACACAAGCTTACATATACAGTAAATGTACATTTGTTGACTCAATGCAATAGGCAGGACTTTCCGTAAGAAAACAAACATCTTTGTTCTTTTGCCTTTACCCCCCTATATATATATATATATATATATGTATAAATAAATTAGATCCTGACCAAATCAAACACGTTGGATTCAGAGTAATGATTATTCTATGATGTCATAACTTATCATCTGATTTATTTCCTGCTATAGGGTGAAGTATTTAATTTGAACTGATGTAGTGCTAAGTGATTAGTTGTTACAACGACATAGTATTTGACAAGGTAAACACTAAGGTAAGGTTCTTTTCATACCCCAGTCTTGATACCCACAGAAGAGTTACGTTTAAAAACTTTTTATTTTTTTATAAGGGGGGTGTCTGTGTGACTCAGTTACCAGGCGTGCGGAGCCTTCCAGCTGTCTTTATTCGGCACGCTGTGTCCCACAGTTTTACCGTTTCGCCTCTGAATGTTGTGTGCCGTCCTGAACGTCCTGCGCCTCTCCGCTGTGCGCCTCTCCGCTGTGCGCCGCGCCGCGACGCGCCTGCGACGCGCCTCCGCCACGCCACGCCACGCCACGCCACGCCGCGCGGTCCCATCTGACCCCCCTCTATCCCGATGAGAGCCTTTATCAGCTCCCACGCATCTCTCTTGATTATCTGATGCGCCTCAGGTGCGTGCCTCAGGTGTATCTGGAGAGCGTCTTAATTGCCTGCCAGGCAAAGCATAAAGAAAACAACCAAAGGAGAAAGAAAAAGGAAAAACAAAAAAAAAAAAAAACACACCACTCTCCAAAGAATATTTACACTGTAAAACATCAAAAATACTAGCGTCCTGGCTTCACTGCGTGACATGTACAGTGTTTGTGTATATATGTGGTATGTCTGTTGTAAAGCGTATATTCATTTGCAATGAGTTTTGTGTTTAAAAAAAGCGACACAAACATCAGTCGTGGTTGGTCCCAGCATGTTGGCGACGTCGTTGGGGCGATGAGATAACCTCTGACAGCTCCCTGTTCTGCTGAGTGGCAGGTTTCATCTGCGGTATCTCTCACGTTACGTGACAGGAGGTAACACCCTGGGACTAATTCATTCTTCTTATGAGAGAAATTCCATTTCTTGTCTGCCCGTTGCACACTCAATAGTACATGCAGTTAACAGATTATAGAGACGTCTCATCGGCTGACCAATGCGAGAAATATAGTGTTGCTCTCTCTGAATCCGCCTTAGCGGTGTAGCAATTATTTCAGGGTAACAAAAGAAAAAATCTCAAAGTGATACTTTGAATAAAATATGAGGCTCATTCTCTGAGCGACTGCAAGCAGGGGCTGATGGCAAAAACAGGTAAGCGTGTGAATAAATGGATGTCACTTTTATAAATGTATCCGACGGTGAAATCAATTATAATTGATCCCCTATTTATGAAACTTGGCAGGGACATTTATTAAGCCTCTGAGGTTTCAAGGGTTTGATTAAATGGGCTGAGCGGCTGGGCCCAGTTGTTTTCATGTCAAAACAACACTTAGTTTTGTAGTGCTTTAATAGTGTGTCAGAGGAACATTTATTTGCCAGTTGTGACAATCAGTGTTGGCATTCTTCACCTTTTGAGGTGAGATCCTGTTTCAACTAATTATGAGAAAAAATACGCAAATGAATTGCTTATTAAATATAGGTCACATGAGCTCTCACACATATGCACATTTTGGATTTGTGTAACCTCTTGTTGTTTGTTCCGACGTTGTAGCCTGAAGCTATTTTTTGTCACTGCCACTGTGTTCGTTGCAGCTATTGTGCTGTGGCTTGTTCCCGCCACATGGGCTGGATATGCAAGTCAACAGCCTTTATTCAGCTCAGCCAATCAGAGGTAACATATTAGTGAGCCATGGAGCCATGTTGGAGTAGGTTATTTGTTAGAAGCATTATTTATTTGAGACGATATTAGGCCCCAGACTGGATCAAATGTATTTTCTGTACTTGAGAAAAAATTACAGTCAAGATAAGCAATGAATTAGCTTTTAGTGACATTAGATTTGCATTAGTGCATTAGATTGCATTTGAGTCTCTCTCCCTTCCTCTTTCTTTCTCTCACACACGCACAAGCACACGCACTCACATACACACAAACCTACAATTCAATTTCAGTAATCAGATTTATTTTCAACATAGACAATGCTGTTTCCGCCAGAAGCCAATGCTGGAACATTTCATCAACATCTTGACACAATCACAAGTCAGATGTCTAATTTACATTTGGCCACATGCCACTGAGCTAATTAATGATTTAAATCCGTTTGGATGGTGAACACAAATCAATAGTTCTTCTCTTTAGACACTTTAGTGGAGTCATCAGTTGAAAAGTTTAGAGCAAGTTGGTTTAAGACGCCTGAAATGTACAGTATAGGCTCATAAATTTATATATATATATATATATATATATATATATATATAAATGTATATACGTATATGAATAGGCTTTTGAACAATTTCGAAAACAGCTGCTGAAAATCACTGAATATAAAGTGGGAAAATGTTGAAATATTGGAGGGGAAGTAGGCCATTTTTATTTCCCTTTTATAATACAATGCTTTAGTTTAAAGCCTGACAGTCTTCCATATGCTCTGCAGAACTCTGTTACCTGGTCATTTCATGTCAAGTATGTGTCAGGTAGTATAAAAGATAATGGATTTCATATTGTGGCCCTCTCACCTGGGAATCGTCTCACTTCAGCTCTCCTCTCAGATATACCTTTAGTTCCAGCTGTTTGCCCTTTTGGACTCCCAGAGCAGGTTGGCCTTTTTATTTGTTCTCTGCACTGCATTTTGAACAATGACGTTGTGAGTGGGATCAGTGCGGCCTCAGCAGCAGCAGTTACTGCATTGATTTGGATCACTGTGTAAGTTGTGGCCTCTCTTTGCACCATGATAACATTGACTGGTGTGATAAATATGTACCTCTACACCCTTAGCAGAACGTTGTAGCCTGTAATGCCTGGATACAACTTGAAATAGGAAAGTTATGTTATATCCTGCTACTGTCTTCACAGTAAATACAAATTTTAGACTTGTCACTAAGATGCATCTAGTTCCTGCTTTGGATTGTAGCACGGTGGATGATTTCCAAATATAAAAACGAGAATAAACAATGATGATTCTTTTGTCATGGTTTGAAAGTAGAATTTTGAACTAGGACAACAAATCCATTTAAATTTTTGCTTCATTATTTGACATTTTGTTAGATCCTTGAATAGTAAATTATTCTTACTGCAGGAGACTACAATTCTTTAAAAGATGACAAGAAAGAAAAAAAAAAAAGTCTATCTAGTTATGTGTTCATTATCATACATAATACAGTTTGGATGTGCTTGGTTTTATGCTGTGATTTTGCAGCGTCTATGACACTGCAAGTTTCAGTGTTTTATTGTATCAAATAAATATTCCCTTATTCCCAGAAGAAATACCCTCGGTGTTCTTGCAGTCACTTAAGAAAAAACTTTGCCATTTCAGTCTTTAATGAGCAACTCTGCTCTTTACTGTAATCCTGATGGCATCACATGTTTGAGTCACACAACAGTTCTCTGGTTTCCTGCTTTGGGAGAGTGCTCTCCACGATTGCAATTAATCTCTGGACTGTTTTAGGCAAAGTGAATAATGCGAAGAAGATTCAGAAACGGCATTGCGTAAATAAAGTAAAGCAGATCTCAACTGTTGAACCACTGTGGATAAAAACTGCAAAACATTTAGGTTGATTGTCAGGACTTTAACCTCCGCTGCACTTTATCAATGGGGAATCAAAAGAGATAAGAGCGCAGAGCAAGACAATTATAAAATGTGTCAGTGTTTAACTTCTCTCTGAGTTCAGAAAAGTGGTTTTATGTCATTTGGACTTTACCCTCTAAAAGTTTTAGAGAATACCACAAAATAGCAGAAGAGTCATTATGGAGCTCAAGCCAACTTTACTGTTGATAAATGACATTCATATCACTTACAAGCGGAAGCTCACCCGAGATAACGCATACCGTTTAAAGCGAGGTAAAGGAAATAGCTCTTTGAAATATATTTAACTGGTATTTCAGGGGTTCCCACACTTTTATTTGTCAAAGACATTCAAGTAGAGACATTTTAGATCAAGAGCCCTGAATGTTTTTTTTGCTGGGACCTAGGAAGAACCAATCAAAGTCACACAGAACACATTATTGATTGCGCCTGAACTTTTATCTGTTGTTTTCAGCTTTTGGTTTCAGCAGGTGCACTTTGCCTTCAAATTATGCAGCCCTTATTTGGGACACAGCAGCGTATTCAGGTCTTGGATGAGACAAGCATAAGAATAAGAACAAGCAAAGCAATCACTATCTTTTCTTGTCCGTGTCGCCTTGAAAAGACATTAGCCTTCTTGTTACATTATCTGACTATACCACTGCTTGTAAAGCCACGACAATAATGTAAACGTTCCTTGATTCTTGCATTATGCTACATTCAAGTTCAAACCATAATTACAAGCAGTCAATTCGGAAGAAATGCCGAAGAAATTCATGTGAGCCTATGAGGTCGAATTCTGATTCAGGGTTGTTTCTGACAACAGTGATAACTTCCACTTGTTCATTTCCACTTGTCAACAACCTGCTGGAAAACTGGCTGCAAATCCACTGACACTTAAGAAAAAACAAAATCCAATATCATCACTCGTACAATAGATTTAGCAAATTTAAAAAGGAGCTGTACACTGTTTGTTCATATCTGGCTTGATTTGTTAACAAAACACCCCAATGTAATGTGTTATATATACATATATATAATGTAACAGTAAAAGAGCTAATTTAGGCTATTTAAATGTGATTTAAGTGTCACTACAAGGCCAGCAGTGGGGGAAACCTTATAGAAAAATGTATGAATAATCTGAATAAGTTTTCCTGTTCTTCTCATTATGCCGACATTGCATGAATGCAGCACACCAACTCTGTCTGGGCTGCAACAATGAATATGGTCATTATAATTTGTCTATTGAGTAATTTTTTGGTTTAATCTATTACTGTAATAGTTCTACGGAGCACCTCTGGGGTCACATGGTAGGAAAAAAACTTGATGTTTAAATCTGTGCAAACCGATTCACAATCCATGCGCACCGAATACATTTTCCTTATGATACTTACATACGTTTACTTAAATAAAATGTTTGCCGCTAATGAAGTATTTGTTTATATACTGTAGAATTGCTACTTTTACGTAAATAAAGCTTCTGGATTCTTCTTCCACTACTGAGAAAAGGTAAAGTCCAGGACATTTGTATAAACAAAACAATAAACATATACAGTATGTTATGAATTAATAAATTAATATTAAAACAATGGCTACTGCCAAAAATACTCCTAAATAAAATATATACAACATAGAAAACAAAATGTACTACTGTATATGGGATTAGTACTGTATGGCCTCTATACTTGAAACTCACTACACTGCATGTTAGGATATATCTCCCTGTATGAATATTACTGTACCGTATTAAATTGATACTAAAGTAGATAAATTTCCCAAAAGTACGGTCACCATAAAAGTACCACAGACTTTGCTCATATTAAAAATATTATAGTGATACAACAGCAGATTAAATGACATAAAGTACAATAAGGTGTTTTTAAATTTACTGAGTGCCATGAATATACAATGGGTAGTCATACAAATATTACTGTATAGAGACATCTCAGCCCACTGCAGAATGACTGTACACATGTAGAAAGGAAGCACTGTGTCTGAAAGGCATTCCCAACATGCCCGCCGCCCAGCCCAACGTATGTAATTCAGTACAAACAGTCTATGTTTGCCGGAGCCAATGATGATCAGTGAATCCCAGTCCATGGATTACAAAACCGTGCGCACAGATTGTGAATCCGATGGCACGGTTTACAAAATAGACAAACGTGTGTTAAAAGTATGGTTTTAGCAATTATTCCAATGTTGTCAATGGATTTTCTGTCAGTTGACTAATGGATTAATTGACAAGCTTTTCAGCCTTGATTCCTGTAGCAGGCGAACCGCTGTTGAATGGATAAAGGTCAGGTTACCTCTATGCATTGTTTCACCGAATACCAGTCAAACTGAATTGTCTGCCCTGCACATTGTATAAAGATGGTAATTATCCTCATGGGAATTGGAAAAAGAAATCCTTCCATATTGACCGCGCGACTCTCCCTCAGTGAGATGGCGGGAGAGTGTGTTTCCTTTATCCAGCACTCCACAACAAACTTTCTATTGACATTGCTTTCCTTTTTCTACCTCATTAATGTAATTGGCATGCATGGAAAAGCATTCTACTCATTTTCAAGACATTTGCATCTCTGAAAAGGAAACCCTAACCCAAGCGGAGTCATTGTAGAATCCTGCAGAAGATAAGACTTGTTGTTATCCCCTTTAACACTCACAACCGAAACAGGCTTGAGATGGGCTTTTACAGCCTCAAATATAGCACTCAAGGTCAAAATATACCCTGGCTTCCAGCCACATTTACAATAATAATGTCCAATTTCTAAAGATTCCGAGATTCTTTCTTTGATGCGTGCCCTGCATCATGTTCACTTAGTTTCACAAACAGAGGCGAGCTGAGGCACGTCGAGTAAAATGTTACCATGTAGTGTATAAAATTATCAAATTCTTAAAGGGGCTCCACAAAAACATAGCTTTTATTAAATCACGTGGACTATGTAAGGCGCTTCGTGGCACACATACTAAATGTAGCATTTTATTGGGGCTTGCATGTGACATTCTCATCTGTGGCCTCCTGCAGGGTTATATAACTCAAACATCCCTGCAGCCAGTGAGACAGAAAATGTCCTCTTCAGTTCACTGAGGCATACCAGCCCCTGACAACCATTACTGTGGCCCCTTGCTTCCTCTACATTGTGAGCATGAATACATTTCCATGACTCCCACATGCTCAATCTTTCATGACAGGGATGTGTGTGAAATCTTAAGCCGGCCTCCCTACCTATAGTGTAGTGCCAGGTGCACAGCTCGCAGCGGCACCAGGATACTAAGCTGACTGGCAGAGGAAGAGGCATTTCATTTTTTACACACAGTCGCCGCTTTCTTCACTTAAATCCTGCAAGATTGTTTGAAAGGAATAACTCGTCTTTTATGAGGAAGTGTCAAAAACAAGCACAGGATAAAACCTTGCAATGAAAAATCAGGAGTTGGGGATTTGGTTCTGTCCACATTAATAAGATCATTTTACTGATAGTAGAATTTTTGTTTTTTTTTTATTCTCAGAAATGAGGGAAAATTCCCTGAACAGTATTAGACTCTAAGCACTAATCATCTTACTCTGCAGAATCAATTGTAATGTCGTTTATTGCCACATGGATGCTGCCAGCACTAAATATGCAAGAAAGTGCGGAGGCTAATGATGCTTGCCAATGGGGGCTTGAGTTGATATTATAACAGATTGCACTTCAGTCAGGGTCTAGCCAGTGGGAAAAAAGAGGCAGCTTCTTTATTCATGTAGAAAATTGCGAGCACAAAGAGGAGAGGTAAACGTCATGGATGGGAGAGAGTTGTTTACACTCTAAGGGGAATTTTACACTTCAAAGGATTAACTGTGTCTTAGTTTTGACAGTGAAAGATAAAGGTTATTTGAAATACATTTTTTTTCCCTTCATAGTTTCCAATCCAAGAAGTCATTATTGGTCCTGTAAGTATTCTCACTCGTATATATTTTTTTTGTGAAGCTTATCAGAGCGCTCTTGTGATGAATTTGCAAATTTGAACAATAGTGTGTCCTCATCTGTGAATGTTAACTTTCCCTTTCATTCCTCACAATCCTGCAAGCTCTATACTGTGTGGCACATCAAACGGACAATGTGGGATTCTTATTAAATGGAATGACAAACGTGGAGGAAAGATTGAGTTCTGGGATATACAGTTGCTGCCTGGCATGAAATACGGTGCAGTGGCTGACAAGAAAAATTAAAAGGATCTAGATTTATTATCAGAATGATACATGCATATAATAAATGTATTTTCTTTTTTAAAAAAGGAAAAGTGTTGAATACATGCACCACTTTCTGCACATTTACCTCTGAGACTGTCACCTGTAATGTCGGCCTAACATGTCTCCCCTCAGCCTATTCATTTCAACTGCTGGACTTGAAATTCATCAAAATATTATGATGACTCTGGTGTCATCTGGCAGAAAGATGAATTTGCCTCAAACAGATGATGTATATCAGCTACAGAGCTCGAGCCACTGAATGTACTCTTCGAATAATTATGACGCAAGTCTGAAAGTGTGTACGCTTTGTATTCAAACCACTCTCGTCTTATAAAACTATGTGCAGTTGCAAGCTGTTACCTGGATGATTCGTCAAATAAGTTGTTGTTTCCCTTCTTTTGATGTGCAGTGTTTTGTCGTCTTTCTGAGAGAGCCCTTTTCACATCTCGCTTTCAAAAATGTCCATCTGAGCTAATAAGATGAAAAGTGGTTGCAGGCATAGCTAGCATAAACATCCTCTTTGCTGAGATTAAAGCACTGTTTCTAAGATGAAAGTGCAAACATAGACGTTTTGCTAATTTTCATCTATTTCATTCTCAGCACCGTCAGCTCCCATTGTTAGGATTGTGTTGGTGTGGCACATTTGAGTGTCTGGATGAAGTATGGTGTAAAATACACAGTTGCTAGTTCTGCATAAATGCTCATACTTTAATCTAAAAGTTAACGGTAACACTGCATGACTTTGTGTATTGTGCTAATTGAGTTGCTAATTGTTCCAGAGTTGCTAATCTAGTGTTGCTCCCCATTTCTCAGATTAAAAAGCTTTACGAGAAAGCAATTGCAAAAAGCACTCTCCTTCCCCACAGGGATCTGTCAAGTTCTGACCTCTTTGTGTGTTTGACCACTCACAGTGATTTCCACTGTGTTCTGCTAAAATGTACACGTCTAACCTAATCTATTCCCCACTCACTGTATCTTTCTTTTTTCGTCTTAAATCATCTTGTGCTTTTATATTTAACATAAACAAATGGAGTAATGAGCATGTTATAGTTCAGTGTTTCCTGAGGGTCTATAAGATCTCTTTTTTTTTTTTTATCCAGCACTCTTATTTTTTTTGTCCTTGAGCAATATCCTTGTGAGGCAATAAAACATCCATGTACACCTGAGAGAAGTAAAAAGAAGAAAATAAATTGCCTTGTGCTCAGTGGGCCATAGGCAGGGAAGAAACAGAAGCTCATCGCTGCTGGCTCTTTGTACTACTAATTTGTGTTTACAGATACGTCCTCTCATCTTTGGGGGTCAATCATCTAGTTCTCTTAAACTATATGTTCTTTGACCTTGCGAACATACTTTAAAAGTGCAATGTGTGAGATATTTTAGTTTAAATCATTCAAAAAGTGAACTAACAATGTCAACAGAATGTGAAGCGGTTACAGTTTTGATGTTATGTCAAAGACATCTATTGTGTTGCAGAGATATCTATTGAAAGAGCAAGCAAACCAGCTAACTGGTTTCTGTCTTGACCCTTTCTGTCTTGTTGTACCTCTTGTTCCTCGAGAGGCGATAGTGAGTCACTGTAGCTTCCAGTCTGCCCTCAATCCATCATGAGAGGACGAGGAAGTAGAGCTGCCCCAAGGGCTTGTAAACAAGAAATTAGTAGGATTATAACGTCCACGTCCATCACGTGACACCATTGCGGCCAAAAATACTTTTTGGAAAGAGACGTCTGTAAATCAGCGGATCATTTTGTTTCAGGTAAATCAAATTCCCATTATGAACACTTAAATAGCTGTTATTTAAATCATCAGGTCCTAAAAGTTGTAAAATGCACTATTAGCTCAATCCAGAGTTATTGTCCTGCTGCCATTCATGTGAGCCCGAGACCGAGCGCCTGGGAGGTGTGTTCAAGGAAACGCTAGTGCGCCTTCTCTATGGGCCCATATTGGCAGAGATCACCTGAAGATCGGGTAACTTTATCACTCGGCAATCAAGCCATTTTGGCTTCAGCAAACAACAAAGATGGCTAAAGCTCTTGGCAATTGTCCTTCATCACCTTCCTAACCATCCACTGCTGGCAAAAAAACACATTCGGCAGCAGAGAAAAGGAGCGATATAAAAAGGAAGCAAAACAAGATTAAACATTGGCGTGGCTTTCCACCGCTGGAGACAGCTCTTAAGTAAGGAGATAAGGTTTTATGCTGAACTTGCAACGTTTCTTTTAGACTGGCAAGTAACATTGGCTATTTAACGTAACAGTGCAACTAATGATAACACAAATGAATTGAAAAACGTTCCAAATGGCCGCAATATGCGGTTTAAATGGGGCTGTTTTCTTGCCACTATAGTCTTGCTAAAACTGAGCTAATAAAGCTATAGAGGGTGTGCGCTGATGTCACTTTCCCACAGAAACACGGCCCCCTCATGTCGGACTGAGTGGCAAAAGGAAAGAAAACATCCTGCAACATGGCTGACATTAGTAGCCACAAGTGAAGATCATAAAATAGCCGTGTTATTTTGACCGGCTCTAAGAGTTCAGCAGTTTGGGGGAATTTTCTGTATTCTTGCCCTGCTGTTAATTAGTAGTAGGAGTGAACATACTGATGTGTGCATACCACAGAGGTATTCAGAACACTTGCCTGTAGTCGGGCAATTTATTGTAGTACAATAAGCTTGCAGGAATACCTCAAGAGGATCTACCCATGCTCGGTAAACCAAGGGAGGACGAAAGAGAAAAAGAATAGGCAACATGTGTGCAGTATGTCTTTGAAAGGGACTTGAGCGTGGAGTGACCATGAGAAGACACCAGCAGCACCCTGGAGTGCTTTGTCAAAAAGCAAATGCCCTGCAAGAGTGGAAAACTGGAAAGCACTCACAGAGGTCATAGCTCTGACAAGGCTACACATAGCTCTAGATTAGTTATTTTCATATTAAAAACTGTTTAGAATGTTTTAATCTGCACCTTGATCCATTTCAAATACATATAGTGGAGCAGATTGTCTGTGCTGCCATGATTTTTCATGATTTTTCATTCCTTATTTCAATCCTCTCAGCAAATATACAGTTAGGGTTTTGTATAGGGATGAATGTGTCACATTTCAACTCCGTAAATGAAAGTCAAACCCATAATAAATGAGTTATGGCCATCTGAGTTTACCATGTTGCTGTAGGAAAATCTACAGTTAAAATGGCATTAGATTCTGCAGAATATTTGGGGGAATTAGTAACAAGTGCACAATGTGTTTATCACTTATGGCAATTTTTGTGAATCTGTAATAACTGTCTTACAGATTGTCTGACATTGTAGGAGTGAGGGGGAAAAATGTAGATGTGGACAATGTGTTCAGGCAGAAATATGTGAGGCCATTACTCAAAAACGCATCTTGAACAAAAAAAAAAAAAATCCAAGGAAAATATTAAGCTTAAGTGCTTTACCAATGAATAGTATGATACTGATATAGTATTGTTGTTTAACTTCACTTGCTAAAAGCATGTTGTCAAAGCTGGGTTAGGAAGTATATTTTTGGTGTCACTTGGCAAAAGTTCCATAACAACCTTTCAGCTTATTGTAATTCAATATGGAAAAAGAAAATGTATTTCAGAAAGAGGGCTTTCCTATTGGTTGCACTACAAATGCAAATGCACGTCCCTTCAGATAGTGAAAGTCTGATTCAAGTGTGAAATATCCTGCAGGACAAGTTCCTTTTCCAGCATAGGCAACAACTGCCTGCACAGCAAAGTAACCAGAAAAAGGAAGACTGACCTATCAAAACGAGAGCAGGACAGTATCGGTGAGGCGTTTCAGAGATAGAGAGAGAATGTTGCTAATAGTGTAGCGGCTAAGCTATAAGCCACATTTTCTCTTGGGTACGGTAGGTAACCACGGCCAAAGGCTCACATCTGTGTCTAGTATACAGCACAGGGCTGCAGCAACACAAAGAGGACCCCCAAACCTCGACCCAAAAGAACTCTAAAACCCCCAGAAAATATGGCGTTTTTATTTGTTGCCTTTTCCAGAAAACTGCCTTTCCTTGGGATACTGGTTGAATTACAATTATGCTAAAAGATTACTCTGGAATTTTTAATTTCCAAGTAATACTGCCGACTCCAGCTTTAATAAGATGTACCGTTAGTTCTTGATTCTGATCATTTTGATTGTGTCCATTCAAAGTTTCAAAACGACCTCTTCATAAAACATGCACACAATAGGAAGTAGGAGGAGAAGCAGCAGTTGGCAGTTTCATGAATGTTAGTTTACAGCTGTAAATGAACGGAGTGGAACAGAAATATTGTGTTTGATGTGGATCTTTGTCGTTTGGCCGATACCTGATCTGTTTAAGGTAAAAGGTACCGCCCTTTAACTGTAGCCTGTGAAATACTCTTTGAAATATCTTGTCAACCAATGCAATGTGTTAAATAAAAAAATCTCATCTCTTTCTACCTGAAAGGGATAAACGGAGGAACCAGAAGCTTTGTTGATTAATGCCACTGCACTGTTTTTATGAGAGAGGGGGTATACATTAATTTCACTTTTGGGATTCTTTCACATCAGCATACAGTAAATTGATTTTTAGGACGGAGGTGTTCATTTTAATATCCCAGGCCATTTGTAACCATGAAAGCAAGAGCTGCTCATCAGCATTTTGGAAATTATATAAGCTTCCATGAGAATATGAAGAGGAGCCGCTCACACTCTGCACACCACCTTTTTAGGCTTAAAATATGCTCGGTGACACCTCGACTCCTTGATCATTTCCAGTGGTTCTTTACTTAGCAGCAGCTGACCCAGGAGCAGTTTAAAGGTAACACAAGGGAAAACAACTTCTTTGTGTACCTTCTTCATCCTTCCTGTGATCTCCTTTTACTGCGAGCTCACTGAAGACAAAGCTTGTTTGAATTGGCCAACAGTTGTTTGGTTTTAAAAAGTCTGCTCTACTATGTTAATAAGATTGACATAAAACATACTTATTTTTCTTCTTTTTTTTTTAAAGCTTTACTTATTTATTGTATTTAAGCATTTGCAACCATGTGTGTAATTCCAGTGATATTTACCAATATGTTTTTACAATAGTGAAGAAGGGCTAGTGGAAAACTATTCTATGAAATAATGTAATTCTCTTGTTCGCACGTCTGTAAATAGCATTTAAGTGAGACGAGCACTACCTGTGTGTGTGATGGATTTAACAAGCCGCAATTACATGATGACACTTCTTGCCAATTTGCGGCTCCTGTCAGCTCCCACAGGGGTTCTGTCTTTGAGATTGTATAGAGGAACAAGTTTAACATTGGAAAAGACAATGTGAACCAATGAAGTTGCTCATATAATCAGGACATGTAATATGCCGTTTTGCTCAGATGCTAGAATTTAGCTGAGTTTATTGAATTCAAACAAAATGCATTATGTGGTTATTCAGTGGATGAATAATTTGTGTCTGCCTTTTCATCCTGTCGCCTTTGTTGAAGTTTTGCACAATTTGAATCTCAGCTGAGCTTTTAAACTTTATGTATTTGATGTACATTTCAGGTACATTTAATTATTAGAACATGACGGTGGGAAGAAAGCTTTGCATATGGAGAGCATTGTTAATGAGAAACAACGACGCTGGCTATAGCACAATATGGAATTGTTTTTTGAGTTTCAACTGCTTTGTGCAGCTCAGCAGGCTGCGTTCCCCTCATACAGTTTTTCAAGGATGAATGTTTTCCATTACATACATTGTGCATTGCTTATCCACAGGAAGCTACTCGTGGTCTGACAAGCACTGACCCGTGATACCAGAACCTGTCATCATGGAATTTCTTTATGAATCTTTCACTGGGATGAAACAATATTTCAATATCACACCATACAGTTTGGTAGTGAGAAGTGAATGGAAGCGTGGGTACTGTCTGAATGAATAGTTATTATAAAACTTTAAAAATGCTATGTATTGTATGGTCTACTCATCACAGGGACACACTGTTTTTCCTATGACACACTAAAGACTGTTATTATTAAAGTTCTTACCACTATCATTGGTATTACTCAGATAGTCCTCTGTGTGAGGATCCAAGGGTATTTTACTCCCAGTGCTCCTGGGCATCAGTATTTTGTCATAGAGTTTGTACCCTTTTCAGGCTTATTGTATATCTTTATATGATTTACATTCTCTTAAGATACAAAGAACATTTACAATAAGGTATTACAACCAAAAAGTTCACTCTGTTAACTCTGAACACTGCACCTCCATTTCAGTTTTGGTTAGGAAAACAGCCCACACAGAATTGAATTTGCAGTGTGAATGCCTTCGGCACATTAATTGGAAAACAGAATAATCAAATCTGCGGTACATTAATGTGACATGATATATGCTGCTCTGCATTTTGGACTGCATGAAATCATGGGAAATAATGTTTTTACTTCAGAAATATGAAATATGCTTATTCATGCCAGCAGAAATGCAATGCATGATAAAATATACTGAAGGATACGAATTCTATTTATCCTTTTTTTTTGTTTTGTCTTTTAGTTGTTTGTCCTGCTCTTGAGAAGCACCAGATGTCATATTATTATATTATTGTTTATATTATGGTGGAGTCTGGCACTAGCACTCTTTGCGAATGATTAAAAACACAGGCACATAAATTGTGTTTGCCTAGTTGTGCAGGGATTGGAATTTTAATATCCATCTCAATTATTCAGAAACCAATCAGACAATCTAATTATTTACCTTTATATTATTATGATTCAACAGTTCATAACCTAATATGATATCTTAGATGTTGCATATGTGAAGCAAGAGGGAGTAAAAGGTCAGACTTGGTGAATAGTCCTTGATGTACGCATGTAAAAATAAACCTTGTATGGGTCTTTAATGGAACTGTGAACATCAGCGTTGAGCTGGTCAATGGCAGCACATAAAGCTGCACTTTAAAGTAGATATACTTTATATTTATGCCTCAATCACGAAAAAGAGCTAAAATGGAAAAAGTGCCATCTCTATCTTTATTCAGACTCTTCAGATTTCATGTCCAGTTTTGGAGTGTGATATGAACTCCTCCCCAGGTAGGAAAAAAAACTAAACAAAAAAATGAAATTCAAAACTGTTGCCAGAAGCGATTATTCCAGACTCTGTTATGTCATCTCTTCTGCCTCTCACGTCCGTTTGGTATCTTCTGGTATAAAGTGATCACAGACCAGCCAGGCTGGTAAACATGAGCATGCTGTCTGTAGTTTACTGACAGGATTTTTGGATATTCAAGTTAAATTCATTAAAAAATGTGTTTCCTGTTGGCACTCAGAGCCTGAAAAGTTGCCTATAGTGCAGCTTCATGTCAAAGTCTAAATTGGCCCCTTAAGGAAAGAATGAAAGTGCTATACCCAATAAGCTATTAAACAAATGCACACATGTGAAATATGAAATGCCATTTTCAAATTTGTATGCCTCATTTTGAGTGGAGACCGCACTCTGCAAAGATCATTTGGCCTTCGGGCACAAGCGGCAGAACCTCCATTACACATTGATCGTGTGTTTACTCAGGTTTCAGGGTCGCATAAAAAACAGAGAGACACGCCATAACGCAAAATAAAAGAGAGCTGAGAAAAATCTTTTGCCACTACATACTACAGGCCAGTCACATCAACGCTGTTTTAAGTAAATACTTAAAACCATGATTCAAAAGGGAAATTGTAGTTATCATCCTATCAGCAGCACATTTAGTGCGGTTCTGACAATTCTGTGCTGAGGTTCAGCATTAAAGTTGTTCTCAATCGCTTTGGCAAATTTTTTTTTTTTAAACAAACAGTCTTAACGTTCTCTAAACTGTAAGTGCAATTGTCACAACGGTTTCATGTGACATCTATTGCATATCTGCAAAAGTTATTAACTCACACAAAACGTTTCATTCATGCTTCAAAACCTGAGTCTCACTGATGAAAATGTTTCAATGTTTTTTTTCACCATGGCAACCTGGGAAATGTTTCTTATAGAAAAATCTCTGTTTTGTTCTACTTTTTTTGTTGACTCCGACTGCTTACTGTACTACACAGGAATGTCAGTTTTGTCTAGCTGAAGGCTATTGTGTATGAGGTTTTTATATTCCCATTTCAACAGTAGGTGAAAGTTTAATACTGTTCAATATTGTAGTACACTACTGTAGTCAAGATATGCACATAATAATGTTTGTATAGAAAAATGTATTTGTGTAGCAATGTGTTACATGTAAACAACACATTTACTTCCATGTAGAGTCATACAGTGAACAGAAATTTGCCACAAAATCACATCTATGCCAATTGTAGACTATAATACTTACTCTTTTGCACACGTGTGCCAAAACACAAGCAATTCCCTAGAATTAATGAGAAATTCCAAACTGTTGTGAACAACAAATTAATTGTTCGGAGATTTGAACTTATTTGAAAAAGTAATTCTCGTTCAAGAATTGAGCCAAAGCGAATGAGAAAAACTGTAAGTAAAAAGGCGACACGTTCACACCCACTACTGACTCTCGAGGTTGTAAAAGGCCCAACAATAGCTGAAATGAAAGAGCAAACTTCCCTGGCGAGTAATTGCGACACGTTATCTGATCAGCGGGATGCAGAATATATTTTGTCGGTTCTGCCTCATCACACTCATCTTTCTCATTGTTGTGGAGGCAGAGTTGAGACAGAACCAGATTAGAGTGTCCTCTGATGAATGCTTAGGAGATAACCCCTCACAGGTACCGCTTCACACAGAATTACAAATATGTCGAGGCAGCTTGTGACAGGACACCAGTATGGCTAGCGGTGTGCACCCAAGTGATACAAAATACAGCTAGATAGTAAATCACTGGCTCTGGCTCCGGGGATGAGAGCACCGGTGGCAGTCACACTGTTGAGCCGCATCGGGGATGAGGCACTGTATTGGCAGTGCGCTGAGGATGCGTTTGAAGTGATGAATAGTGGAAGCCTAACACACAACATATCTGGGCACATTCTGTCTCGCTTAGTATACAGCCAGGGTTTGCTTTGCTGGATAAAACAGATTCATCTTCTCAGCCCAGAAGCAAAGCCCTTGTGTTTTCTTCGCGTCCCAAACGCGAGCACTGTCTGCACCTTTTCAGATTTGAAAATATTGTGTGCTGTAAATTCTGTATGGAAAAAGCAGTCCTTTAGATGCAACACTTGGAATGATTATTGAGTGATGCTTTGTACACATTTTGCATTGCATTTTAGAATACCTTTCCATTCTTGACACAATCCATGTTGGTAATCTACCATTTACTAAAACATAAAACAATAAAGATTCAAAACAAGAATCTGCCTAGTCTCACTCTGCCAAAACCATGTTTCACTGTACCAGTGCAGGAGAATCATCTGTAACCTTTGTGATTGGATAATGGCAAAAAAAACTGATGATGTTCAGGTAACAGCATCTTTGTCGAGGCTGAGCCTATGATATGGTGACTTTGTGTAACAATAGCTTGCATACCTGAGGTGAGTTAAGCCATCAACTGTTTGCTGTCTGGACATAAAAAGGTAATGCAACATTTAAAAAAAAGTCACACAGCCAAATGGGAAGGGGGCTGCGCAACAGTTGTGACAGCCAATTGGAAGACCTGCCCAACACAGTTTATCATTCAAGACTAAAACTTTCCTGAAGCTGTAATCCTATCCTACCAATCCTAAAATGGAAAACAATCATCATAGTTTGTTTTGAGGATTTGAGTCTCTTGGCTGCACTACAAGGAGAGGAATACTGTAGCTATAAATGAAAGAAGCCCACATCTAATACAATACACGAGAGTCAGAGTGTGTGCTCTTTGCTCTCACTGTGTGCCTCTTTGAAGAAATAAGAGGGAATATAAAAAAAGTACATTTTGCAGACCTTGTCACAAAGGATTAAAGAGTATTGGAACATGATACACAAATATGACAAACTTGCGATAACAGTGACAGAATGGAATTGGAAATGTTATACCCAGTTTAGAAATTTCCTTTTATATCGCATCCAATACCTACCCTGCTGTCAATGTGATATGTTCAGTTGTTAGCTCTGCTTTTGAATATTAGAAAATAGCCTTAATTTTGTTCAACTCTGTCCCTAACTCATCACCACACCACATTGTTATTTTACAACACCAGCCCCGAATTCCACTCACTTCTAATGAAATGATTAATTGTGTCCCAGGTTGTTATTTTAACAGCCATATGGCTGTCAGTTGATTAATTTAGTTTATATCTTTGGAAAGGTGGGCCTAATCTAAATTACATAAAGTGACATCAAAATACAGCATACAGAGAGCTTTAAGATCACCATGCTGTTCTCATTTCACTGAGGTTGTCTTCATCCTGGCTTTTAGTTTTTCTGTTTCCTGTTTTACTTTGTAAAGAAAACTCACCTTGTGTCATGTCTCGTTTTACTTGCTGTCTTTGTGTGTTTTCCCGCCTTTTGTGATTTGTTTGCCCCGCCCTGTTTTGATGTTCGCTTGTGTCTCATCACCCTGCTGCCCTGTCTTTGCCTGACTCCTCCAGCTGTGTCCTCTTCTTGTGATTAGTTGTCAGCGTGTGTCCCCTTGTTCCTTGTTGGTTCTATGTTTCCTGCTGTGGTCGTTCTTTCTGTGTTTATCCCTGCGTTGATCCTGTTGTTCCCTCGTGCCAACCTGGTTTGTCCTATTGTCTTGTTACTTTAGCCTGATCCCTCAGTTTTGTTTTATACCATTGTGTAGTATTCAGCTTTGTTTATTAAAGCTCGCTTTTTGTTTCTAACCTGCCTGTTGTGTGTACTCCGCCCGTCTGGTCATCCTCTTCTGTCTCTTGGTCACCCTCCTGGTCTGAAAGCTTTCGGCCCAGCTCTTAAACCATCCTCCTGAGTTGCCCTGCTCCTAGACAATCTGCCTCGGGAATCTTGCACTTGCCCCCGTGTGTGTAACTACATTAAAAAAATGTTTTACGGTTACACACATTCAAGAATCCAGCCAGTAATCAGTGAATACAAATAATAAATGCTTCCTTTTTTATTGTTCTCCGATTTATAATAAATACATTTTTCAAAAAAAACACTGCCCACACGGGGCATGTGTGAACGATGCACATTATCTTTCGACTCTGCAGTCTGCTCTCTTGGCTGCTTCATCAAACAATGCCATTATCCCAGATCAGCATGTGTTACATGGGTAGATAAGAACTTGTAAATTATACAGCAGTTATACTACTGCAAGAGGCAGAGAATAAATTCTCCCCAGCAGCTACATTAAATCAGCTCCCCTCAACAAAAAGGTGTCTCCTTTGGTTTGAACTCATCTTTGCAGCATGGTGCCTCATCTCCCTTTTAAAATACCTCTCACTTGTCCTCTGTGGAGGTGTGCGATGTCCTGCAGCACATATTACTAAACAGTGGAGAGCATGGATGGACTCCTTTGGAGATCCAAATTCTAATTATGTAAATGAACTCTACTTTATTTTAAGATTGAATGCTGATAGTGAACTTTCCTTGTTTTGGTAAAACTTGATTCTGCTCGCCTGGAAGGTCAGCCTCTTTTTTCATTAAATGTCCAGCCTTGAGGTATTGCCGACAAAGTATAATCACTATTCTGCATTAATATGCTGATCAAATCCTGGGTTCCAGGCATAGACGTGGCTTTTCATCCTTGCCATCCTGCCCCCACATTTCCCATCAAATATTCAACATCAAATATGCACGAGCATCATCATCAATGCAGTTTTGGGCACACTGTACCTGCTACAGGGTTACTTCCCGACATCACAGAGGATTGTGCATCCTGACTGGCCATTTAAGCAAGAAGGGATGGCTCTAGTGGCTCTGCCTGGCTGCAGACATCGTCTACAATCTGTTTGGATCAGGGGTGTTATGCATTCTAAATGCATTTTGCAGAGGGAAAACTCCTCCCCCTTTTTCCCTGAAAAGTCTATATAATGTCCTTATTTTAAATGAAGAAGGTAAAAGAACTATGCAACGGGGAGTACCACTAGTTGAGCTAGTACAGCTGTAGTTTCTGAGATAATTGCCAGGGTGCACTGGTAATCAGTTCAGGCTGTTGTCATACGCATAGCTATACCTACAAAAAAGTAATGCACTGTATTTAGTGTACGTCCCATAATATCAATCTCTATGTATTCTATGTAATTGTAATCCAGGAAGTATAAAGAACGACAAAATGTGCACAGGGAGGAGGTCAGGGTGGATGAGTGGGTCCAAAAACACAAGACTTTCACCCAGGAGACCGCTGTTCACGTTCCATGTAAAACCAGAATTCATTTTAGTTGTCGCACAACTTCCGTACTTACAAAATGCCACTTGCGTTGTGATTTCAACCCAAACATTACTTATTTGTCACGCAACTTCACCACTCCCGTAGTTATTTTAACCAAAACCACAAGCTTTTCCTGAACATAGCCAAGTATTTCTGTTGTCCAAGTTGTTTCCTATAAAGACGGAAGTTTATTTTGAAAAGACTGTATGAATGTAACGAGCAGAAATTGACACGTGTTGCTGGACATTCGTAGGAGATTGCACGAAAAAGGAGGAATAACTTTTTGTAAGATATCATACAAACCGTTGTATGAGGATACGTTGACCTGTAGGTTTTCTGTTGTCCAACTTCATTTTTCTGTAGGAGCATTGGAAAAACTTTTCAGCAAGCAACCATGCATTGCTTTGCATGAAAAATTATATCTCTGTGGACGTCCTGTGGTGTTGCTGATGCAGTCAGAACAAATGCATCATACCTCGCAGCATCACTGTCATACCCATAATCAAAGTAAAGAACGTCCTCTCCGCTATGAGTCCTCATAAGAATTGTGTGAAGAAACGGCAACACAAAGAGCACTTACTGTTCATCTGCTTGTATATTTAAAAACATGTTTCAATTCCAGCATAAAAATAATCCCCATTAATAAATGGGCAAAATGTGTAAAGCAGCATGAATAAAGCCCTCGCAAAGGCTTTAAAAAATAATGCCAGTTATCATTTTCATAATTCAAATACTCAGCCAAAACACCAGGTTTAAGTTGAATAATGCTGAACACAGTTACAAGCTCCAGTAAACCCCGCTGTGATTCTAAGATCTGTACTTCACATCTCACTGTACACACAAATCTCCGAGCAGTGATAACTGTCATCCTGAAGGTCAAGATTTTCAATAGCCTCTCTTTAGAATGTGCGATAGCCAAGGTATAAAGAGATGGAGATAGAATGAGAAAAAATGATTATAGTGGAATCTGGCATTTTCTGGATAAATGCACTTTGGCACTCAGAGACTGATTGTGAGTGACACTCTATGACCAGTCCAAGCCTTTCTGAGCATCTGTGCTGTCAGAGACAGCGAGGGGAGGTGGCTGATCTGGTTGTGTTATCATGTGGATGTTATTCTCTCGCTGAATAACTTACAGCTAGAAGATTATATTCGACAACAGTATACAGAGAGAATAAGTAATGTTGGCATTTCTTCCTTTTGCAGGGGAGGTCTGTCAGGTGATTTAACACACCCATCGCAGCCTTATTCAAGGTCCTCAGCTCTCAGCTTCAGTGGTTTTTAACAGCTGATTTAAAAACCAAAGTTTATTCTCTCAACTTATTTTATAAGACATGGGAAGTTGATTTGCCCCTAATAAATTTGATTGATTTTGTGTTAGATGATGTCAGCTTGTTTACTTGCAAACCATATTGTCTCCAACATCACCGTCTCGATCTTAACACATCTGATTTTCACACCAGATAATTAAGGCTGCCGACGCTCAAATTTGCCTCAGTGTCCTGGGAAGGAAAAGTAATAATTCTGAGATTCTCTGATTTATGAGTCCATTTTCAAAAAAAAAAATCAATAAATTGGTTTTAAATAAGTCAGTGTGAAAAAGACACTTTTCATGGTTGATATTTGGCAATGTTATGGGTCGTGTCAATGGTCAAGTGTGCTTTAGAGCCTTTGGGCAATGAAGAGGTCAAACCTCTAGCAACACTTGCATAGAACAGTTCCAGAACAATATATAGAACAACTTCATTGTAAGAGCTCATAAGGGCAACACCCTCATTCATTGCATGAACCTATGGCAGCTGTACTGACTGGCTCCACTGATATAGTGGTAAATAGTGCAAATTACACGTTTATTTTCCTAATTATTCTGTGTATATTTATCTGTGAAAAAGAGAGAAAGAGATAGTGGGAATAACATTTTCTCTATTTTCCCTAGTTTGTAGTCACATTGAAATATCCAATAAAAAATACAATACTGAAGCTAATATAGAAAACATTGTAATAGTAATGTTAGCGTGCACGTACCATCAATGGACATCTGTATGCTTACATTATCATATGCTCAAAAGCTTGTCAGTCAGCTGGCAAAAAAACATTTTTATTTGATTTAGCACATTCCTAAATTTAAACACTCCTCTGTGTCCTTGATGAATAAAAGACAACAAAATAAAACAACAATCACACAATAAATATGTAATAATACCAACAGTCCACAGAGTCTGTCAGCTAGCGGATCCTCAGTTTTAGCTCACATGTAGTGGAACCAAGAGGAAGCAATATTAGCATTAGCATTGGCAGGTTTTTGACCATGAAAGGTATACGTTTTTGAATGTGGTGTCACAACACTGATATGTAACACTTGAATGGCATAATTTTGTATTTGTTGGTTAACAATTATAAACAAAATCAAATACTGAGCTGTAAGGTACTGAAACATATTGTGGCCAAATCCAGAAAAAGACAAACTGATCATTATCATGGCATAATGTGAAAATGTTTTTTCATGTTATAACAAGATATGTTCACGTTATTACAGCATACCAACAAACGGCTGTCGTTATCTCTCCTGTCGCTCGAGGCTCATTTGAAGAGATGGCAAAGCTTATGACCTTAATGGTTTTCATGAACAGGCTTCTAGTCGTACTGCCTTGTAATAAAATGTTGTAATGGTAGGCTATTACAAAATTGTCAGACTGAGACTTATGGACACATACCCCCCTCCACAAATCATAGCTATATCAGCTTTAAAAAAAACCCAGACGTGGGTAGATTTTGTAGATGTATCAAAGAGTTGTATTAATACGTTTTTGTTTTTTTTAAATTACACATTTACGCCTATTTTTTCCCGTAGTTATGGCTTGCATACGATCATTTTAAGCTTCCGGCATGATAGTTAAACAACATAGGCCTACATATCTACCTATCTACCTATCATACCTACCTATACATGCATGCCTACATACATACATATCTACATACCTACCTATACATGCATGCATACATATCTACATACCTACCTATACATATCTACATACATACATACCTACATACATACATTCCATAAAAGTACTTTTGAACTTTTCAAATATCTAAATACCGACAAAAGTGGCTTTCAGAAAAGATGAAAAATGCCACTATGGTGCACATGCTGATTGAATTTGAACACCATGTCTCTTTGCCTCCTCATAGAACTAGCTGTCTTTCATCTTTCAGCAGTTGAAATTCTACATGACAGCACTCTTTCTCAGGGAATTTCTTTTTTTTGGCTGTTTGGACAGTTTTCTAGTGGACCTCCATGATGTTGTCAGTTGTGGCTGCCTGGAGATTTATGATGCAATTGCACAGCCTCTGTAATAAAAAAAAAAAACATGAGCTCAGTAAACACTGAGGACATAATTTAGCTTAAATTCCTTCATCCTTTTGTTCAAATAAGAAAAAGTAATTGTGAAATGTCCAAATAAATCAGCCATTTTGCTAATCAAAGAAACATCGATGGATTCTGCGGCTTCATTGTGGTCTGGGGAGATAACATATTTGAAACAATGATCTGACTGGAGTGCACATGAGCTGCTATGGTAGACTTCTGCAAGAAACAAAAGGTTTTCTGTGACTGGGGGAAACAGATAGGCTGCTTTTGTTCTCTCTGCAAAGCTCCTGTTGGCTTGACCTAAGTCAGGATGACATGTTCACCTCCTATCCTCAGTACCTATTTCTGGATGACTATAACTTGCTCTGACATTGCTGGGGGCAGCACTTCCTCTGTTTTACTCACAATGTAACGGCTCACTGTTATTTTTTGGCTGTTATTTATCGCAGGCAAAAAAATGAAAACATTTCTGGGGAGTAAAATGGAATAAAATGTGTTTTGGGCCAACATAGCTGAAATTATAATCAGTATAAACATTGTATCTGCATTTTTGAATGCTTTGAACAGGAACTAGCTTGTAACAGTTTTGTTCACATTCATTAGCAGTTGGACTGAATTAAAGGACATGCACAGCAACAAAGCCAAACCATTACAATTTAGAACAAAATCAGTTTTATATTTCCGGTTACTTTGAACTATGATTCAATATCCGAGAAAAAGACTCCAACACAGTGGAGTAAATGACTCAAAAGCACACATTTAGAATAAAGATAGATTCTATCTCCTACTAATTCAAAGGAATACAGCCCATGTCATAGTGTGAAATACACTTCAAGACTAGCCAGGATTTGCTTGTTTACAATATACATACATTCTTTTTTGCAAGTACACAAGGACATTTGTGCTTTGTGAAGCAAGGCTTCAGCGTGTCAAATATCTCTATCAAACACGGAAGTGTGCAAGTGCTCATAAACAATATGAATACTACAGGTCCATCGTTTATAGGAATACAAGCTTTACGTCTCTCAGCCCACTGAAGCATTTTATTTTTGTTATATATGAAAACATTATATGTCATTAAGTCCCAGAGAACACACTACTTCTGCATTTCAAGTAGGAATACATTGTCAAAAATGTTTAGAAATTTCCTTTGATATTTCACAATGTTGTCAATAAATATTGGCCTCAAGAACGTCCCAAAAGGCACATTAAAGAGTTTACATGATTGATCGAGTTGTACATACTTCAATCATTGTGCTGTTTAGTGAATAATCCACGAATATGAAGTGTGTCTTTGCTACTCCCACACGTCTAAGAAGGCCTTGGGGCAATATCTGGTCAGGCAAAGTGAGGAAAGAAGGGAGAAGAGTCAACTGGAAACTCATTTTAATCAACCTTTTCTCACCACACATAATAGGCTACATTTTGCTATCTAGTCCATCAGGATAATCACCTTTGGTTTCTCATGCTGCAATCAGTTTGACTCTGTATCAAAAATTTAAATTGCAGAACGCAGCACAAAGAAGTATTTCAGAAGTGTGATAGAAAAGGAGGGTTCCGGCGGCAAGACCATTTTGAATAAAATATGCCTGAAGATTAAAACCAGTTTTTGCCATTTAAAGGGGAAACAGGGTGGAATTTCAATCATCAAAGGTGCTCTTATGAATGGCAGTGTGGTTTGCTTCGGATTGGAGTTTCGTTTTTTTCAACCGCTGAGGAAAATTAGAGAGATGCTGATAACATGCATCAAAGGCAGGCACTTATACTCAAGGCTGTGATGTTGCAGTGTTGCCTGCTACACTGCCAGCAGCATCCAGGACGATTCTATTTTTTAATGTTCTCCATCTCATCATTGTGAGCAAAACTTGAAAATATTGCCAATCAAGGTAGTTCAAACATAAACTCTGAGTCAATGAAACTGCCTTTAACTGTGAGCAAAGCAAACACGATTTCAGGTTTGTGAATCTCACAGCTTGTTGTCTAATATTGACTCAACTGTGGGAATGTAGGGATACAAGCATATTGTCAAATCAAGTATCATACCCCTGTGATTGAGACTAACTGTAAACAAAACACATTTGATTGCTTTTATCAAGCTATGCTTCTGTGTTCAGAGTATTGCTGCATTTCAGAGCTCAAACCTGTAGCGACTGGCGAGATGCAGTCAGATCCTGAGCACAGCTGAGAGCTCTGTTCTATTTATAATGCACGGGGCACTCGCCTGTCCTCATGAATAAACCTTACTGGGATGAATGCTTCCCACTGGGACTACAAAATGGGAGCGAATGGAGGGTAATATCCGTACTTTCATCACACCGAGACAGAATACATCAACAACTTCAGCAAGTAGGAAATTAATAGATTCAATCACAAGTGGAGGATACTTTTGGGTTTTATCCTATACTGTTGAGATATCTTCTGTAAATATTAAGGGTGTTTTTTCTCTAAATTATTTGGTGTGTTATGAAAAAGCAAAAATCATAGAATTCCACTAGATGACTTTGTTATGCAATAAACAAAACAACTAAAGAAACCAAAAGTAAAAAAAAAGGTAATGATGACCAAGAAATGTTATTAAACACAATCTTCTGTGAAGTGGGTTAGGGGTGAGCACTACTTTTGCAATGCTTCTAACTAGAACAATGTTGTTTGTAATAATGGCTTGGTAATGACAATGCATGTTGTATCATGGAGTTAATGGTTCAAATCAATGATTATCAATCAGGGCTAACGTATCTTACTTGTACTTCTGCAGTTTTCAGGGGTTACATTGAGAGCTTAACTAATTAACTTGGCTAAACTCAATACACGCAAATAAAACATAGAAATTCTGAATTTAAAAAATGAAACTTAAATGTTGTTGGCTAAATGCAAAGGATAAATGGTTAAAATAGTAATAAATACAAAGTTTGATATAGTTATCTTAAAACAATTGATAAACAGTTGTAATAGTTTGCCAAAAGCACTGCATAAACAGTTAGCTTAAAAGGTTCAATGTGTAATTTCGAGCCACCCGCGCCAAATAAATAGGGGGCAGTATTTCACCTCTAAACTGGGTCCATACAATCTCTAATGTTTATATTTTAGTGGTTTGACATATTTATTGTATTATAATATACATCTATAGGTATGAGATATATCTAATACAGCCGGTCAAAAAACACTGTTGTCTTATAATCTTCACGTGGAGCTGATCCGTCTGTGTTTACTGGGCACTGATGTTAACCGGGGCTGTAGTCCGTGTAAAGTTACGTTAGTTTGTTTATTGGACTAAATCCAAAGTGGCAGAAACTAGAAAACGACCGCATATTCGTCTTGTCTTCCCGGGTGCGGCGCAGCCGGGAGAGCAGCCCACTGGGGGAGGAGAGAGGTCGGCCGAGCCAGCAGCCGCCTCCGTCAGACGGAGCCCCAGTCAGACGGAGCCCCAGTCAGCGGCCGAAGAGACTTGAGCTCAGCCAGAACAAGCCCCAGCGCCCGCAGTCACAGCGGGCTGGTGGACCCGTGTAACCGCAGCAACAGAGTTTGCAGCTCCCCGGTGCTGTGGCTGAACTCCAGCTAACTGCTAACTGAAGCTACGCCGTTTCCCGCGGCTGCCAACAGCTATACTCTCTGCAAAACAGCCTCTTGGCAGCAGTGAGGACGAAGCGAGGAATGAATGTAATCTAATAAACAAAATATAAAACAGACACGGAACATGGCTGTAATATTTACAAGCGAGTCAGGCAGCTGCACTTCTTCTTCCTCTGGTCTGAGGGCAGACTAAAGCTACAGTGACTCACTATCACCTCTAGAGGAACACGTGGTATTACAAGACTGGACGGAGCGGAACTAGTCAGTTAGATGCTGATTTCAGTAGATATTTCTGCAACACAACACATAGACGTCTTTGTCACAATGTCAACACTGTTACCTCTTCACAATCTGTTGATAATGTTAGTTCATTGTTTTAATGTTTTAAGTTTAAATTTTGGCTAATCTTTTTACATTACAGGCCATTCAGCAGATGCTTTTATCCAGAGCGACTTACAGTGAACTAACTACAGAGACAGTCCCCTGGAGCAGCTCGGGGTTAAGTGTCTTGCTCTGGGTCTCAATGGTGGCAGCCTGGTGTTGAACTCACAAACTTCCGGTGTTCTATTTGAAAGCCTGACCACTAGACTAGCACCACCCCGTAATCTTACACATTCAACCTTTAAAGGGGACTTATTATGCATATTTTCAGGTTCATACTTGTATTTTGGGTTTATAAAACATGTTTACAAAAACACGTCTCTTTAAGTCCCCTCCGGAAAAGCCCATGTATGATCATAGGAAGGAGAGCCAAATCTGAATAGCTTATTGAATCACACAGTTTGTAAGTTGGCAGGCACTCCAGATACCCAACTATAACTACAGTTTTTGTATTATTTCCCCTTTAAAGCAATTGGTTAAACTTTAGTTTAAATGACCAGTTTCAGCATGAAAACAAACTTGACCAAAGCAACCTAAACATACCTCAATCATATTTAAAAAAGAAATACTGTAACAATATCCACTATTTAACCAATTAATAGTGTTAAATAACATATAGTTTATATTCGGTTCATAAGAGCATATTTGATGCAGATGAAGGAGAATGTGAGCTCATCTGACAGGGTTGTGAGTGTACACCAAACAAAAAAAAAAAGTTAGGATCCACAAATTTAAATGATTAATGATTTAAAGCCGTGCACTCAGTGTGGACGCATTTTGTGAGTTTAAGATTTTGGCTTTAAGTTGTATTCTTTGTGGTAAGAGTTCTATACAATTAAACTCTGTTGTGAATTGAGTTAAAGCAAAAGCAAGACACAGTTATGTATTGTTGGTGATGATTATCACGCTTGCTGACCTCTGGCATCGTAGCAGAAAAGTGATGACTCAAGCCAGCTGCGTGACCCAGGAGGACATTGTAACTCTAGCGATGAACTGAATATCCTGTTTTTGCATTGTCAGTTTATGATACGTGTGTTTCTTAGTGATATAAATTGCTCACCCTCAACTCGCACCCAGCATCCTGCTTAAACTGGCCCACAAGCTTGACAGAATGTTCTTCACTAAATCACCGTAAAGCTCGTCTCAGAAAGAAAAAGTACTTTAAAACAACAGAAAAGTCTAACATAATTGATTGATACAAACGCAACGCTGAAGGTTATTTGAACCAGGAAAATGTCATATTTCACAGACACGTCACCTCCTCTTCATATTTAATATCACGACAGCAGCCCCAATTTACTTTTTAATTCCCATCTCCAACAATAAAAAAAACAGGCGGCTGAATTTGTAAACAACTGTCTCTGTTTTTTCCAACTCAGTGCTTTGATGTGACCCTAAGGTGATGCCAATAGGATTGACAACACGCTTCTGCAGGGCTTTTGGATTTGGAATAAATCACAGAGACAGGCCCTACCCTCTCGGTGCTGTGCTCCTGGACATTAATATATCTCCCATATAGCTCACTGCCCCAGTCACTTCGTTCAGATGAGAAAAACGACAAGGTGCCTTGGGGGAAATAAATTGCATGCATGCAATTTACTAATACATGGGAGAAATAACACCTCATAAATGTCGGTAGGTAAGCGGGCGAAGGTGTAGATTTGACAGCGATTAATTTATTCTCAACAGCTCACTGCTTTAAATACAGAACGAAGGCGTGAGACATCACAAGCCTAAATCAAAGTGTATCATGTCAAAACGAACAAATAAGAAACGCATAAAAGGTCTGATATCATACTTTCAGATCAAAAGAACACAAATTGTAAATGCAGATATGAGGTCAATGATAGGTGAATCTCACACTGGGTTGCTCATATCGCCTGAAAGAAAGAAAACTTTATCATTTTTATATCATTTTAAATGTGGCTCTGCTGGTCTTAAAACAGCTGTATGTGTCAAATGCAACACTTCAAGCTCATATTTAGAGCTGTTCTTCGGCAGAAAATGACCCTGAAATTTGTTGTCATTTTAGTTGTCATGCGTAAGAAAATTAACCTTTCATTTTTTTTTTTTGTGTTAGGTTTTGCCAGAAACCATCGCAGCAGGGGATTGTATATTGCATTACACCCACATTAATGCAAAACCGGTTGGTAGATTATCCTATGGCTGCATCACATCTTATTTCACGGGTAAATAAAGGATCAAGAACACATTAGAGACTACTCTCGTATGTATTCAAGTTACAGCTGAACATTATTTGCAGACATGACATAATAACATTTTTCATTTCAAGTGGTTGTTAAGCATTCATGCCTCAAATCACATGACCTCTCAAAATATCTCTGCCTTTTTCATATTTTATGCCTCCTGCCTAATTTAAAGGAAGGAATTAGAGCATAAAATTACTTAGCTGTGTATGGGGGAGGAGCAGTGGACACACACGTGACATTAAGCGCTACCCGTTTCCTCACCCCGAGCCGATGCCTACAAAAGAGATATTTCTTTTATTGCAGGATGTAAACATGTTCAATATAAAAGACTCACTTACATCATGGAAGTCCAGTTTCTTGAGGCAAATATGACAATATGTATTAAGCTATTCAGCAGCAACAGATGCAAACACATTGAGATTCAAAGGCAAACATGCAGAGTTGGGGGGTGAAGGATTACATGTTGCAGAATTACAATAACCTGATTAATTCAGATGTAATCTGTTGCCAAAAATGGAGTGGATCACACTCACTGTGGAAAATCAAATTCACCATTCAGGTCTTTTTAAATGCAGGAATGGAATTTTTAATTATACGACAGTGAACACAAACAACACTGTTCACGCTACACTTTGTAATATATTGTCCATCACATCTCAAATTATACTGAAACTAGTTGACCCGAAAGTGACAGAAATCAAATTATATGCCGACTTTGTGTTGTCCAGTGAATTATGTATATCAATTTAAAGAAGCTGCACAGCCTTAAACCAGATTAACCGCATATGTGAGTCATTTTTAATTTGGATGATTTTCAGTCTTGCACACACAAATAACAAAAAAAACTGAAAGCAACCATTGAAAACACTGCTGCCTTCAATATTTAACAGCAGTAATACAGATGCACCAATTATGCTTTCGCACTGAAATTGTGCGTATAACGACTGTCACAATATCAGATTGTCATTACTCGATTATCGTGGCCAAAAGAATTCACAATGACGAAATTATGACGATATCTATAGAAAATAAAAAATTTTAAAAAGCCATTAGTCCAATTTATCTTTAACTTTGCATGAGGAGAGACTTCAGATATTTGGTCCAAAGTAAACTGAAGCACACAGAATCATGGCAAACTATTTTATTTAAATAAAATAAAAATAAAGCAAGTGCATCTTTATCATAGTCACACAGTGTAGCGACTCAGTCTCTTTTATAACCTCCGCAAATCAAGAACTAATTCAGCGCAGGCAGAGAAAACTAGGAGGGGACAATAGACTGCGTTTAGGCAGTGTTCATACAACAACAAAAAAATAAAAGAATATATAAATTAATGACATTACACCAGTAACCACATTCATTCCAATATGTCAAATATATAAATGAGAATAATAAATAACTTGTAACAAAGCCATATAGATCAGTCTATTACATTTCTTAAATAACACTCATCTTTACCTTTTGAATTGTGCCTTTTTTGGCCAATGAATCACCTTTGTGTGTGGTGAGCGGGGGAGGGAGACAAAGCGAGAACTGAAAGAAAGGTCAATTATTTAAGAGCCGCTGGATTATTTACACGATATTATCATAATATTAACATATCAATATTTTCATCATCAATACTGGTAATTCGCGACACCCCCACTCTACACTGCACCTCAATAGCATGTTGTTGAACAGAAAATGTTAGAAAGTTCAAACTAAAAGCCAAGACCCATTAGTGAGCGACCAGTCCAGCTGGAGATAATATAGTGTCTAACAGCAGTACACCAAAGACGAGGATCCTGAGACGCATTAGTTAAGAGAGTCCTGACATTGCTTGTATATATATATATATAAAAAAAAAAGAAAAAGAGTCTATGACACGCAGCCTACATTTAGTTCAGAACCACTCCTGAAAACAAGCAGCATTGTGTCTGCATCATTGCATTCCCAACAAACAGAAATAGCAATGGCAGCAACATGCTGATGTGGATGTGTTCAAAATACAGCACAGGTTATAAAGGTTACAATAAGAAATGTGTGCCCAGCTGTGCCGCTGACGAAACAGCCAACCTAATTAATTTTTGTTGAATGAAAGGATTCAACTCTGCGGATTGTCAGTTTATTGCACATTTAATAGTGTTCTGTTTTGTAACCCTTATTTAACCAGACAAGTTAAATGAGGACACTTCCCTCTTCAGTTTCCCTCCTGCTGGGGGAAAAGTAGAATGGAGACGGGTTTGCACAGACAGACCCCCCAAGCCGCACATACATATACAACCACACACACAAACACAAATGTACAGTATACACGCATCTTACGATGACAGCCTTATATTCCCGATGACAGGTGATACATTTGCTGCTTGATTTGCTGTAGCCCTGTAATCTTAATCTCGCTCTTTCAGATTTATTAAATGTCACGACACGAGACATGACTGCAGCTGGCACACTGCGCAGAGCATACACAGAGAAAGAAGCCTTCATTATGGAAATACGAAGAAAAATACTTCCTAATGTCTACATTTTTTTTTTTTTATTTGCAAAGAAAAACAAAAAGGTGCAGTACATTTCATACGGCTACATTTGTATCCACAAACCCACACATGCTCCCAAGCACGTTTTTTTATACATTGTAGCATTTATATGTTAAAAAGTAGAGCAAATGGCATCAACCTCTACAAGAGGAGTCACTTCAGCCTCCAGAGGTTATAAAGACCAATCTCACAGCAGCATAACAGGATGTAAAGCATGCATGAGTAGTTTGTAGCATCATGGGGAGGGTTGGCTAAGCCAGCCTTGACATCTCTTATATAAAGCTAATGTAACACTGGGATCTAACCGGGCTTTTGCCGTCTCGTAGCGATTCCACCGCAGCTATTCCACAAAACAATTTCCATTTCACCTTCCCAGTAGTTCTGCCTCGTCTGTAATTATTTTTTTATTATCTTTTTTTTTTTTTTGCGTAAATGAAATGAACGACCTGTGTGCCGCAAATGGACTTAAATGCACTGCCTTGCTCCCACTAGATGCATATGGTGCTCATTGTTCAGTCAGTCATTTCAAATGTGGAAAATTCATTACACATGCATCATTGATTTTAAGCTGCATTTGCATTGTGTGGAGCCTAAGGTATTGACTGTGTTGTAGAAAGAACAGTTTTTACTGGCAAACAACACTCCAGCCAAAGCAGACACTAAGCACTTTGTTTTCCGAGCTTTCATTATAATATCTTTCATGAGTTAATAAAAGCAGGAGCAGATGAAAAAAAAAAGACGTTTCACACCATTGAGGCTTTGATTTTCTCAGGCCAGCTTGCTGAAGATTATTTGGTTTAGTTACAGAGCTGGAACATTACTTGCACAGTGATTCAAATTTTCTAAAACTTTTAAGAAACAAGGAACATTTTGTCAGGTAAAAAAAAAAAAAACTAAATAAATAAATAAAAAATCATGTTTTATACAGAGTCTTTCTTTGAAGCACTGCAGTGTTTTTTTTGTTGTTGGTGCATGCACTGCTGGATCAACACTGTCAGCTTGGGGGATGTAATGCATTCATTAGGAAGTCAAATGTGGCACAGCCCACAGCTGCACTCCTCAACCTGTCTGGCTTGAATCCTCCAAAATCAAAGCGACAGCCAGCACTTTGGCGCAATGAAATAAATTAATTGTCTACAACCAAGCTACTTTACTTGAAGAAAAAAAACTGAATGAAAATCTAACTGGAGACCATCTTGCAATGGGATCACATTAGCCGCGACGCCAAATTGGGCCAGGGGTGTGAAATGGGGGGGCTACCTTTTAATCTGGTAAAGATTTGGTTTATTTAACAAAAAAGAAGTGAGACACACAATTAGAAATGTGTATTTTAAATCTGTAACTTGGTGGTGCTGTGGGTTTACCCAGTATTGTTTTCAGAGCTGTTATCAGGAGTCCCAGTTTGTAACTGTGCTCGTTTGTATTGTTACAATAATCAACACCTGGAACTAAGTTTAAGACTCAGTGTTTAAAACTTTAAATCCCAAATTAGCTAAAACGGCCCTCTGATCAACTGCTCAATACAAAGCAGGAAGGAGACTTAAATCATGGTGGTTGAAGTGTTATTATTTTGCTGATTGACCCTCTGTTATTGCTCTCCATTCTTGCATCAATACGAGTCTCATTTCCTGATTGCATCCACATAAGATGTATTTGCATTTTTTTTACAGCAGGCATTGAACGATGTGACTACATTGACCATGACATTGCCCCTCTGCAGATTGGCTTGGTAGTAAGTTGGGAGACTATCCCAAAAAATAGGCTCAAGTGACAGCAAGCATGCAAGCTACTGACGTGCCCTTGAGCAAGACACTGCAACAGCTCCAGGTACGCTGTGCTGTAGCTGGAGCCACACTGTGAAAATCAGGAATCTGCGGCGTCTGACGCGTAAAAGAAAATCCAGGCTGTGACAGCTTTCCTCTTTGATTACATGCACAAAATATACAGGAGTGTTTATGACTGAGCTCAGTTCATTGAAAAATAATCTTTCTTACGTAAGAAAAGGTTTCTGTAAGAATGTGGAAATTGCACTAAGCGGTTGCAATGATTAGTCTAAGTGCTAATCAATGTCAGCCATAATTACTGATTGTCACAATGTCTGTTGCTTGGTGGCGTGATAAACTATTTTCCTATCTCCCCCCACACCCGTCACATTTTATTTTGTCTGTTGCTGTGGAGGACATAAAAATCTGGGCAGTTCCCTCCCTCAGGGAGAGGCCAGTCTCCAGGGAGAGTTTGCGACAGACAGACGTGATTATCATCCATCTGTTCAATTAACTGTCAGCTTTCTCAGAAATGAATGAAAAAGCTGCAAAAATAAAGTACATTGATAAAGTCAGAAGACAAATTGAAACAGTGGCCTCATGCATTTGAAAGCGTGAAATATAAAAATGGACACACACAAAATGCAAACTGGAAAAAGAAAGAAAGAATTTAGCTCATTTCCGAGAATAGTCTCACAAAATATGCATAATATCGATATCTTGCCTCTCTGACAAGTGATAAGGATAATGAGCTTTTCTTCCTCCTCTGCTGGGTTCAAGGAAATCCCATTCTCTATGTTACAGATGTAAGTCTCATTATCTGACCTGAGTTTCTTCACTTCAATTCCCACAGTCTTTGCTCACTAAGCGCATCAGGCTGATTAAAGAACTTTTCTAGGAGACTAAGCCCGTTTTATGCATGGGTCCCGTGTTATCACACCACAAGCACAGCCCTGGGCTCTGGTGGCCAAACAGATAGTGTTTCCCAAAGCTGGCTTCAACTCAGACAGCAGCTCATCACCTCTCGATTCATCAGGTTCCCTCTCCTTTAAACAGCAACACACACACACGCACACACACGCACGCACACGCACACGCACACGCACACACACACGAAAGCATCCATGCAGTGAACTTTACAGCACATTTGCAAAGCTATAGCAAACTGAATCACGCAGCTTCTTTCAGAATGTTTGCTTCGCTCGTGTTTCCATTCACGTATTTAAAGATATTCAAAGGTTTTGTGCTGAAACCATAATCGCTTTACTTCTAGTTGATCGACAGATAATGTATTGTCATCAACAATTGCTGATCGAATAAAAATGCATTCGTCAAACTAAATTGCAAAACAACTGGATCAAGCTTCTCAAATATGAAGATTTGCTGCTTTTATCTTAAATATATATATATTTTACTTAAATATTGTAAATTGATTATTTGGGGATTTTGGATTGTTGGTCAGACAAATCATGCAATTTTATATTTCCCTGAGGTACTGGGAACTTGTTAAAACAATTTTTCCCTATTTTATGGACATTTGGAAATCCATAGATCAATTGAAAATGAAAATAATAATTTTTTGCATGAGCTAAAAAATGGTCTACATTTGACTGTATGCATTTTTAAAACAAGAGGATATGTATTGGAATGGATCTGACACGATTTACCAAATAAAATGTTATTTCACTGGCCGAGGCATTGTCATTTCAGTGCAGACAACTCTCCGCCTTTGCAACTGGCTGAACTGCTGGGCTTGAAATCAATGTGTTGTCTGAAAATTACACTTTGCAGCCTGTACACCAAGCGATAGTAGTTATGTAACTGAAAGATGCGGCATGAAAATGACCATGAAGCAAGCCCCCTTAAGGACACAACTCGTAAAATATATATATTATTTTTTGTTGTCATGGAAACATAGCCAAATAGCCAGTCCCACAAGGCTGCCAGACGCTGATGGTCTGAGGCTTTTTTTGATGATAAGCCGACCTGACAATATTTTCACTGTCCCCATGGAAGAAGGAAGAAGCCATCACACTGGCTCGATCAAAAAGGATCTCAAACATCATTTCACCCAGGAACAGTTTCCTCTTTGGAAGTCGGACTCACATTTGCATAATTACCTTTTTTTGTCAACCACAGAGGCCATTGTAAAAAGACGTGATGTGATGTGATGTTACACATTTACGGTATCCTGTGACTATTTGGATAACTACAGTTTAATGTATTAACCTCACGTTGTGTTCAACACTATTAGTTATAATACATTATCCAATGAAAATGAATTGTTTTACTTATTAAATGTTCATAATTTAACAAGACATCTATAGAATTTCTGTTTGGTGTTACTGTAATAGCAAAACTCCCCCCAAAAAATGCAAATAATGCAATGGTTTATCTGAAAACCAGTGTGCCAAGCATGAATACAAAGGTAACATTTGAGATGCATGTCAACACGTACACATACTTGCAAGAGATTGATTCTCATTGGAATTTTCAATAATAATATAATAGTCAGTATAAATAAAGGATAAAGTGATGAATACATCACAGAAACAGTCTACAACTTGTACAAGAGGTGTGTTGGGAGTAGGCCTATGTGAAACTTCTCAATGTTTTCATTTGATGAATGAATGCTAAAAAGGATGACAAAATGCAGCTGTTTTTTGTTTCTTTCAAATTTCCCACAGATACAATATTCCACCAGGAGACAGAGTGATGTCTGTGTACAGCAAAAAAGGACTTTGTGTCCTTTTATTATTCCAACTGCCGAAGTGCCCGTCAAAAAACACACCTGTTCAGAACACGCTTAAAGCTTTGGTCTGTGGTATTGCTGCGTGCAGAAACGCTCAAACAACTTCACACTGGGTACTGTGCTTACTTGAGTCCTGAGTAATACACCTGCCACGACAGAGTTGCATCACATGCAAGTTGGTGTTCTTGCGTGTTCCTGAAGGCTATCCGCTCCGTGTTCGTTGACTCCAGGGAATTGAGGAAAAGTTCACACAGTATATCCAGCATTCACCTAATGTCAGAACTCCACTTATCCATCATCCACGCAACAAGTATATCTAGCATCCAGCAGCAAAAGTGAACCGCAGTCAATGAGACGACATGATCGACTCAAGCCCCTCCCCCGCTGCTGCAAAGAGCACTGCTCGCTTTTGATCGAGGTTTATTCATATTAAACATGTCGCGTGTGAAAATAAGAACCCTTTCACAGCAGACATTTTGGCATGTCAAAGCAGGAAAAGCACAGGTGTAAATAATCACATTAACCATGTTAACCATTCCATTAAGTTTCCTAGCAAGCCATGTCAGTGGGTGAGCATGCACACTGACAGAGCCCTGGAACTGGCTCACCTAAATGGAATGCAGACATCGCTAATGTTATTCATTTCACCTGTGCTTTTCCTGCTTTGGCAAGTCTATTGCACCACATTCGTCCACAAAGCATATCCTTGGGTCCCCGGCAATAGTCTAGACCAGGGGTCCCCAACCACCGGGCCGCGGACCAGTACCCGTGGATCATTTGGTACTGGGCCACACAGAAAGAATAATTTTTATGTTGGTAATATTTATTGTAAACATTTTTATGTATTATATTATATATGTGACAATGTAATAATAATATAAATAAAGTCATAATATAAAATGGAATAAGTAGAATACATTTAATGGAGTAAAATACATTTACATGATATATGTAGTAATGAAATTATATGTTTTGCACTTTATTGTGTGTATTTTGTTATTACAGACAGATTTACAGACAGATTTACAGACAGATTTACAGACAGACATAGATTCCTTGCTTTAAAGTTAGATACCAGCCATTCAATGGACATGCCCTTTTAACAAGTTGGAAAAAACAGCATGATGCCCTGCAAATTGTTCAATCAATGACTTCTGCGGTGTTGGCAAGATGACTGTATTGACCATACAGACCCAAAAATCTTTGTCCTGACTCACCATTGCAGTGTATTTGCTGTATGCTGTCCCACTTATTTCACCCTCTCTATGGGCTTTATAGGTTTGAATCACCCATCTCTGCGTCTGTGTACATAGAAATATGCATATACATACTCTGTTTATCAAGATAAACAACACGCCTATTTTAGTGTTCCTGTACTGCCACTTTTTAAAGAACTAATCTCAGAGGGAGTTAAAGGGAGATTCTGGTATATTTCAACCTGGTGTAATTCCCATTAATGTGGCTATTGTGACTCTATGGGTCATGCTAACTTTTAATAGTGCCTGGCAATATATCAATATTATATCTGTGTTGTGATATAAGGCTAGATATTAGATTTTGTCTTAGATTTTGGATATCATAATATGGCATAAGTGTTGTCTTTTCCTGGTTTTAAAGGCTGCTTTACAGTAAAGTGATTTACTTTTCTGAACTTACCAGACTGTTCTAGCAGTTTTATTTTCTCCATATGGCCCAGCCCTATCTTTGAACTTTGTAAAGATTCAGGGGAAATGAGGACTTGCGCAAAACAACATATAGATCGAGGGAGAGCTACACAAGCATCCGTGAGCAAATGAACACAATTTTTACATGAATCATTTCAATCGCTTGTCTCTGAGTCCAACCGAAAGTTAACATAGAGAGTAGCCACCTGCAATAGCCATTACGGCTAACTATGTAGAGATCCCTGGATATTATTCCACACCCACCGGTTTGTGTGGGGATGACTTTTTCACTACAGTTATACTGTCTTCTAAGAAACTCAAAAAGTTCAATGTAATGGTTGGTTACCCCATGGACTATTATATGGATTATCGTGAATAATTTCACTTTGATGGCCTTACGTTTCAAGGATGGGCTGCTGTGATGTAGTTTTTAGGTCATTCTGTCTAGAGATGCAGGCCTTAACCTGCAGAAGCTGTATTTGGATCGGCTGCCAGATCTAGTCAGCCTTGGGGCTGAAGACTGAGCACCAGCGTCCGGATCATCACCAGCTTGTACGCTCCTCCTAGGAGGTAATAAGCCTGGGGGGACTTGCAGGGAGCAGCATTGGATCCTGCCGCACTTCTCCTCTCCATACATGTCAGACACATGCAGAGAAATAGGCCTACAGTGTTGGATCAGTCAGGGAAAGCACCACCACTATCCTGGTCCTGCAGAGCCATTTATTGATCATAGAACATGAGTTACAATGAGTAACTATCGTTTTTTTTGCAGCAAAGATAAATATTTAGAGTGAATGTTGAAAGGCTTGCAGTGATAGCTGAGTTTTGTCTGTCAACTGGCCCTCAGCTCCCATCACGTCCCAAAAGTGGCCCTTGAACTAAGCTATTTGGTTATCACAGATACAGGATGTTACAAGTCAAAATCCATTCCTTTCTACTGTATTGTTTGGTAGATTTTCGTTAGATCAGCAACATTCACATGCTGAGAAAAAACGGGCTGTAATCAATTTCACCATCCTGAAGTCTTATCAGCTCTGGCAGGTCCTCCTTTTTTCCTTTTTTTTCAGCTATCTCCGTATTCTCAAATGTTGCTACCTCGGTTAAAAAAAATACTTTCCCACAAAAACTTCATACGACTGCTTGTTACCAGGAGGTGAATGCTGATAACCCCATGGCATGCACAGAGGGTATTATTCAAACTCATGCAGGCATACCGGCTTTAGAGATAGGCTGGTGGACTGTTGGGGTTTTCAAACATGAACATGAGACCAACAGGAAAGGATCACGTTTTTCTGATTGAGGGTGTGGATTTATTAATCTGTGGCTGTTGACTGGGTTTTATTTTCTGTCAGACGACTTATATTCCTGCAGCATGCTTGCTCCCTTTGAATCAGATTGCAGCTTATCAGAAGAAACAGACTGCGCAGAGCTATCTTAAGATACTGCGGCAGGCTGAGCTCTCGATCCACGTGTCGTTCGATAGGCACATTAGCCACATCATTATTGTAGGCCCAGTGACACCAACGCTACTTTGAGGCAACCCCCTGTTGTTGGGCTCGCTAAATATCTAATTGAAAACCAGATGTTTCTCTCACATAAGCATTAAAGAGGATTGATCTGGAGCTGATTCCTTGCCCCCACTGTGATAATACGAACATAAACAAGTCCTCCAGATACAAACAGATTTCCATCTCTCTCTCTCTCTCTCTCAAACAGAATGTGTTTTTCTTGATCTTTTAGTAAACTAAACGGTCCACCTAAATGTGTCACATCTTTCTGATGCTTTTACCACATCAGAGAATTTATAATCCTATAAGTTCCATGACTTACTTTACTGATGCTTCAGCCATGATTTAATATTCTAATGGAACTGGCTGCTGCCCACAGCTAGAATTTATTCACACAGACAGAGTAATTTTGTCTTTGTGCACCTTCAGAATGGTCCCTGTGATGAGCCCTGTGTCACTGCCCACCCATTTGCTGATAGCCCACTGGTCACTCACCAACTCTCTCATTTTCTCTCTGCAGGCCTTTGAAGCCCAAGACTGAAATTAAAGATCTCCAGATATAATCCTTTCCTTGCAGCTCTTGGGTCTTCTTCCCTCTTCTTGCTCAGCAGTTTAGCTCCGCAGTCTTTGCTACGCAGAGTGACATGTATTTCTCTGCAGTGCAGTAACTTGAATTTGTTGTTTTTATTGAGATGCATAATCTATCAATCTATGAATAATACATTTATTTATATAACACTTTTCAAAACAGATGTTACAAAGGGCTTCACAAGACAATAAAGGCAGATAAATTAAGCAAAAGTAAAAACAATAAAGTAAGTATTAAAATAGACCATCACAGAACATATCAATAACAGTATAGCAGTAAAGTGATAAAACAAGGTGATTAAAAACATATATACATATATATATATATATATATATATACACACAAATTTGTATGAATATACCATAAATGCAAACGAGCGCATACTACATAAATATACTCACATACATTTTTATTTTACCCATGAGGTTTACCTATTCTCAAACAGCTAAATAGCCTTTCTTTTCAATAATAATAATGTATTTGCCATCAGAACCTTGCATTTTGAATCGTGCTCTTTATAAAGGTAAATTGTATAAATGTGTAAGTAGTGCATTGTACATTGCTTTTTAAATAAATATAGGGTATATTGATATGTTTTTTCTATGTCAAATGTATGTTAAAATATTTTGTCCGGCATCGGTTAATTTTTCCAGGGTCTTTTTTTTCCATCTTAAAAGTGAAAAGGCCAGCAGTGCAAAGCTCAAGAAATGTTAAGTTAACTTGTCAAAGTTCAAACAGGAAGAGCAGTCACATAAGATAACAAGTCCACGAAGGGGCAGGCAGAATAATCGGAGTCCAAAAACAGGCGTGCAGGGTCAGAACGGGCCGATCGGATAAACAGAATAACACACTAATAACTGGACAGCTTGGCAGGAACACACAAGACATCTGGCAGGGACCAAGTGAAAGCGAACTTCTATATATGCTGAGGGACTAATGAGGGAATGAGTCACAGGTGAGGAGATAGGCTGGGGAAACCAGGTGAGGTGAAAGAGTGAGATTGTGAGTGCCGAGAAGGAGGCAGGATCTTAAATGACAGGAGAGTCAACGATAAGGCAAAACCAGATGAAAACAAACTAAAAGTGTGTGGAATTTGTGACAAGCGGAGAACATTTTTGCTGTTGCTAAAACTTCTTCATGTGCTAAGATAACTACAGATAATAATCCCACTCAAATGACAGGATAAATATATCTTCTGCCTGCACTGCGTTTCCTGAGAGCTTAACATAACAGCTTGCATTTGGGTGCACATCTGATGGCTTTTATAATTGTTAATATTAATGGCAGTGGAGAATATTAGAAGGAAATTTGCAAGAACACAAGCAGTGAAATTATTTTCTGTCTTCTGCCATGCTGTTAAAAGCATTAAAGTGTATTTAAGGAGAGCAGACATGTCTGCCTTCCGTATGAATCAGCAGAGTCTAAAAGTCAAATTGTGTCTTCCGCTGGTATCCAACGCTGATTGATTAACTTTTGCCTACTCTGATTATGTTATTGTTGTAAAATGAGACAAATTGAAGGAGATTGTACTTTGTTTTGATGTGCAGCTTTAGGAAATGCATCATATCATCGGCATAACATCGAATCTAAGCGCAATCCATTACAGTCAAGAAGGAAGAGCCATCTCATGTTATTCATTTATAAAGCTTCCAAACTACCTCACGTCTCTTCTCTTGTTTAAGTCTAGTAACTGCAGTACACAGCACTGGTTTCAGGTGCTGAAATGCACCTTTTAAATGGAATAACCTGCAAACTGCCCTCACACTAGAGTCTTACATTCCCCTTTGAAGAATGTAAAGCTTTATTATCTGATTTTTTTTTTTATGATTCCAGTAACAGTTTTTAATTATTTGTGTGTTGTGTAGTTGTGTTTTTGTTTTGCTGATTGTGTTTTTGTGAATGTTTGTTGTTCTCATGTCTCTCTTGGAAAAGTGATAAAAGAAGAGATAATCTCAATAAGACTGCCTGATTAAATAAATCCAACTTGACCATATAAGCTAACTTCAAACACAAAGTGCAGGTATACAGTGAGTCCGCACTGTGAAATTTGTTTTTTGATCCCTAATATTTTGGAGCATGATAGTGACCAGTTTAAAAGTTCATTTTCACGCTCCTATTTAGAACCGGCAGCTTATTCAACAGTTTCTTTGTTTTCGCCTTCGTGTCACTCTGTCCAGATAAATGTATACTAATAACCTGCATGGTAAATAAATTATGAAATATAGATAAAAGTTAATAGGCACTAGCAGAAAGCACGTGTCTCTCCGCAAACACTTTTAATTATGTATTCCTTTGAAATAAAGAAATGAAATCACCCGCCTCAGGCAATAGTCTGGAGTAGCCTGAACATGTTTGCAGTCAGCATTTCAAAATGTCTAATCTAGGTTTTTCTACATTTACTTTGCATTAATGTACACAGTCCAAGGAGGAACAACATTTCCTTTAAATCCATTTCTTTCTCTGTCATCATCCAATTTTTGTTTGTTTTTCGGTTTGGATTACTTGCAGTCAAAAGCACAGAGATAGCAATCTGCAATAAATAACGGTAAACACACCCTGTTATTGCAATAACTGATATGTGTTGTTTACTAACAGCACATTGGGGGTGCAGTGTTCTGGAAACATTCACTCAACAAGGGGTTTGGGTTTAATGATCATGTTGTGGGTGACACAGCAGATGATAGACAATATAATTATAAACAGACAATTTGGTTAATGCTGAATCATCCAGCATCCCAAATGGAGGATTGAGACTCTGACACTAACATAGCAGCTGTGTCACCTTCAGGTGTCCTCCTCAGAGTCTGTCAGAAGGAGATTTTTTCCCCCTGTTATTGCTTTGTAAAATTGCTGATTTATGTTGACAACATTGAGGAGGTTTTTTTCCACATTGCTTTTCGACCTTGTAGACATTTGCATGGACTTGTTGCTCTCTAGAGTCTAGAGGTGTGGTTTGTGGGCGTAGCTGATTTTAAATATTCCTGTGGTGTCCTGAAGCCAAGGTAATGGAGAGTCTTTATTTTCTACAAGGAGTCTTGCAGCACTGGGGTTGTTTTCAAGCGTGCTAAATCCTTGTTGTGTAGGACCAGGAAGGATGTCAATTATATTAGGCATTTTATCAGACAGGACAGGCGTGGAACATTTTCTGCGAATGTGTGAAGCCCATGTGCTAAACCGTGGCTTTGAATGCTGGCACAAAAGCTGGATTCAATTCGTTCTCCATTTAGCAATCAATTCAGCATATTCTTCAAAATTCAAAACAGTGAAAAGCTTTTGGCATGAAAAGGTTGTCATACTGAACCAGGAGATATCAGAGTGAATACTCGACCATTAGCAAATGAGACAGTTTCTATTTACAATTTGAATTGATTGGATTGAAAGCGAATCAACCCCGGCTGGCACACGTGGACATCGCTGACAGTAACCTGCCTTCCACAGCTTTAAAAGGAACAGCTATTCTAAACCTTGTCTATTTTTAGCACTGATGAGTGAAATAAATATGGCTTATTGCCATCAGGAAGGTACTGTGATTTGTGAAACCACGAGTGATTTAGGGATGGCTGATAGCACCCTCAGAATAATAATTCATTTTTCATGTGGGTAAATCTAGTCGCTTCTGTATGAGAGCAGAGACAGCCACATTTTAACAAGGCAGCCAATCAAAGTGGAGACAGCCTAGCTTGGCTATAGGATGTCAAAGTGGCTTGAAAATGAGCCCGTTGATAGATAGTTAAAACCATGTAACTTAGCAAGTGCTGCCATGCATGTAATCCATCTCATTATCCTCAGAGCAGAGATTTTATCCTGCTGCCACTGCAAAAGCGCCTCCGTGCTGAGATGTAGCTGTTGGATCCACAGTTTGCAAAGATTGCAATCACAACACTTCGGCACAGTTTCAACTGGAGCTGAGAGTCGCAAAAATCAAGGATGAACGGATTAGTGTAGCTTTGAATATGGGAAAATATAAACAGTCGAAAAAGAAAGTACATTTGTACTGGACAGGGTAGATTCTGGGGGCTAAGAGCGTCAGTCAAATTCATCATTTTTTAAGTCAGTAAGAATAAGGTTTTAGATACGGAAAATGAAATTCTAAATGCAATAAATCAATTAGAAGATAACCATTTTAATTCCCACTTTATTCATGTGATAGTATGTCAAGATATTGTTGCTGAGCCAAAGAAAAAACTCTTTTATGTCAACTCATCTTTCTGCAATAGCTCTCTCTGTTTACTAGCACATTAGGCTAATGCTCACTCATTAGTGGCAGCTAGTTAGCAGACACAGATAAATTGTATCCCTGCAGAAATAAATGTGGCAATGCAGTATGCTGTGAGTTGTTATTCACTCATTTGCCAGCTTCCTAGTTAACTTGTCTACTGTAGTAGGTGAGTAACAGGATGTGACTACTTTATTAGAGATTGATTTCCTCTTTAAGTTAAGAACTGGCATTTCCTAAATGTGCCCTGAAGGAAAGAATTACCCAAAGTATGTCTCTCACATTCACATACACACACTCATACACCCACATGCACAAGTATCTCATCCCTCCTTGTCTTGTAACTGAAACTCAGGGTTCGTAAATACAAAACTGAATACCTGCTCCGTACACGCAAATTGAAATGCTGTAGGTTACAGTACGTCATCTGTATTTCTTTGGTTAGCCATCATTTTTGGTGTTTTAAAACAAAAAACACAGCAGCACTGAACTATGGAAGCATAATGCATTTGGCTAGACAAAGAAAAATCACCGGGCTTTCTTGCAGTAACAAGGTCTTTTGTTATGATTAGGAGAAATTTTCCTTTTTATTGCAAAATCTGTTTCCATTATCATGAAAAAGGATGTAATATTATCAACATTTTTCTCAGTATTATGCACCTATTTGGATCCTTGTCTTATCCTATAAAACATATCAGTGCACATCTCAGCTTTAACCACATAATTCAGTTACATATACTGATTATCAATAATTATGGTATGCTTTAAGTAATGACTGACCTACAGTAAATACAGTGAAATGATCAGTTTTAAGCTAAAGTTTGCATTGGTGCATTTGTATTAGACCTCTGATTTGTTTGAAAACTACAGGCTAATTCAGTGTTTTTTAGATTTTGCCTTGCTTAAAGGTATTTTAGACAGAAACAGTAGTTCATTATGTGTGTAAGTATTTTTACCATGTTGAATGCATGTATAAAATGTAAAAAATGCATGTGGGAGGCCAGATATGCCATATAAAGGTGGAGCTTCTAGTAAAGTAGGAGCTTCTGGTTAGTGCCTCTGACAACTGAGGACATCCTTGACCAGTTTGCTCCCATAAACGAGCGGATTGTTTCCTTCACCAAGTCATGTCCCTGGTTTACAAACGAACTGCGTACCAGATCGACTATGAGAGCTCCTAAGTCATTATACCCCTTTAAGGTTCTGCACAACTGCTTGGGAGAGCACATTTTAAGCACATTAAAAAATGTGTGAACTTTACTCAACCTAATTTGAGCCATCTCAACCACTCCGTTTGTTAGGCTAAAAAAACTCCTTACAGGGAGTTAGCAACAAAAAAGTCCCTCTGGACATGACGACTCTGTGAGGTCTCATTTTCAAAGGTAGGCAGACCTTTTCGAGAAAAAATATTTCTATGAAAAGTTAGCATTTTATTTTACTTTTTTTAAAATAAATTATTATTTTTTTTTAAACAATGTTGAAACTTTTAAAATAAGGCAAAAGATCTCAGCCGTTTGGTCGGGTCTGCTGAAAAAAAACATTGAGTGTTGGTATTATCGGCCCCATGACGTAAAAGAAATGCAAAGACATTTTTTTTCCATTGCTTTTTTCTTTGGGAGGACATTTAAGGGATACTATTTCAAACCAATAAATTACGGCTCCGGTAACACCAAATCCCTATTCTCCACAATCAATAAGCTCTTAAAGTCTACCAGTACACCCCTCCCATGCACCATCCAAGCAATGCAATAGATTTTAAAACTTTTCATCATCAAAATTGCAGACATCACAATTGCTGATATTAATAGGAGTGTATAAGTTCCGCTCCTGTCTCCGCTCCCATTGATTTCCCCAATTTCTGTCCTCCCTCCAGTGGCCTATCCAGTTTCAATACAATCACTGTTAACTACATCTCTAAACTCAACTCTATAATGAAGGCTACCACCTGATCCCTGGATGCTGTTTCAACCTCTATATTTAAAAAAAAGTTGACCTGCAGTTTGCCCAAACTTTACCACCATCATAAACAACTCCCTGTCAACTGGTATTGTCCCTTTCAAACTACAGACTGCTGTCATTACTCCCATCCCGAAAAAGAACTTGGAAAACCTCTCCAATTACAGACCTATCTCCAATTTCCCTTCTTTGTCAAAATCATATAAAGCACAATTTCAGAGCAGCTCAATAACAACCTCTCCACTCATCACTTGTTGGAGCCCTTTCATTCAGAATTCAGAACTGGTAACAGTTTTGAAACAGTACTAGTCAGGGCAACCAATAACCTCCCGATGTCAGCTGACTCTGGAGCCATCAGTACTCTGATCCTCCTGGACTTAACAGCAGCCTTTGACGTCGGTATTTTCATCCTACTTAACCACAAAGTCTGGTCAATCCAACTCAGCTCCTGTTAGATAAGGAGTCCCACAGGTTCTGTTTTGGGCCCACTTTTATTCTGTATTTTGGGTACATAATAAGGAGATATGGGCTAGTAACACTCAAATTGCTAAATCAACCAAGCTTGACTCCTCCCTGACCCTCTCTGCCTTTCTGAATAACAATAAAAAAAAGACATTATTCTTATTGGCATTGTCTCCATTGTAAATAAAGCAAGAAACACTCAATCCAACCATTAGCAATAATACAGTACCTCGATCACATATATCTTGATCAAAATCTCATTCTTCCATCTTTGCAATATTGCAGAAAAAAGGCCCTTCTTGTTATCACCTGATGCTGAAGAATTGGTTCATGCCTTTGTTACTTCCACATTAGAGTAATGGAAGGTTTTGTTCTTCCGTCTCCCGTCCTATACATATAACTAGTAAACTTTCCCATATTCTTACACGCACCTCCCCATATCAACATAAAGTATAACTCCAATCATACTTAACTTACACCGGCTTCCTGTTTACTCTTGCATTGAGTACAAAAACCTCACACAGACATAGAAAGCTGTCCATGGCTCTGCACCCCATTATCTCTGTGACCTCATTCATACTTACACACCCTCCCACCCACTTCACTCAAACCATTCTCCAACAACCCTGCTGCAATCTGAACACTATGGGCGACAGAGCCTTCTGCTGCAGTGCCCCCGGTCTCCTTCATTTTAAGAAACGTCTTAAACACACCTTTTAAAAAATGTTCTTAACAACAACTGCTCTTATGCCTAATGTTTCTGTGTGTATCATCACTCTATACCTGCAATGTTGTGTGCTTTTATTAATATAATAAATGTATTATTATTTATTATTATTAAATAGTATTCACTCTTAAATGCTAACAAACACACAGATACCTATTAAAGGTGAACGTTTCTTCAATTTATTTAAATTTATAACAACATCATTTGTCCTGTAAGGACAGTGAAAGGAATATACATTAAACATAACACGTGTAATATATTGTACATTTCACATGACAGGTGGCAGAGTCCAGATGTTTGCATTTGCATTTTTGTCCAATTGAAGCGCAGAACGTGGCCAGAGGTCAGGTGTCAAATGTATGTATATTTAAAATACCATATCATTGTCCACTTTCAGAAACCTCATAAACCATTTATCTTTAGCCACAGAGGTATTTTACCTTCAATTTGTCCAACACTGACACACCAGAGGTGAGAGGAATGCGAGTGACTTGTCATCTAATCGTTTCTTTCCTTTTCCTAGGATCCACTGAGAGTTAAACTCTTTAATACTTTCTCTTTTCTTCTTCCAGTGATTTTGGAGCACATGGTGCTAATGCCAGAAAGCCAATGTATTACCCTTTGATTGGTATTTGGAGAAAAAGATAATACTGTGCCGATAAAGACACTGTAAAAGGTTGATAAGGCCTTTCCATTTGCTCTGAAGGAGATTAGTCAACTCATTCAGTGCAGTGTTGGCTTTTCTCTTCCATGCTGTGTTTGTGTGTTGTGTGGAACATGAATATGCCACCAAACATCTTAATGGTGTCTCCAGTATAAATTCAATCTCCTAAAGTGAGTAGTTTGTTTTAACATGTCTTTTATATTTGAGCTCCAATGGCTGTAAGGATGGCTGTATCACTCAGTTACTACTGTGGCCCAGTTTGGCAACTGGCTATAACAATGTTAGTCCTGTTAGAGTATTTATGTCCACAAATAATGTATAATAATCTATCTCTGCTGCTTGGAGATTGAACAACACTTAAAAAATAATTTAACAATCCAAATGTTTGCTTCTACTGGATTGAAGACATTACCAGTCTAACACTCGTGGGTGAAACAATTACTATCCACGTTATCAAGCCATTACAATAAAATGGTCAGTAATGTGTTTGCAACAATATAATTACACAGTATTAAATGATGAGGCAAATCAGCTAAAAGCAGCCTGGTTGGGGTGTTTGCTATTTCCATATGAGCATCATGTTTTTGTAACATTTTCAAGATTTTCACGTTGAGACATCAACGTTAGATATCATTTTAATAATGTAGAACAAATACAGTTTCTATAGAACACACATTTCTCTATCACAGGTTTTTCTTGCCAGGGAAACTAACAGTTTTGGATCAAAAGTGCTGTCTGCTCTCCAGGGAGGCAGACTTGGGTCAGGCCCAATGCAGATTTTATGCTATTCTGGACTGCTCAAAACCTGGATTGTGTTTCTCTCATCAGCACATTGCCAAACTTCTGCCATCATCTTTGTGCTCACAATTGCAAGATTGTGACAGCTTACATTAGGTCACCAATACGACAGATGGTGTGTTTTATAAATCATTGTTTGCATCACTGACAGAGGTGATGACAGAATGTGTGACTGAATCAGATTACACTCACACCCTATGTAGCAGCAGCTATTGATACATGACATGATGCAACTGAATTAGGTTGTTTTTCTACCTGGATTTTGTTTAGAAAATGTGCCTATTGAATTTTATAGGGTTGTAAAGCTTCGAGAACATTTTTCAAAATAAAACAAAATCAAAAATATTGAAATAATAGTTGCCAAATCTGATCTTTTGATTAATATAATAACATTTTCACAGGTAATACACTGTTTGAAGTCTGATTAAACACAGTCTACTTCTGTATATGTTGTGTAAACTCAAATTAAAGTGAGAGCTCATCACTGCCTCTATATTTCTTAGGTAAATACCGTAGTAATACTGTCATCAGCAAAATATCCATAACTTTTTCTCTGTGGTAAAATGCATCATCACCGTTTATTTGACATTGATGTGTTAATCAGAAAACCCTTTTATTAATTTAGCCATCGCAACTTCTTCCTATACATCAGCAAATATTTAATCATTACACTTCCACTGTGACTCAGTCCCGTTCTCGAGCTCTGGCACAAGCTAGAACGAGTATATCAAATTTCATCAGCTCGCCTGTAAATCAATCATAACCTCAGCCACTCACTGAAGAGGGCATCGGAGGTAATGCACCAAAGGCAAGGGGCAAACAGATTGTTTTTGCCATAATGTGTCACATGAAGTTTGGCCAAGCACGGAAGCTTTTTGTGAAACATATTCCAACAACTTCACACACTGAAAGCGCTGCTGATCAATGAGCTACTGGAGAGCTAGTTGTTGAGTGCCTTGCTCAAGTGCACATTTAAGGTAGTTGTTCTTAAAGGGGAGAATTTTATGTTCCCTTCCAAATTCTCCAAGTTTATAAGGTTTAGACTACTACTACCTCCAGGCTGCTGCTGCTGCTGCACTGACCTTTCAAGGTTTATAAAGTAAAGTGATTAGGTTCTGTATGGTAAAAAAGTAGTGTAACATTGACATTGTTAATTTATTCTGTGTATTTTCTCCATAACCTTGGAAATGCTCCTGCTATCTTACATAATACCCATGAATTTACCTTTTTTCCATGTGTGCCTTGTCAATAGACCGTCTCAGCTGCAAACTACACAGTACATTCTGTTGACAGGATTCTATACAGCTAAAACCCCCACTTTGGGATAAGCATGCATCATTTCAAGCAGCAGCCGTTTTGTTTTTTTATTCGCAGCTTTGCATTTGACAAAACAAAATGTTAAGTCCTACAGTTTATCTGTATGCTCCCAGTACGTAAGCACTACTCTGGTTGGATTGTGTTAAACAGGATTGTAGGCATGTTTATTAACTGCACATCCTTCACTTAGATAGAGTACGTCTCATGTGCTATTCCACTTTATACAGCATGATTTATGTTGCCGTGCCCCAATCACTACACTGACCCTAATAACCAATTGGCCTGGTGTTCATTTGTCATGCCAGGTAATTTCTCTTGCTGTTCAGCAGATAATTCTGTGGTGCTGATAGTGAATCACGACCAGAGACGGGATGTTGATGACGTGCAAGCCTGCAAACTCCAAAACACTGCGATAACACATTAAGCGTGATGGTCTTGGCCTGTTTTAATTATCTGAAAAACTACTGTCCACAAGAGGGAAGTGTTATCACATTCATCCCCCCATTCATTTACAGGCAGTACCTTCGCAGGCCTGATCCTGTTTGGTTGCTTCTGGAGAAGAGGATGAACTGGCTCGAGAGTGAGGAGGAAGGAAGGAAAAGGGGCGGGCTGGGTACTGTTTGTCAACTCCACCTCCCATGCACATACATACACACATAAATAATTAAAAATGTAAAGAAAATGTGTAATTTTTCCCCCCTCTAAGATCATCATCAAGTGTTGCTTCTCCTATGTTTAAATGACAAAACGTTACCTCACTATGAGAATGTGTAATGATGACTGTTTGGATCATATTTTAGCTTTCACTGCCCCACCCTGACATGTTTGTTAAACTTGTGGTTCACACGAGGTCTGGGGTGCTGCAGGGGTCATAGAGGGGTTCCCTGATGGTGCCCTGCATATGAAAAATACTACACTTATACTCTCACTTATTAAACTAATTTGAATGTTGTAATAATCGACAAATGTAGGTGTTTTGTTTTGGGGGATACGCTGTTCTTTGCTCTTTTGGTCATTGGACACCAATGACATTAGTTCAATGTCATTATCATTAGCATTTCTATTTGGGAGGAAATGGGGGACATTGACATAATACAATTCAAATGTATTTGGTCCTTTATGTTTTTCACCTGTAGACCACCAGTCAGTGACTGGATTAGACAGATTCCTCAACATATGAGAGAGGCTATTTTTTTCATGTAGTATTTAGTCAGTTGTGGTTTTGATTTGCTTTGGTTTAGCTCTGCGGGCCTTGTGGGATTTAGTCATATGCACAATGCATTATTTCACTTCAGCATGACTGTACACGCTAGTCTTCGTCTCACATCCCCACCCAGTATCGACGGATCTATCTCAATCTTCCTGAAATAGTTTTTCCTTTTGCGCACTAATGTATCACCTTCTGCTCCAAATCGAGTCATTTTGACGGGCAAAAAAAGTTTGACAGTCACTTTCTAGGGGGTCTACCAGGCTGCTGTGTTTTTTTTTTTTTTTTCTCAGCCGACGCATTTTCTTTTTGCAGGACAAATCCAGGCTCCTCCCTTGCACAACGTCACCCGATCCCGATCTCTCCCAAAGCGTCAGCGATAGTCAGCAACACACTGTGGTGGCACATCAGCGGGGCGGTGCGCATAGCGGGAGAGAGCAACACTGTATTTCATCCAAAAGAAAAAAGAAAAAAAAAAAAGGGGGGGTGCATCCCACCATTTCCCAGAGTTACAACAACTTCACCGGCCTGGTGTGGCTGATCTCTCCGGTTGGCTGTGTCTGCAGACAGGGAGAACCGGGAATCTACGGAACTAAAACAGGGAGGCTGCCAGCAGATTATCTGTTAGGTGCTGTGTCAATTGCAGACGGAAGAACAAGGCGATATTTCCCCCGAAGGAACTCTCCCAAGTGTTGGAAACTTCCCAGCGCAGCATCGATCGAGGACCTCCCGCCCACTTTACCTCTGATCCACAGTCCTGGAAGGAGGGAGAGAGTCCTGCAGCCGCTGCGGTGGATGGAGCAACAAAGGCTAGATGGTTAAACTCGAATAGCTGCTTTGATAAGAATCCAACTCCGCTCCTCTCCTCGCTTTCCCGTTTCCTAAAAGACTCCATCACCTAAACGGCACATCTGCAGACGCGATCGGATCTCGTTTCGGGGACCCGGCCAGGTTCTACTTAGTGCAAACTCTCCCTGCCAGTCAGAGGAATCGCCGTAGACGTGAAATTGATGCTTTGCTACGGAGAAGGGCAACACCGATCCTCTAGTTTCGCGAAAGTCTCCTACCGCTTAGTGAGGGAGGTCGACTAGTTCGAGCCGAAGTGGGATTTGCAGAAGTTGCATGCTTGGTCTTTGTCGTCTCGAGTGAGTCCCGTTCATCCACTCTCAGCTTATCAGACGAGATCCGGATAGTTGAGGTGCCATGGCGATGTGTGTGGGGATGTGGATACTCCTGCTAGCGCTGCACGTCCAAGGTAAGCCGCAGACTTTCAGCAGGGAATCATCCGAGACATATGTGCCTTCATTTATCATCACCTCCCTGCATGCTTCTCAGTGTGTGTGTGCGTGTGTCTCTGTGTGTGTGTGTGTGTGTGTGTATGTGTGTGTGTGATGCATGTTGTTTTTGCAATCACGCACACTTGATTAATGCATGGATGGGTGGATCGATTTGATGGCGTGGTTTGCGTTTGACAACGAGCTGTGCAAATGAGTGAAAGACAATTGGAAAATGCTTTTGAATGAATCGGCCTCAAAACGGCTGCAGAATACTCATTTGGCTGCGATGTAATGAAGTTACCAGGGCAGCAGGCAGATGGCGATATGTGCGAACCGTGTAGGCCAGCACTCTCCAAGTTTTCCAAAATCTCATTGTGATGGCAACTCCGAGTGCTCCTGAATGACTGTTGAAACTTGTGGCTTGTTATCATCAGCTCTTTTCTGCCAGATCGATATTCTAAACTATTAGAATTGAAGGACTCCTGATGTCCAAAATCCTTCATGTTGAACTGCTAATGAAATCCACAGGCCTTTGCTGTTTGTTTTCATATTCTATCAGGGTATTTCTTGAGATAGAGTGACTCATAATGTGGTGACATTTATCTTCGACTCCAGTCCTACTTTGTCCTGAATACATAATAGATTATGGGAGACGGAGCGAGAGATGGAGTGTGTGTCTTTTGGGCGGAAGATGAGGTGTTGAGGGAAGCACTGGTGGTTGATAAATGTGGTGATAATTTGACATTGATCATCCTGACATTAAAGCTTCCTCAAGTGGGCCTAATTTTTTAAACACATGCTCGATAAGAGTATTTGGCTCTTATCGGAAGAATCATCATTATTCTGCTTGGATTGGCAACCTTCTAATTGGAAAACAAAAACAAGCCAATATTAAAACGTCATATATACGCCTGACTATGTGTGTGGGTGTGTTTTGTGTGTGTGTTTTTGTAATCCATTATCCAGAGGGGCTTTAAGGCTTAGTTGAAAGTTTACTCGTTTGTTTACATCTTGGACAAGTAAATTCGGTCTGGCGCCCCTATTTTAAGACAGGAATGGAAGAGGGTCAAGTGTGGTCAAGAAATGTCCGATCGTCTTGTGAATGGCAGTGATGTCCTCGTTCTCTCTGACAGACTGCAGCGTGTACACGTTTACTTAATCTTATATCTCGATCCTTTTTTTTTTGTCTAAAAAGTATTTTCTAGGGTGAATATTTTTGTCACTTCTCGGTTGTCGCCCCCACCCTCCACCTCCTGCGAGCTCGAGAACAGACCAAGATGTTAACCTTGTTCGCAGCGAGGCTCCTTGTGGCGTCATGTGTTTAAGACCGATTGAATACTTTGATCAAAAGCCCTGTCTGATTTACATTGAGATGATCCCTTTGCTTGTGGAGAAGATCAGGATTAACTGGTTCCCTTGGGATTCATGGTGGAAATCTTTTGAAGCTGTTCAATCAAGGGAGTGGAAAAATCTCTCGGAAATTGCACTTAAAGTGTCCTGGAAATGTCTTATTTGAGCAAAGCAGGAGGTGTTTTCTAAGCCTAATTAGACATTGCATGAATAACTTTGCTCTTCTTTCTTTATTTATTTATTTTTTGTGCTGAGGGTTATTTAAAGCCAAAGTGACTGCACAATTCATGCATTAGACATCTTCTTGAAGTGAAGGGCTTAGAAAATGTTTCATTGCAGCAGTTGTTTTGGGACAATTTCTTTTGTGATGCAAAAACAAGAATCTGGTCTTTCACCCTGAGGTTAAAGGCCATTGCCATAAATGCCCACTGTCTTTGATGGCCTAATTGATATACAACACGTTCCAGACTCTTTCCTCATTACAGATGCACAAACATGTGGGAGAATGGCCCTAACAAATGGAAGTAGCGACAAAATCCTTTTGCAGTTATCCGTCAGGGAAAGCCATTTGTGCTCGTGGTGGTAATAACCATTTGTGGAAAGCACCAGAGTGCCAGATTCATAAACAGAAAATATTCCGAGCTGTTCGCCAAATAGATTATCAAATAAAAGGAATGTTAAGAATAATGGATCTGTGAATAGTAACAGCAGCTCTGCTCATGCTTTCTTATATTAGCACTCGGTCTCCCCAGTACTCCAGGCTGATATTTAATTGAGTGTGAATTGAGTTGCAACCAGGTGGTTGTTTATGGCTTGGCTCCATCCTCGGGTCCTGGTGCTGTACGAGCCCATATAGATATCACTCTCAGCGGTGGGATAAAGAGATTTTCCAGCTCTAATTCCTCATCTTAGTTGGATTAAACATTTGGGAAATGAATGCTGAATGGTGGACGAGCATCAACTTTGAATGTAGACTATTTTTCTTAGGAAAGGGAAATTGTGCAGTTGTGTATTCTAATCTTTGTAATGACTTGGCAGGCGAACATCTTTCTGCTGGAGACCCCTGTTGTTCATTTCTGTCAGTCACTTAACGCAGTCTCTCTCATGAGTTTCCACAGCACAGCTGCATTTTTTGTGTGTGTCACTGCCCTTTAACTGCGTTTATTTGACGTTTAAATCTCACGTGATGTCTCCTGAGAGATGTGAACCACGGGTGACGTTTCCTGCTTCCTTTTGATAGTCAGCTCTATTGTTTGACTCTTTAGGGTTAATTGCGCTGCTAACTGCCTGATTTCTATGCACAAGCTTGTCACCGAAGCCTGATGCACAACAAGTTTGTTTTGACTCATGACGATCGGCAGTCACACGCTGTGCTGCCCGAGTGTGTATTTGTTTTCAGACATATTTGAAACGCATTGAAGTCGACCTTTGTGTCGGAAATGTCTCGTGCTTCCGTTGGACTGATTGATTGAACAGTCGGGGGGTCTGAACACAATAGCTGGCATGTTCATAAATAGTGTTGAAAATGAAAGTTTGATGTTGGGCATTGAAACAGGTGGGCAAGCGTTCCCTTCGGTGGATCATGGAACGAATACTGCTGGAACATTGTAATTAGCATTTTGACTTTCTGTCTTTTGAAGAGAAACTGTAATTGCTGGTCCGTGGCATTTCACATTTCCTTTGGACGACAGTTGTGGTATCGTGAAATGAAGAGAGCCACTATGGGATTGTTGGGCCTTGATGGTTTGAGTGTGAATGCAAATTGCTCTGATCTTCGCTCCTTTGGGGAGTCTCCCTTTGGTCCCCGCTGAGGTGATGGATGGGGGAGAGAGCTCCGAGTCCTGGGAGACTAGCTTGAGGGGAGCTGACAGGAGATTAAGCTTCGCTTTCGCCGTAGAAACTAATGGAGGTACTTGGCCACTCAAGCTTCATCTCTTTCAGCATTTCGCTCATTGTGGTTCTGCTGTCAGTTCTTTAGCAAATCCTTCTCCAAACACTGCATGAAATGTCTCTGTGAAGTGAAGCAGCTTTTTTTCTTTTTTTTTTTTTTTGTCTGTTATGAATCTGGAAATGAAGTTGCTCTTCATTAATTTTTCTTTTCTTTGGCAAAAATATTTGAATTAGAAGTTTTGTTCCATACACCACAGTGGTTGATCCAAGAGGCCACATTCTCTGTTTTCTTTGTGAGTTCACGATGCACATATCCAGCCCCTGTGGTCTCCGCATAAAGGCTGCGTATCACAAAATAGATTAATAAAACATGACGATAAGCACTGAACCTAAATAATGGAAAGTTTGTGACAAAATGGAGTGTTCTCTACATGCCGAAGACTCCACAAATAGTATTCAATGAATGTTAAAATGAAATTCACCTCTCCGATTGTTTGGAATTTGAAGTTCATATGCAGGATTTTAGTCCTGATAAGGAATGAATGAATGTTTCAAGGCCTCGAGTGAGGAGTTTACGTGTCTCTGCGGTGATGAAATAGTTTGGATAACTGAACGAAGCTATTTTCGGGGATATGAAAAGATAGTCAAATATCAAAGTTATGTTTGTCCCAGACACGGGCTGCCTAAGGTTACCAGAAAGCTTGTTTTTTGTCAGAACATGCAGTTCAGTATCATATGTTTTCATGTGGTTGTTATTTTGGTGTATAGTGTCTGTTAGGTGTCCTCTCCTGCGTCTCTGCTTTCTTCACACTAGACTGTCACCATGTTGGATCAGGATGGCAAACACGTTTATCAGGAAGCTGCAGCTGCAATTTTCTGCTTTTAAATCCTTGAAATTTGTCTCTGTTTCAACTCAAATCGCAGAATCAGCTAAGTAAGGAAAAGGGAAATCAATAACGGGGATCAAATCTCGCCCTGAGCGTTTCTGATTTGGCATTAATCTGTCGAGTCGGTTTCTTTCTATTTAGCCGATCCTTGTCGAGGGATTAAATGGTTAAAATCCTGTTCTGCTCTTGAGAATGAGAATGGCATTGACTGACTACACTTTGTTCCATATTTTCCTTGCAGTTTGTCAGATGGCTGTTCCAGCATCTGAGGATAGGCTTATTATGGTTCCCGAGTCGATGTAAATATTCCCTGAAGAAAAAGTAAATAATCTCACATGTTGGAGGGATACTGACAGTCTGCACTGTTTCCATGTGACTGCGTCTTGGCTTGCCAATAGTTCGGAGAGTTTTTTGTTACATTATTTCTCCCTTGGAGATCAGTTACTATAGTTACTACCTGTAATAAGTCATTTCAGTTAAACATAAATCATATTTATTTCTTTACAAGAACTGCATCCATTTCTCTGTTTTTCCGAAGCGCTTTGCGAAGGGAACGCTGCCTTTTTTAATGCATCATTTAAACATTTCTATGCAGTCGTCTTGAATTTTCTGCTTCGCCGTGTAAAAAAAAAAAGAAAAATCTTATGGGAATAGCATGCTATGTGACTGTGTTTACAACTCGGGCATTTAGTCACAGGCTGATCTGGGATTGAGAGAGTGGATAATTCCTGGTCTCCCCACTAAGACTCTTTGCCTTTTTAAAATAAAGCAGATCTGATCAGTGCATCTCCCACCCTGCTGTGTGACAGCCTGAACAAGTCCATTTACAACAGGCAGCTGGGCTGATGTGCATCCTTTAAGGATCAAAGGAGTCTTGAACTAGTCAATGAAGAACCTGCTGAGGATGAAGGGGAACATTTATAATGTAGAATGTAATGTAGATTGTAATTGTAAATGTCTAATGTAGAATTAAAAAGTCTCTAGGTAGCGGAGTTTTGACCCGAGACCAGTGTTACAAAAAAAAGAAAAACATTAAGCAGTGTCACAGAAACGCACATGCTCACAACGTATGTGTGAACCAGTGGACTGGAATTCATTTAAAAAACTTGACGGACTAGTTGGTGCCGTTGCCATGTTTTCTGACTCAGTTGAATTTGGTGCTGACATGTGCAGTCTTTTGACAAGAGCTGGCCTGCAGCTGCCTCTTACTGTCCTGGGTCGGACCCAAATATCAGTTGGCCGACGTATTGGGCCAATAAATGCCTTGAATTAAATACTTAATGGAAGTTTCTCCCTCACAACAATGTTGGTCTGATGTTCTTTGTCACTATTTTATAATTCCACTGTTAAAACCGTATATACATATATAATTGTTCAATAATTTTAAGTACGATATTTTTTCCAAAGTAAATAATGTATTCTAGAGTTTCTTCCCTCCTGGCCGAAGTATTTGAAAGAGCCATTTTATTCTCCGTTTCGCTGGAGATTTCTTGTGCTTTTGACACTCGACTGGTGAATAAGTGGCTTTTCCATCCTGCAAAAGCAAATTCCGCTGAAAATTCTGACAGTTTTTTTGAATTTGTGGCCTCAGACAGGTCAACTTAGAAGGCAGTGAATATTTACAAAAACTGTCTCCAACTTCTGACTGAGAACATCCGTACCGCCATCCTAAACCATATCTGGCTGTCAATCCCATTACATGCCTTCCAGCTCATCGACTGCACATGCCATATAACGATAAATACCCACCAGGGGTGAAGTTGAAATGGAATCTTAGCTTGCCGAACCCATTCGAATGAAAATATCGAGCATTCGCTTCTCATTTACAAAGGGTTTCAATCTTCTATTACGGAAAGAATCACAGTCATATCAAAATTTCCGTCATTGTAACACAGCACCTGAGGTTTCACTGAGCCCCAGTGCTGATCTCCTACCAGAACTTTACATTTTTCTCTTTACTTTCTACAAACTTGAGTGTAACCCCCCCACCCCCCTTCCTTCTCCCCCTCTATCTCTCTTCTCCCCTTTCCTCCCTCTCCTGTCTCCTCGCTCTGCCTTTGAGGACGGTGCTCGCTGAGAGTTGGCTTGGTTAGCACTTGATACAAAAGGGGGTTTGTTTCATGAAATGTTTCCCTTTTTAATGAGTGATGGTGTTCGCTCATTTAATATTCCGCACTGATATCTCTCCGGGAGCTGACTGTGCTTCAAAGCAACAGCGTGGTTGTAAATGGGAGTGGGTGGGTGGGGGGGGGGGGGGGGCAGCAGCGGTGGTGTTGGTGTTAAAAGGGAGGGGTGGGGGCTGCTTCGAAAACACAAACACAGGTTTATTTATTCTCCCCGACATATAGCTAAGCTTCCCGTGTGCTGCAGCTTGGTGCAAAGCTCCTTAGTGCCCTCGTCCTGTGGAGACAGACGAGCAAAATATGACCGATAACAGGTCAGCTCTGTGTCTGTCATATTCCTCTCAGTGCGCGTCTTTCATTCATGCTTGCACCTTTCCCTGCTGTTATCGACTTAAAAGATAATTGCTCAATTTAAAAGGATTTCAATTGCTTGCGTGTAAACATTCACGAGAATATTTCTGCTATTATTCGTCATTCCACACGCGCCACAGCTGACACCGTAGTTTCCCAGTGCTGGCATTATACCGAGATTGAGGTCAACCGACACGAGTGGTAGAAATTCTTCATTTTGCATTTTGTTTGTTCGCGCACATGGTTCAAGTCTGCTGTGAAAGAGATGAAGATAAACAGAGATGGACTGCAGTTTGGCATTGATCCTTCCGTTTTGTTAGTAGCGTGTATTCCAAAGCAACTAATGTAGTCTGCTATTGATTCCCCTGTTTCAAGCTTGGCTGAATTTGACTTCAATGTTGCATTGTTTTCAGAAAATCAGGTGTGCTAAATGGCCTCCGCCTCCTTCCTGTATGCCCTCTCTTTTTTTTTTTTTTTCAACTGCCATTGCAATAAGTGTGGTTATCAGAAGATTTTGTATTTAAATGTGTGTGAAAAAGAGGTCAGACAATGAGTAATTGAATCACTAGTCCCACCTCCGAGTGGGGAAAGGGGTTGTGTTTATCCCTTTTATCTCGAGCTGTAACAGACATTCTGCATAGACACCCTATTTGAACTATTGACTTGTATGCATACAAGCAAAGCTGTAGGGTATGGCTCTGCTGCGCTTAAACTATATTTATTCCTCTAAAGGCAGTGCACTATTTCACACATATAGTATCTCATATGCCAGTAAAAAGGAAGAAAAAAAAACAAGGAGAACATACATTCAATTAATTGAATTCCAGACATCTTTTAAGAGACACTTATATGCACATGGACTCATTTACTCATATATAGATGGATACACAGAGAGAGTGAGAGAGTGTTTATTATCACTAATGCCTTATATTAGTGACAGCCTGGAAAGCAAGTCTTGCTCATGAAGACCTGCTGCTGTACCAGTCTGCCCCCTACCATCCTTTGTATCTTCTCGACCCTATCTATATGTATGGTTGTGATCCATATATTATATTTTAATATATATAATTTAAGTTTCTTTAATGTTATATCGGCTGACATTTATCTTTTTTTTCATGAACAAATGACACGAGCAACAGCAACGTTACCTCAGATTACTTTGAAGTGATATGTCTAAGACAGGATATTTTTTTGCAGTTGAACATTTAACGTTGCTTTTGGAAGATAAGATAATAGTAGACTTTGAACTCTAAACAATAAAAATTTTACGCAAAATGAACTTTTTACAAAAATGATGGAACATGCCAAAACACAGTATATGATGATGCCAGTATTTCTGTGATTTTGCTTTCCTATCTTCTACAGATTATGTTCATTGCAGGAGTTTTTCTTTTACCTTATGTGCTATTTTTAGAGAGAAAAGTAATGTCTTAATGTTTTAAACTATATAATCCCATTTCCAGATTTGCAAAAGGCTCAAACATGATGTCATTCAGTTGATATTTCCTGCTATAGCAACTCATGGCAACTGACATTTAAGGTTTAGGAGAAGACTGTCATGGTAACCAAAATAAGGTTACACTATGTTAACTTTAGAAAACAAAAGAACCTTCACTAAAGGTTTTAGAGCAATTCAGGTCATAGTTGACCTCGATCTGACTACTAGTCGGCATTAACTTTTTGGCTGGGATACTTTTTATTATTTAAAGAAAAAATTGCCTATAAAATGCCTGTAAAATCCCCCCCACACACACACACACCTCTCCCCTCTCACTTCGTTGTGCCTCTTGCAGCTGAATAACTTTGCCAGGGGTTTCCACATGGGAGCTCCTACTCTGGCAGCACACGTCCTGCTTGGCTGCTGGTTTGCAAGTGGAATGAAGAGGAATCTGCAGAGGGCTTTGATACCAGTGAAAGAATCACGCAGAGCCATTTTGTAGTTCACAGCAATTGTCAGTTGAGCCATGAAGATGCCAAATGTCACGCCAGGCCAGAGAAACAGAAGGTTGGAGGGTCAAGGGTCCCCCCTCTCCCGCCCACGTGTCAAACATATGAGTTACAGTATTTATAAGATGATAACTTATGCAGATATAAGTGGCCACAAGAACACCCACTCACTGACCCTGCACCCACGTAGCTCAGAGTCTCACCGAGAGAGAGTGAACAGTGCAGTTTCCCGCCTTTTATTAATGTATCTGGGTTCAATTTCTTCTCCCACTTTAACCATATGTTCAGTACACACTGAGTACAAGAATCGTAATATTTATTTGGATACAGGAGATTGCGATTGTTCCCGGCACTGTGTACCTTCTTTGTCAGCATTACGAAACTGAAAATAGAAGCTAAGGAGGAACAAATGTTGGAATGAGAAACTTGATATAGAGGCTGTTTAATACCGCAGCAAAACCCTTAAAATCCCCCCCCCCCCCCTCTTCTGGCCTGCAGACTCATACCTCTCAGGACGCCAAGTTTCGATTGTTCTGCAGAATGGGTTTAAGGATCGTACCTTCCTTCCTAAGTCATGGAAAAAGATTTGCAAGGGAAAATAAGAGCCTAAATGTAAAGAGTAAAAGGGAAGTGGAGATTTACATGTAGACCCTGCGGGGGATGGGAGTTTACAGAGGGTCATGCTGAAAGAGGCTGTGTTCCGGGGGGATTCTAGTTTGCCTTCAACTAGTGTTCTTGGCTGAAGTTCTATTCAGGCACATCGGGTCTGCTCTCTGGAAGAAAAGACTTGTGCAAATAAGAGTTCATTTAATTTTTTCCAGCTCATTAAGCCTGTTTTCTTTTCCTATGCGGGAAGCCAGTGGACCCCCCTAAACCAATTTATATTCTCCATTAAAGCTATCTTCAAACAAATGCATTGCGTGTTTCATAATTGAAGAATATTATGACACATAAAACAGTAAATTAAATTAAAAGCTCTGTAATGTGCGAAAGATCATATTGTCCCCTGAATGAGTTTAATTAAAGCCTTTCCTAATTTAAGTAATGAGCGATTCAGAAGCTCAATCAGATCTTTTAGAACAAGTGGGTTCAAGTCAACATTAAATTGAAGTTTCATTTTTCAATAGACTGCTCAATATGTGTTGAAAGTAGTCGGGCAATGAAAGTGATTGGATATACCCCACATCGCCAAGGGCGTGTTTCATCCCCGCTGTTTGTACAATTTTGGTGAAGCTGAATATAAAGAAGCAATTCCTGGCAGAGTGAGTGACACTCCCGTGGAAGTAATCCGAATAACAGAGGGCTGATTCTGTGTGCCGTTGTATGGGGTTTAAAGAGTTAATCCTATTGATTGGGTTGTGGGATTTGCCGAAGTAATTCTGGGGGAAGTTATTCTGACTTCTCACCGTTGAGGAGATTCGTTGTGTGAGATTCGGAGGCAGTCCCCCGTCGCCCTAACCCCTCTTTTCATTCTCACACTGCTGGCGCTTCGTTCCTAGCGTGGGGTGGGTATTTGTTTTTGCTCCGAAGACCCGGCAAGGAGTTCACCGAGGCATGAACACACGTGTGTGTGTGTGTGTGTGTGTGTGTGTGTGTGTGTGTGTGTGTGTGTGTGTCGCAGAGTGCACAAATGCATAGGTCCGTGCGCAGGCCCTAGGCAGAAGCAGCTTCACGTTGCCTGCCCCGCTCCCCCCTGATCCTGACCCACTTTCTTTCCCCCGCTCGGCGCTCCCTCTTTAATTGCCGCGCGGCACACTGAGGCCATCTGCTCGACTGAGGCCCGTCGCCATGGAGATGCTGGGAGGCTTTTCGGATTTGCTGTGGACTGACCAACAGGGAAATAGAGGTCAGGGAATGGGGGTAGGGTGTTGGACAGTCGTAGGGGCACCAGAACTGTGTGATGAGATACTTGCCTGACAGTAAAATAGTACACCTGTGTGATGCAACAGATACAGTCAGATCCTCTAAGTGCTTTAAAAAAAAAAAAAAACATGTTGTCGGGAAAATCAGCTTTTCAGGATTTATGATCCGAGAGATTCAATGGGGCCTGAGAGGTTCCCCTGAAACTGAGGGGCATGGAACAATCCCTCAATTTAGGCCGAAACATGAAAATAATTTGAATTATTAACATTTTGAATTGCATGGATTTGATCTGACACCAATATTAAGCTAGAATGCCCCAAACAGGAAAAGTAAAAAAGTTTATCTGGAACTTTCTTCACATACAGTTGTATATCTTGAGTCCAGAGGGGGACAAAGACACTTTCCTGATTAATAGAAATTACACATTTCACTTTTGCTACAAGGGGATTTTTTTAACAAAGGGCCATTTGTCTGTGTTGAGATTAATGTGTTGCCTCAGTCAGATGTGTATTTAGCGTCGTCTCATCTGCCTGCTTCGATCATATTGAGCTGTGTTCCTTTATCCTCATGAGTGTCTTTGTATATTTTGCTTCTCCTGCTTATTTCCTTCCCAATGACACGCCTCAGTGAAGAAGCAGTTGTGCTGTGTTTCCAATTAACACTCAGGCGTATTTCAGAGCCGTGGTCTGCACGGTTAGTCCGCCTCTTGCTCCTCAGACTGTCAGCTGCATTTGCATCAAGCCTGCTGCCCTGTGTGTTGTTTAAACATTCAGATATTCCAAGCCTGTTCCACAGGATCATTTGGTCAAATAGCTAAATGTGGCTTTTTTATTCCAGGAGAATGTTTGACTTAAATGACTCTAATGGAGTCTTGGTATTGACCTCTGGCACATGCACAGTCTTGAGCTTTGGGAGAAACTCTTTATATTTACTCCTCTTTTTAAAGGTCAATATTGGTAACTGTCATTTCTGAAGTGCCATTTATAGGTCAATAGCTCATTAGTAATCCGGTAGAGTTGGGTTCAAATGCGGCTGATGCCTTTTCTGCAACCAATTCCACTTTCAAGTTCAGTGCAAAGCCACAGGATTCTGTTACAATAATGAAGAACTCGACGTGATTAATATCGTTTAGTCAGGAAAATGGATTTATTTTACTCTAGCGCTGTAACTAATGATTATTTCCCCTATTTTCCATTATAGTTTAATGTGTTGATAAGTTTTTTTTTCATAGTTTGAGATATAAAACGGAAAATAATAATGAGAAATGAGAAGCTGGAAACAGAATGTTTTCCATTTTTTCTCTTGATGATTTCGAAGCTACCCAAATTGTTAATCGTCAGTTCATTTTCAATGATGAAATTGGATACATTGATGCATTGTTCCAGCACTATCGCAAACATTCTGCTACAGGAATGCTGTTGCTGCAGGATACCATAGCTTTAGTAGGTGTTAATGTGACCAGTAATGTGTGTTTGTCCGTCTGGCAGACAGACTTAACTATGGAGGCAAGTGTACGCCTCTTCCATGGAATTCTACTACTTTGTGGTGTCTGAGTTACACTGCGTTTCTACCAGATTGCGTAACAAGAGCCAGACCTCCTACGAAGGCTGTCACAATCGGCAGACTTTGATGTCGTCACTATCTGCATAGATGCCTCACTCACACCTCAGACAGCTTATTTTCCTCCTCCGTCACCTGCCAGTGGCAGAGTGACACAGGAGGCTGTGACAGCGGAAAAGGTAGCTCTGTCAATTTAAACCCCAGTGAGCGCTTGATCTCTGAGCTGCCCAAATGTATAGTCGGAGTTGAAGTTAACAAGACAATGTACCCGGTGCCTGTAATTGTTCCGGGCCCTTTTCAGCAGTGTGAAAAGATAGAGACAGGCCTGCTCTCCAGTCAAGGTCACGATGTCGAGAGCTTGATGTGTTGTATTTGCTACCATGCCCTTCGTCCTATCACAGCTTATCCAGCTGCTGCTGTGCAGAGGTGGGGTGGGAACGTGTGCGCTCTGTGGGCCTAGATTATGTGCTCGGAGAGATTAATCAAATCGTATGATGTTATGCTATGAAAGAGTGACCAAGTGAAATTTCATCCAGCCAGTGTTGCCCACATTTGCCCCTTAAGCGGCATTGAATGTTGCTTTTGTTTGTCCGCCCTGTCGTTGGCAAAGGGGAAATAGACTTATAGCTTGACATGAACTGGTGCAATGAGGAGAAATAAATGTGTCTTTCCACAGGATTATGTCATGGCGGAGCACTGTGGATGGTCCTAGTTAGTTGGAGTGTTTTTCATAGTCCTTGTTGTGCCAAACTCCTGATTGCAGTTTGAATGGAGGCCACGCTAAAGGAGCACGCTAATTACCCCTCCTCAAGTGCACATGCTGACTACGCAGCGGTGCCTTTTCTGATTTGTTTAACAAGGGCCTGCTTCCGCCTCTGTCCTTTATTTGAATTGAGCTTTTAGTATCATCCAACTCCGGACTCTCCTCTGCAACCGTGTCCAAAGCTGTGTATGCACAGAAGCCCACACTAAAAAGATTTGTATTGCCTTTTTATGGACAGCGAGGGGGAAGAAAGGTTATTCACTATTCAACAGAATGCCATCTCCTCGGCCACTCCAATATTTATTAATTTACCCTCTCTATGCCATTTTGGTCGGCAGAATCCCCGGAGAGGAAAATGCATTAAGCCACTCACTGTATTTACTTGTGTCGGATTGATGCTGATGTGTGAGGGCAGGCCAGAGGATGGAGGATGGGAAATTGATCATCGGTGAATGACTGTCAGGGGAATCTTGACATTCTCAACTCCTTTTCACGCTTTGAGCTTGAAGAATCCATCAAGCAGGAACGCCGTTGCATCTGAGAATACATCTTCTCACCACATAGATTAACATATTGCTGTTTGTTCAGGCACACACACTTCAGTGGTGTGCCTTATTTGATTGTATGGAATAATTAACTCACCTTCCAGGTTATTATAGTAAACCCAAACAAACACACCTTTGTATTGAGCCCTGGCACATTTGTGAATGTGTCTTCTCTCACTTATGAATAGTGGGAAAATCCGGGCCATTCCCCACATTCTGTAAGAGTATGTATTTGTGAAATAATTGGACGGATTGCAGAGTTTATGGCATTGATTTGGAAACACAAAGAAAGCGAAACATATAAATTCCACCTAGTAAATACATCAATATTTGCACCAGTCATATAAGCATCCTAATGGTTTGCAGTGTTAGCATTTGTCTGCATACAAGCTCTCATTATCATAATTCCTCTGCAGTACATCAACTCCAAATCAACGAAACCTTGCTTTTTGACTTGCAATGGCTATCGGTTGTTGTACTCTAAAAGGATAAATACAGAAAATGTCTTTTATGTTTAAGAATTATCTGCAGTACAATTACTACCACCGCAAGATCAAAAATAATCCTAACAATCAAAGCAGGAGGAACTGGTTAAGTAGAGCTGGCTGTGAAGATGACCACAGTGGTATTATGTTTAAAGGAAAGTGGGCTGAAGGCTAGTGGTATCACCTTTTTAGAAGAAAAATGGATGAAAAGTGATGGGTGGATTAGCAGTTTATGAACACTATCAAAGAGCGTTATACAAAATACTCTATTGCCTATTGTGGAGGATCTCTCTATTGAGTATGAGAATGGCACATTTGCAAGGTAATCCCTGGAGCAAAGGTCTGGTTTATTTAACATTAACACAAAGAGCGTCTCAAAACTAAACACAGCTAAGAGTCTATATTCTGCAAATACAGTTTGAATAATAGATGATATCCTTTTTTAAATTCCCTGTGAGATAAACAAAAGCCAGGAATGAAAGGCTTATCTATGTGCCTTTGAGGTTTGCCTTCCCACACACCTTGAACAGAGTTCTCATCTGGCAAATCTTTTTTTGAAAAAGGCCTGCATGAATTTAAGAGGGGAGCCAATAAAAACTACCATTAAAGGCTGTGTTTTATTTTGAATTAAAGGCATTTCAAGGTTGGGTAGGAGGATCTCCCAGGCATGAATAAGCCCTTTGTGCTTCATGTGTAGACTCATTTGTTTAGCTCGTCTGGATGCAGACAGTAGCCTACTGATTTTCATGCGGTGGATGAGAAATTAGACTACATGAATAACGAGAGGATTACGTGCATTACTGTTTCATGATGATGCACGTTTACTTGGATCCACATAATTGTCGATTATTTCTCAATCTTTGCGGGAGTCTCAAACTTGCTCCCACAGGTTTGATGCCTGAATATTCAGGCTGCAATTTGCCAAGTCGTTATTGTAAGTGAAATTTTGTTCTCAGCTGACTTCTCTGGTTCAACAGAGGTTTAATAAAAAAAAAAAAACGAGAAAAGCTAAACGCTGAATATATACGCTACATATTGCGATGCAGTTACGTTCACACAACATTTAAAGTTAGGACTGAAACATATATAGTAGTATATAGTATATACAAATAATGTAGCCGTGGGAGACTGACACGACTTCCTGTTCGAGTTAATTCAGAGGATTAATTAAATTTAGTCAATTAATATTCTTGACTAGGTATGTCTCTCAGATTATTCACCACCATGACTTGAACCTTAGATTTATGATTAATATTTATAGGAGACTGTCGGGAGCTGTCAGCCTCCTGTGAATCAACAAGGCTTCAAAACTCAAGAGCCAGTTGATGTGCAATAAATGAAAGATTGAGCAGCGAAAGAATTCCACCAAGATGGGAAAAAAAGGATCCGTTTAGAAATGTGTACCCTCTCTGCAGAGATACTTACTATGTGATTTATTAGTGCCGAGATGTTGGCTCCTCCTACTCCTATTATATGTTTTAGGTATTGTAGGAAATGCATATATCCAAGAGACTGAATGAGCTGAGGCAGCATGACCGCAACTCATGCATTACAATGGAGTGTGTGTGCAGGCTTTTCTTTCATGCAAAGTCCACACACACACACACACACACACACACACACACACACACACACACAC
>CALSCE010009465.1:5073879-5112624 GCA_943593645.1 Bovichtus variegatus | reverse complement strand
ACACACACACACACACACACACACACACACACACACACACACACACAGCATTGAGGTACTACTATACAATCCCCCCAGAGCTTGCTTGCATGTGTGGAAGTATTTTTAGAACCACACATGCACACACAGTGGTCCGTGTTTCCAACGCGATGTGTCAGGACGTCATCATGTTAAGGATTCAGTCAGATGGTCCTTAACGCTTCGCCCAGAGCTCTGCAGAAGGGATGTGTTTGTACCCAGCGCTGGAGGGGGTCACGTGCTGACCTCATTGTGTGCACGAGTAAGTGCACTCTGCAGAATCAGTGTGCAGCTCCCCTTCACATAATGAGAAAAGCGACTTATTTCAGCGCTTATAGCTAATAGATTGATTTCCCTGGCACAAATATCCTAGACGGACACTTTTTTTTTTTTTTTTTTTTACCCTCTCAAGTCGGTGAGAGAGGCAAAGGCAGCAGTGAAAAATGAAAAATGGACCCCTTCTTTGAAATACATAATATTTTTATCCCTAGAAAGGAACTGACATGCTTTATTACTCTTCGCCTCACCACCCCCACCCATCCCTCACAGAGAGCCGTGTGCTACAGTAGTGCTGCACTGCTATGGAGAAGCACTTTGCAATGGAAAAACCACATTGCTCCTTCGTAAACACAGAGGTTAATGTCTTATTTACAAGCCACAGCCCCCGCCGTTGACACGTTGGCACAGATGTCTCGCGGCCTTTTTGAAACAGCGCAGGCAAAGGTGATCCAGGACAGACAGATCCATCTTCCGCCGTCTTCCTCTCAGTGTTTTGGCCTGACGGAAGTCCCATATCCCCCTTCCTGGACCTTCAAAGATTGCAGCTGGCCTGCTTTCTTCACCGGTACATTAACTCCTGCAGCCTGCGTTGCTTCACTGGAGCAGATGCAGCCAGAAGAAAACAAAGCTAGCAGGCCAGGGGGTTAATCACACTCATCTTGAGGTCTGGCTCGCTGTTGCCAGGTGTGTCACACTCAAAGTACACTTGGCTTCCCTTTTGTTGCTGCTCTTTGACCTCTGCCTTTCACACCAAGTGCAGTATGTGTTTGTGAGCACGTAAAGAAAATACAGGATCTATTCAAGATCCTGAGCCTGATGGATTTTGTTACAGCCTTATATGTGAAGTTTACATGAAAGTCCTGCAGACTGGACAGGAAGTGAGTTAGGCAGGGATGCTGGAAGTTCTCAGTGGTGTGTTTGTTTTAACAAGTGAAGCGGTTTATTGCTGGAAAAGTAAAATAGTACAGTGGTCATGAAACGCTTCTAATATTTTGACTCTGGTTTTGACTGAAGGTCATCAAGTGGGCCCCTGAATTGAAATCTGCACAATATCTGTGAGGGCCGAGTTGATAACAACAACAAAAACACACTGTGACCAAAGAAGAATTACAAAACGCCTTCAATCTGTTTAAGATATGCGTCTTTATTACTTTGTGGCAAAAGTTGCAGTTAGTTTTTAGTATTCTATTTTCTGTTACAACTTTATTTGACATTTTATTTCACATACTGTACCTGCATGTATCTATCTTAGATTGCTGCACAATACACCAGGGGTGCCTACATAACAATAGTCATTCCTTCTCCTTCACTGATTTGTGACCATATTTCTTATGACAGATTGTATTTGAGTAAGGCCAGCGTCGTACATCAATATGCCAGTGAGATGTTCTATTATGTCGACTCTTGGCAGCATATTTACTTTGTTTGCAAATATAACCAGCAGGGAAAAGACTTGTTTCTTTAAAAAGGAATCATAAACAACTAGTTCTGGCAAATCCAACTCATTTGAGAATGAGATTGATACCTAGTAACGAACATCAAGGCTGTCTCTTCGCCATGAATTGTCACAAAACATAGCGTGGAATTTTCCGAGCTGGTGTTGCCGCAGTTAAATTCTTGTTAAGTCTGTTACATGCTTATCATTTCCTCTTGGTTCCCAGTGATGCATTTGTGTGGTAAAATGCCAATTCCCTTTTTTCAATGCCTCTCCTAAGACACAGCTGCCTACTTGGATAGCTAATGGCTGTGTTTTGTGCTGCAGCGCTGTGAGCAGAGTGTGGCGCGGTGGCATTTGTTCTGACCGCCCAAGGCCTGGTCTGTCATGGTGTATCAGGCCAGCCAGTGGCCATGACTCACACATGAACCCTCTGGGTGCTGAAGCTCACCGAGAGAAGACACAGGAGTTTAATGTTCAGCGCCCGGAAATACATTTGTCGGCTTTTGGGGCGGGGAGGAGGGGTGTAGGGGGCAGTGCTGATGAGGAGGTGTTAGTGAATATTTTCTCATCATAACAGCTGGGCCTGCAGAGGCATTTTCACTGTGCTAAAGGTGCTCTTGTTTTCTCGGCATCTCGATCTCGGCAAAACCATCCTGATTTTGCACTGCATTTGCCAGAATTCCCGCTGCAAGCAAACAGCGTGTCCAGCTCTGTGGCATCTGTTTCCTTGGATTTTCTGTTGAATTAGTTGATCTGTTTGGGCATTGGCTTTTTCTTTTTCTGCTCAGTCACAGTGCTGCTCATGCAAACCCCCCCCCCCCCGCCCCAGATATCCTGTTTATTTTCAACAAACTATGGTTTTCTGTTTTTGCATACTTAAACTGCTTCAATTTCGGCCTGCTTCCCAGGAGTGACGCGGCATTTAGCACAGCAAATATAAAAGCTTTCACGACCAGGTATGTGTTGCTTCCGTATTTTATGAACTAATCATAGCAAAACAAACATTTAAATAATTGAAAATGCCACAGATAAATACTTTAACCTGGGCCCTTGAGACGTACGCTGATATTGTCGGGTTCCTGGTTCCCTATGCCTGCCTTTGTGCTTCCTCTGATGGCTTTATCTCACACACTTGACGTATTTTCAGAATCATATCCATCAATAGATGTCAGCGAGCTCCCCCCCCGTTCACTGACAAAAACAGTGGCTGTTGTATAACATCATCTATCATCCTGGGGCCTTTGTTCAGCATCCTGTCTCATACGGGGGCTAGCAGCCAGTGCGAGGGTGGCATTCTATTTGACAGGCCAGCGCAGATGCTAAATGACAGTGACACAAAGAGGGGGCCCACCACGCAGGTCCTGACAGGGCTGTTTTCCATAGAGATGAGGCTTGACTTGACTTAAAGGCCCAACCCAAAATCAGATTACAGCACCGCTCTTGACACCGCTTTGGCCTGGTTTTGATGTTTGTAATTTCCCTCGATAGGAAACACTTTTCATGTGACTTCTGAACGTCAGATTGAAATGTTCTTTGAAGCTCCCAGTGGTTTCTTTGCCTTTTGTGCTGCTTGAAAATGATATTCATCAAGTGTGTATACTTATGAATGAAAAAGGTTTAATAGAAATGTCATCTCAGTTTTAAAGAATTCAACTTTTGGTTTGTTTTTAAGTTTGGAGTTAAACCATTAACTGGACACCATTCCTCTACAACTTATCCAACATCAAATGTGTGTCCTGTTGAAGTGTCCTGGAGCTAGAAACTGAACCATTGTCTGTTCTCTTAGTCACTCTGGATGAGAGCGTTTGCCTCAAGAGTAAATGTAATGATAATATTCGTTATGGTGTTTCGGTTTACCTTGTATCCATTTTCCCTTACGCCCTGCAGGAGAACGGCTGCTCTGAAACCTTTTGTTAAACTCAGAATATAAGTACATTCATATCTGCAGTCACATCTATTGTTGGGATATGGATATGTAGACACGTCTCCCCACTGTAGTCAGATTACACAGTTTTGCCGTTTGCAAAGTTGTCTTTTTTCGCTTAGGTGTGTCGAGGCTGGTTTTGGAGTTACATCAGTTTTGTTTGTACTTGTGCCCATACTGTATTAGCCGATGGCTGTAATCTTACTGGATTAGTGTCTTGTAAAAGCTTTATTGTCTCCCAAAATGCAATGTCATGTGGCATTGGCTTCCATGTCTACACAATCTAATGCAGAAATACTGAAAATATTTGGACAAGTTTACATTGGTACATGAAAAGTCAAACATCAAAAATGTACAAATGTATTATCACAATGTGTTGCAAATATGTGTCCAGCACCAGAAAGAGAATCATTATATTAATGGCCTCATTTCAAAGTTCTTTCTATGCAACTTTGATGTCCAGTCAGTCTCATTGTGTGGGATCCATTAGAGAGAAGGGAAGCTTGCCTTGATTTGCCTCCTAGTGAAATAAATGGAAGATAAATGCATGGTATTTATAGATCTGAGGTGGGTCTGCGACGATGTGCCTCTTTGAACCTGTAAGTGATGAGAACAGAGATAAAAGCAAAGGACATGCTGTGTTACACACTCAAATGTGACCGCTTGTCCACCCGAAACCAACATGTTCATACACGTGTAAGACTCATCGTTGGTTGGTAATCATGTTTGTGCACTGTGGTCGTTTGAGGCAATCTTCAGAGCTGAAGTCACTGTTTGTCAGCAGGATCTATTTCAAACAAGATTAGATCATAGGCTAAGAACTAATTATTGGTTTTTGGTGCTGACCTGAATCCCAGTTTGAATACAGGGATTTGTTAGAAAGATCTTTTAACACTACAAGATGGTTTATATTTAACATTTGTGCTATTTTCTCTAGAACATCTGCCCTTGTTGGAATGAAAATATCCGTGAAGGATTGTGCAGCCTTGGTTGAGGCATGAGCTCTCCGAGTGCTCGGGAACATTAGGTAATTTGCGACCTTTATTTGCTTGAATCAAGTTCCGAAGACAGGAAATACAACATCTACACAAAAGTGTTTGTCTGGAACTTCCCCACTTCAGTCTTGCATCTTCATGAAAGTAGCATGTGACTGAAACCAACAATTAAGTTACACCTTCAAATTGAGGATCTGTAACTGAAACTTCTTCCACGAAACCATGATTAAAATACATTTGGAAAATGGTACTGCTTTGCCCTTTTTGTTTTGTGGCCTCGGTTGGAACTAATGGAATCGTTCTGTTTTACCAAGCATTTACCTAGCTTTGAATGGAAGGGGGATACAATTATTTCAATGAATTGTGCACCTGTTAAGTCAATGAGTGACCACTTTTACAATGCACTGTGCCAAAAACCATTATTAAAGGAGTGGCACTGCTCTTTTGAAGCTGGAGTCCCAAACAGACAACACACAGACACTGATGGCTTACAAAGCTGTAATCATCTAAAGGGTTAAAGGAACACGGTGAAGGTGAGGGGTCTCTGCCTTCATAGAACATGTTGTTTTAACTCGGCACAGATAGAAGGACACCTTTTATTTAGTTTTTGAATGGGTTTTCTCATGTCTTGAAAGGCAGACTCACTTGTAGGTTGGTGGAATATCAGACTACTTTGTCTTTATTTCTGTTAAAAAAAATAAATAAATAAAAAAAAATGCCGCCTGCACTATGTAACGGCAGTATTTCAGACACCATCTTTGGGTATGACACAGCTACATTTCTTTTCAAAAGGGTACTTCACACTTGCCATTAGGAAAAGATATGGATTTAGTGTGCAGCCTAGCGTTTCACTATATAAAAAAAAAAAAAAAAAGCCTCAGTATCTCCAGAGAAGTGCAGGAACTGCAACTGTCAGCTTTAGCTTTTAGTAGCCTAAACGCCTGACATTTGCTTCAGCATTAGCCACTTCTGTGTGGACTATAGGGATAATGCTCCCAGAGAGTTGAATGCTACAGGTCCTGCCATGTTGTGAACTTGCTATAGAAATGTTAAAAAAAACTAAACTCAACGCTGTTCATATCCTGCTCACTACAGGGAAGGCTGACTCATCAAAAGAGGGCTCAGTTTTCTCCTTGGGGTAGAAGTTAACAATTTCGTCCGGCCTTCTGTCGTTTATTTATAGTAATAACCCGGGGAGGATTTGTAGTCCAGCTTTGTGTCAGTCTACATCACCCGATCCTTAAACTGTAACAGCATCCCTCACTACACCTCGCCATTCTTTGCTGCAAAGCTGAAATTCTACCCTGCTTTCTCTCTGAGAGCTCACTGCTGCGATGTTTTTTTTTTTTTGATCTGCCACTGCACACTTCTTCACTTATATAAATAAGACACTGATCAAGCAGTACATTTAGTTTTAAGAACAACACTTACAGTGATTACACGGGCATCTTTTGATACAATACTCAGAAGCTAGTTTTTTCTTTTTGTTTCAGGAAAGGAGGGTTTTGCAAATTCCTGTTGTAGCGCTCTAATAGGCGACAGGTGAGAAGCGTCTGAAAAGCCTGCTGCCGAATGCAAGCTGTTTCCTGTGACAGCTTCATCTGTGAAACCATATTCTCCAAGGGCTCAAAGCCTGCCCAGGGATCACTGAGACCGTTTAAGATTACATGTCTGCTGGCAGGGAGCAGCAGATAGGTGAAAATAATTGGCTTCGTCACCATCCGCACCTCCACCTCCCCTCCCCTTTTACTCCTTTGCGGTGACGGCAAAAAAAGAGTGACACGGCGAGGCAAGAGGAGCCCAACCTCCCAACACCACCTGAGCTGCACGTCTAGTCTGCACCGATGCTGTAGCCCGGCTCTTGTGGCATATAATCAAGAGAGGGAACCCATCTGCCCCTCGCTGATTGGGTGTAAAAGAGGTTGCAGACCTAGTTTTATGCAATTAGTGGAGGGATGCCAGACGCTAATGGAACACAGAAGTGTTGGCAAAGCATTATGATGGGTTTGTTGGGGCCACGGGAAGTAAAAAAAAAAAAAAAAAAAAAAAAAAGAAGAGGTCTTGCCCAGAGGAAGAGTAGCTCTGTACAGTAGTTAAAACAATAAACTGGAATGGACGTGGGGGAAATTATCCAAACACAGCATGCTTTTGGGTCCTGGGCTTATTAAGGAGGGGTATTATGGGAAAGTGAGGCTGCTCAGTATAACATGATAACTATTATTGAAGTAATGCAGATGGTTAGGCGCGGGGGGAGCACTCTTGAGGGAAACAATAGTGAATGGGAATTTCTGTAATAATTAAGCGCTAATTTGTGTTGACGGCGGATGCGGTGTTGATGCTTTCGCAAGACTCTCGGCCAAATCTGATTGGTGACAGCAGAGAGGAGGAGACCTTTTGTGTAGACACAAAGCCTCTCAGAGGGGGATAAAAACAAACATCGGAACATGGGGGATTTCTTACGGTTGCTTTAAATGTCACGTTTTGAATATGTGGATCGCAAAAATAGCGAAGCTTAAGATGGGCCGTATGCTAACGCTGTACTCCAGACAGGAGTCTTAACGAGACCAGGCAGGTTTCCAGTTTGTGTAAAATTAGTGCTGAAATAGTCATGTGCAAGTAATTTGGCTTGTTTATGTACTTAAGCATTAACAAGGCACCCTGTTGAGTCTGTTGAGCAATCCTTTTGTTATATGTTAGAGTTAACTTTTAAGGTGAATTTGAAAGTATAAAAACAAGGTCAGTAGCAAAGGCTTATTTTCATTATTGATTAATCTGTCGACAATTTTTGTGGTAAATGGATTAATCATTTAGATTTGAATTTTAATCGATAAAATGTCTGAACAAAGTGAAAATAGAAAGTCTCAGAACCTTTTGAAATGGTTTGTTTCGTCGAGCCAACAGTCCAAAACTCAAAGATATTCAATTAACAATGATATAAAACATGAAAAGGAGCAAATGTACGCAAATGTGCAAAGCTAGATCCTGCAGATAGATGTTTGCTTGATAAATGACTTCAAGGGTAAGTTGATTATCAGAAATATTTGCAATAAATTTTCTGTAATTGACATATAGCTTTAGCACTGATGTAAAACTCAAAATACCCGGTGCGGATACCAGAGAAGAAGAGAAAGTCCCATTTCAGTTTGATTGTGAAAAGTGCTACTCGTGTAAGGTTGATACATTCTTAAATCTCCAATGTTTTATTCATGACATATCTATTAACAAGGAGTCTTGCAATGAGCAGGCGTTGCAGAAATAAAGATGCAGCATGGGGCAGAAGTGGAACACTGCTAGTTCAGCAGTAGTTGGGTCGAGGAATGCGCCTTGGTTGACTTGGTGCGGTGGCCTCCCTGTTAGCGAACCAATTAGAAGACACAAACCATCGCGGATCACATGGACGCAGCAGAGATAAATTGGGAAATATCTGTAAGTGTAGCAGATGCTCTGAGTCAGAGGGGACTGTAATGTCACTCACCCCCTCTCAGTTTGCAGCTATAGGGAGATCTGAACAATTTCTCCAGTAGTCTCTGGAGTGTTATTCTTCCTTTTTTTTCCTTCTTTGTTTGCACTTCCCCCTTAAGAATGCTGCACTGCCAAAGTGTCACTGGGAGTTTTAAATAAATGATCACGATATGCACTTATCGGATGACAGCTCTGCATTCTCGGCACCAGCCACACTCATCTGCTGCAAGTTCAGGTTTGAGCTGTGACAGGAAGGACAAGTCCCTGCCTGCACCTACAACGCCAAACCAACCGTCTCTGTCGCAACAATTACTCATAATGCCAGGGGCTCAGCCCACTGAATAGAGCTGTTGTTTAGCTGTTGCCTTGTAAATATTCCTCACATGAATCATTCTTGATATTCCTGGACCTGCAGTTTACACAGACCTTAACATCGGTTCGCTGTCAGCCGATAGATAGTGAAGGTGGTATCCAACAAAATTGTCACCTTGAAGGCCCTGAGAATAACTTACAGTAAAGACATTTGCTTGGAAGAAAACAACCAAATGGATGTGCAAGTGGGGGAAGAGGGAGGTCCTCCACAGTAAGGCTCTTGCCTGTGCTGTTTTCCTCCAGAGGCACAGTGTACTTGTACAGATGTAGGGATTTCATACTGTATGTGGTTAGAGCTTCAGCTTTTCAGACACACTGCTCCTCACGGACAATGGCAGTGGACGGGCAACCGAGTGGCCTGTCAATCCTAGAAGCATGTTTGCACAAAGCAGAGACTGAGGCATGTTTGGCGGGCAGCGGCGCTCGCTGGGGTTTTCAACCGTCTCATATTGGCCATGTTCGTGGTGAGTGAAATGTGTAGAAATTATATGTGACCCTGGCCAGAGCGCAAGCTGCGGCAGCGGCGGCCACACCCAGCTCACCCACACGTCTGGGACAAACTGAAAAAAAAAAAGAAGGGAAAAAAAAAGGAAGCAGCACGGGTGACATCAGCTGTGTACCGAGCTGTTTAACCGGTCTGTGGATGGGAGTCGTAATCTAGAAAAGCCGTTAAACTCACCCTCAGGTGGATTGGACTGGTGTGTGTATGTGTACATTTGTTAAAGAGGGAGTGTCTGTTCCATTTGGGATTTGTTTGAGTTCGGGAGAAGTGTATTAAGTGTGTTATTTGGACACTGCGAACGCTGGGGATTAGTATGGGCGAGTTTGCACAAGTGGACCCTGCCATTGCTAAATAGGGTCACATACATGGTATTATGGAGGGGTAGTGATACGTGTGTGTTTCTCATTCACTGTCGTGCATGTGAGCATGAATGGTTCTGAATAGAAAGCCTAAAGTATGTTCTTAAAATAATCCGAGGTGGATAAGAGAACAAAAAAAAAAGAAGGATATTATGGAACACAATTAACAGAACAAGTTGAGCCTTTTTCTCATTTTTTCCCAAAAAATGTGATTGACAAGTGCACATTTCAGTGACTTCCTTTAATTGTGTGGTTAAAACCTGCATCCAATTGTGTATAGGCAGTGAACTGCTGTAGAGGTGACAGTGACGGTACCCTAGAGGTCTAAAAATTGCTCACTTTCAACCAAATTTAGCAGAGTTTTAACCTCGACGTCGACACTTCTTTTGACCTGCCAATCATCACGGATTTCTGGGTTCCCTCTCTTATTCCCATTTGAGCCTGTCAACTTTAAAAGTCGTGTTTTGCAGTTTTGATTATACAAGAAACATTTCCAATTTACCCTATTTATGAAGAAGTAAAATGATTATTCATTATGTCTTACATGCCATGTGACACCAAAAACAACGAATGGATTTTATTTCCTCAAGCTTGCAGCGCTGTGTCAATGCCAGATTGACTGCTGTGAGTGTGAACAAACATGTCTTAATATGGGAGCAATAGGATCAGGGACGAAAGATTGTAATAGAACCATTGAAGTAGAGCCAACGGCAACATGGACACATTTATTCACTTCACTATATCGAGTCATACTGCTGATATGTTTACCTGAAACGCACATTTGGAAAATGTGTCAAGAGAACTCAATATAATTTCCTTTAACTTTAAATGGTTCTCATGTAAGGATTGAATAGCACTTATAGTATTAATCAAGTCTCTTGCTTTTAAAGCTGGAAGACATAGATGCTTATTCTTTCCAGATGCTCAAATTGAAACCGTTGCAGAACTCAACTACTTACTGGTATTTCACTACGAAGATTGGGTGGCTTTTGAAAGTGGGATTGGTTCTGACACAATTACCTTACCATTCAGAAACATCACAATTTCACACTGCATGACACAGCCTTATCACACCAACCAGCCCTCGGGTCTGCTCCTTTTTAGCTGTTCACTGCTCTCTCCAGTCTCATTAATAGTCCAATTATTATTTTAGACTTCAAGTTTATTGACTTTAATTCACATTTAATGTATCACATTTTCTATACTGTACGTGCTGAGTTCTTGCTCTATAGCCTTGTTCTCTGTCAAGAAGCCCACAGTGTATTGCTTTATTGACCTACACTGAACCAAAGGCTGCCTCGTCTCTGAGTGGAGTGGACATGCTTCCACGTTGTTTTTGCACTGAGCACCGTTGTTGTTCGCACATTTTATCGGACAAAATTATCAAGCAGCCTGCCTACAATTTAATAAAAGTGTTTTATGTATATTGTTATCCTGTGGGCTGCTTACTCATTCGTTTTACACCCACGTTACGTGACGCTATTTCTTCTCAATGGCACATCTGCTAACTGCATCTGTGAAGCCGGCGCCGCGGCTGGAAACCAGGTGTGCTGCCGAACAAGACCAAGTATTACACAGAGACTATTCATTTTTCAGTGTGCATCCCTCCCTCACTGATGGCTGTGGGCTCTTTCAGACCCGACTTGCCCTGCAATCTGGAACAGGTCTTTTTTTTTGTTTTTTTTTAAAAAGGACTCATGTGTATATATATATATATATATATATATATATTGTGTACGATAAATATATATTTTTTTGTTGGCAAAGCTTTCTTTATCAAACTCCAGTGAAAACGAGGCTGATAAAATCTTGTCAATTGTCAGTTTAACCTTCTAAATATTTGTATATTTTTACATTTTCCTTTCAACCGGTGCATCCTTTCACATCACAAAAAGGACTCTCCACCATTTTCTACATGTCTCAAGTATAAATAAAAGCAGTTGCAATGCCAGCTTAATGGTACGTTGGTACGGTAAAGGTAAATGTATATTAAGTGCTTAAGTGTTTCTTTCCCATATATGTCTTTTGATGAAACATCAAGGACAAAGACATACCCAGGGCCACACGTACACGGCGGTGAATGCAGGCCATCTTTACTTTCCTAATGCATCTAGTCCTGACATGTTGGTTTGCGTGAGCATTTTGATCTCCATGGAGACATACCAGCCCAAGTTTACTCAACATAGAAGTATAAACAGAAAATGCTGGAATAAAGCTCTCCTTTAAAACTGTACTTGAACACAGTGATGTGTCCTTCGCTTGGTTATTGCTAACATGTGCACAGAAATGAACAAAATGTAGATATGTATCGGAATGCATTGTGGCACATTTCAGAATAGCTGCATGCACATTACAATATATAAATGCACATTTTGCTTGATGGCCCTTCACTGTGCTTTTAATTAGCTTAATTCAATCATTCAACTGTGTTCTCATCATGGTCTATAAATAAGCCACATTTTTATTCAGCTGTTCCTCAAGGATATTTTCTGCTGCTTTGGTTCCATAATGCAGTTCTAAGCTGTGCACTGATGCTCGTATGAAAATTTGATGCACTACACGCTTGGTTCTCCCTCATCGCTGCGCAGGGGCAAAACAAGCCCTTCCCTCTCACACTCCCATTTGATCTGGCAACCCAGCTGTTTCTCTGCTCTCTGTCCTCTCCTTCTACATCCTGGTTCTTTTTCCTTTTTTCCCTCATCTTCGTCACTTCACATGTGCAAAATCTAATTAAAATAATTCCGGTTTACGTGTGCCTCTGTTACATTGGTGTGCCACTTCTAGATTTAAAAAAAAAAGGAGCCAGAGAGAAGCTTTTGTCTCTTCTTCATGAAAAATTCACTGACCTTGACTGACCTTTTATGTGTCAGGAATCGTAGAAGCACAGCAACATGGTTTCTGGGTGCTTTTAAGAAACTACCTGGGGAAAACTGCAGCATCGCCCTGAAATGCACTTAGTGTGGGGCTTTGGTCACTTTTTGTGAGCACTTTTCACATTAGCATTTTATTTCAAAAAGCAAAATAGAGTGAAATAAAATAATATCTTTATTTATGTTGTAAAAAAAATTACATTTCCCTGTTAAACTGTTGGTGAAGTCTCTTTTAGGCTGTCTTGTTCCTTGGAAATAAGTCATTCAGCGTGAAAAAAAGCATAAAAAGTGACCGATCGATTAAAGAAATCTCAAAACGACCGATTAGTCGACTAAGAGGGGACATAACCAGTTTGTTTGACACAACACTGTAGTCGTACCTACGATCCCTTCCAATCTGCCAAACACTGATCCTCTCATCAGGAACTTTACTGTTTACAGTGTGGGCGTCGCACATTCACAAGGTAGAGTGCAGTATCTTGCTAAACACATAAAAGGAGACAAAGGAGACACAGCAAATAGAAGCGCTGCCTGATAAAATGAATCTCTGAGGAATGAAAGTGCTCATCTCGGTCTTTTCTCTTCTTCATCCTACCGTTTGTCTATTTTTGTGTCTCCCTCTGCCTTTCTTATAACACTCCCCTGCCTTCTTTCATTGTGAACATACTGTATAATACAGTAGGTTCCTCTTACCCTTTGGATGTGACAGCGTTTGGGACGTGAGTGAAAAATTAAAACAAAGAATCTTGGGATGAAAACGGGATGTTTTTTCTTTTTTGGCCTTTTTGTTTAGCTGTATTTTTCTGTTTCTGTGTTCGCTGGTTCTCCTGTCAGCGGCCACTCATGTAGGATCTGCTACATGACTCCGTGAGTCGTACAGAGCAGAACATATAGCGAGTGTAAACATGTCAGAGCCAAATCTCAGGGCGATAGCCCCAGCAAGGTCAGTCAAGGACAGTGTTGCCTCAAGGAGAGGACACACACACACACCACGCAATAATGCTGAACTGCTATTTTATTCATGCTCTCACTGGGTTGAGCATATTGAATATTTAGACAAGATGAACTATAATGCATCCCCCACCATTGTTTTTATTCATTAGGGGGCTCCAGGTTTAGAAACAGGCCATTTCGGGTCAATGAATTCTAAATAGAGTGGAACCTTATTTTTCCCAACTTTAATCCTTCCTGTGGGTGTTTGAATCTAAATGACTCTTTCACTGAATCATGAACTGCTTGTAAAACAGTGAAACATCGCACTCATTTCTGTGTGCAGCCGATGTGCAACTGCACTGAGGAGTATTTCCTGTAATCTGTAAACACTCTCTGTTCCTGAAAAGTTGTGCGTTATTTTGAATAGCAGCTGGTTCAAGGGCATCGCTGCTGGATCTCCGAAGACGAACTGCAAAAATTCTCCGAACAGAAAGAACAGAAAGAATAATCAGTTCTTGGCTTACTGTTATGATAAGGAAGAAAATGTGGGCAAGAGTTAAAAGCGTCAAGCGAGTGACAGCAACACGTCTGATTACTTTAACCGTCAGCGTGGCTAAAATAGAAATGTCAGCTCAGTCTGTGTCAAATTGTTGCCTCAGATGCAGGGTGAACGCCAAACGCTGCAGCTTTTATATAATTCATGGCACAGTTTTAGAATTTGTATTACTTATAGTGACAAGTATTGAGCTAAACGGAGCTCATTGCTGTAACTGCACGTCCCAAATTCACTTGTTAAACTGGTTGAGTTCTCTCACTCGAAAACTCCCCCGACTTGGCTCACTAACTCAGGATTCCCAGCCCTTAGGGACAGACCAAGGCCCAGTTGATTAAAATGCCATTATTCCTTTTGGCATTGTAATCATCAGCATATCATTTCATATGGAACGCTTTCATACTTTATAAGTTAGAAATATAATTATATCCTTGTGAGTTTGTTTATCTCTCTGGCATTTGGGGATTGTAGAAAATGTAGATCCCATAGATTGCAGGTAGAGGTGGCTTTTCAAAAATAAATACATCTGATTTTCTTTATTGCCAAATGATTTTTATATCCTGTATCCTTGAACAACATATTACCATTTCTATCTGTATTTTGATTTCTATTGATTTTGTTCTGACGCTGTAGAACGTTTAGTAGTTGGTGCTCCTTTCTACTGGCGGCTCCACATTTCTTCCACATATTGCAGTTGTTTGCAGCTAAAGCACATTGCAAACTACACGTCAAAGCAAACCGACTTTCCCCTGATGTTCTTAGATGACGTGCTGCTCTGTTACAGCCTCGACTGTGATTGCGCAATGCAACACTCAAAAAAGAAAAGAAAAAAGAGGACATGGTGGTGTTTTCCAGCCACAAGCAAAATGCAACTCACAGCAGCTGATATTTACCATTCCGCATGGAAAGGGTGATATTTTTAGATTTTCAAATAAAAGTCAGTAAGAGTTGATGTGTTCTCCTGCAATTTGCAATGCATTCCAGCGAGCCACAGATGTGTGGACACATGTATTACAATCTGCTTGTGCATGTCCTGGTCTTGGAAAATACATCAACTCTTGTGTACCTGAGAATTTACGTACAGAAAGGTGCTACTCAAACTCCTTGTGTTACACCGAGACTGTGTCATTTTTGCTGAATGATGGTCACTGCAGCCACAAGTGACAATTACGCGATGATGGTAAAAGGTAAACTGTAGTGTATCAGTAGCACAAGAGTCATAAAGCCAGCGCACTGACTAGATTACATCACTTTCACAGCAATATCTGTCTAAAGTTTGCTAACGTTAGCTACCATAAAGCACTGGTCACTCCAGACAGAGTGCGTTTGTAGCACCTTTCTAAAAGTTTTCTTAAATGGACTTGCAGTTCATTCTTTGTTTTCCATCTTACCAGTCGTTCAAAAAGAAAATTGAAATGTATTTATTTATTTCAACATTGACAGATTACTTGACTTACAACCTCTTTACCATCATCACACACTAGTATTATCACACAAATGCTCCTTTTTCCGTACACAGATAGCAGCCGTCCAACTGTTATCCAATTATACTGCCATCCACCCTACGGCTAATCAAACTTTTAATTCTCTCATGGTGCCTCATTTTGTAATTGGTTTATGTAGTGAAACCAACAAACAGTGTGCATCTAGACTAGTAATCCCCTGACAGCCACACATGCTGAGTCTGCTAAATTAGCTCTTAACAAATACACCAACAAAAAACTTTTAAGGTAACCCCTTGTTAGTTGGATGTAAAAGACCAGTAGAGACCTGCCATGGAGGATTTGGATAGGGATGAGGGGATGAGCTGGGAGAACGGTTATACAGTAAAACGGTAGATTGCAACATGATTGCTTTACTAGGTGCTTTTCTTACCGTCTGCCTAACAACCTACCATCACAGAGGAATTAGCCATTTACCTGTCTCCTGTGATCACTACTGCAGTTGTATGTTGAACAACGAGCCTCCACCATGGACATCGGCTACTTTAATATAGGAAATGGATGCTGTTTTCGAGCCGGTCCCAGTGGTTGGCTTTGTGCACTTCCGCACTCTACGCCGTGTTAGATTGCAGTAATAACATAATAGGTGTTGAAAAAGGTCTTGGATGTAACTACTAGGTGTGTTATCCCTATAAGAAATTAAAAGCAAAAACAACAAAGTGAGAAGTTTGTGTGAATTTCACTTTTCAAGAGGCAGTAGCTCCCAAAAAAAAATGTTCCACATAGACATAAATATGTTCTCCGTGCTGTAACATGAACAAGAATTCCTCTTGTGGGAATTCTTTGCTGCAAATTTAAGAGGGCTCTTTGTATAAAAAGCATGCAGAGGTTTTGGCTGCCTCTCTCCCAGTATTTTGTCGAGCTCCCTGCAAAAATGTACAATGGCCTCACTGATTGCTTTTGTTGCAGCCCCTCTATGACCCCCGGTTGGGTGAGCATTTACGCTGCTGTTGGATTCTTTTTTCAGCAAAAGTGAAGGAGATCTTGGAAGTATAGTGACTTGTTTCTGACTCGCGGAGAGTTGAAAGAGCAGCACAAAATAACAACCTCCCCGGCACACAGGGCTCTTTGTAACACCTTTTCAGTCGTGAGGGGAGAATAATCACAAAACTACCAGTGGAAAGCTCAGTGTGCTTTGAGACTCATGGTGAAATGGCCTATAGAAGTGATCTGAATAATAATATTAAAATAATAGCAATCTTTTCACACACACTCACTGAGAAACCTTTGTTAAGATTGATGTGTCACTCAAGTTCCCTGGAGTTGGAGCGCTCCGCTGTCTGCGATCACAGGACTTACTCATTTTAAGTTGTGCAAGGTAAATCATGTCGGGGCAGGTTTTGTGACGTTGTTTATGCTCTTCTGGTTGTATCGAAACACAAGCAGCTGGCTGCAACGGCCTGCAACTCTTACATCCTGACAGTGTGGATCCTTCAGGTGTTCAGCGGAGTGTGTCACGGGTGCAGCCGAGCCAGCTGATACGAAGGTTGAGAGCCATCAGCAGAGTTTAACAATGTTTTACACTCTCTGACTGGCTTGCCTGGTTAAAAAAGGAAAGAAAGAAAAAAAAAAAAAAAAAAAAAAAAAAAAAAAAATCCCAGCGCAAACAACCTTCAAGTTGTGTCCCGTTACAGTTCATCAGCCAAGCAAAGTCAAGCTGGCTGAGCTGTGGGAAAGATGGGAGCGTCACCTCAGCCTGTCGAGGCCTGCTCACCCTGCAGGGGAGTGGCAGCACATTAACAAAGAGCCTCCTGCAACGGAGAGCGGGAGCAGCCAGGGTCTGTCCTTCAGCCACCTAATAAGCCAAGGAGTAGGACACAGACCTGGCCGCCCCTCGCCCTGCTAATAAACTGGCTATAAGGATGGCCGTGCAAATTATTATGGTCGATGTGGCCGTTTCTGCTTGGCTAGTCTAACGGAGAGAGGGCGAGCACGGCTTTGTCATGTGGCATCCTTGTAACTAGGTCACAACAAGTTTCATTTTAGTGCAGCCGAGCGAGATCTGCTCGTAGCTAGAAAATGGATGTATAAATATTAAACAGTTGTTGTTTTTTTATTCATGTTTTTTTTTTTTTCTTCTCTCCCCACAATAATAGGATTAAAAAAAATAAAAAAATAAATAAAAAAGGGGGACAATAAATTTGTATTCATAAAGTAAACTGCATTTCAAAACTATAGCAAAATTATGGTGTGCATGATAATTGCTAAATAACTAACTGTTTAGGGAATAGGAGTACAACACTGTTAATTGCTGCGCACCATCAATGTTCCCACCTCCCAGGAAACTAAGGTCTTTGATCATTGCTTGAATACAAAAAAAGAGTACACTTAAATCTAAATGCATCTGCTATTAATGCTAGTTTGTTGGTGAATCTACTTTCATTAGGAACAATAAGCTGACATATTAATAAGCGACTATTATTCTGAAGTCTCACAGTGGCTCCAGTGTGAAGTCGTGGTTTATAGATATGCATTTTAGGATGATTTTAAAACTTTTTTTTTTTTGGTTCAGTTAAATGTTCGGATTTAACAGCTATTGATAACACATTTACTCCTCACCTAAATTCACCTTAATGAGGGAGATCAGCAATCATTCCGTTTTAGATGTTGGCCGATGCAAAATGGCATCATCGTCAGCCACCACATTAGCATGATGAATGTAAACGCAGTCGCTGAGAGGCTGCTGATTAGTATGAAGCATTCTTGCCTGACAAAACATTGGGGGAAAAAAAAAAATGTCTCCTCATTGTCTCTGCCCTGCACCAACACATAGCCTCTAGCCCCTGCAGCTCCATGGACACCAACACATCTATTATTTATGAAGGGTCGGCTGTGTCACTCTACAGCATGTGAGCATACGTTGCAGCCAAGCTGGAGAAGATAAAAGCAGCTTTAAGAGCCCAGCCTCTATTGAAATTCTTCAGCCCACCACTAGCCTTCATCATTCAGCGATTTATTGGATTTTATTCCAAGACAGTGACAGTGTGTGATGGGTTAGCATACATTTTGCTGCTGTAAAATTATTATTTTTTTTTTTTTCCTGCAAAATCTAGCTTATAATATCTTGGAATAGCAAAGTGACACCCCTGTCAACCCCTTATTTTATTGAATCTTAGTAGCTTTTATAGTTGTATGTATCTGCATAAGCTGTCACGAGTAGCTCAAGTCGACCCAAAGATAAAATGATTAATGTGATTATTTGCCCTGTTTTCTTTTCTTCCCCTAAACATATCCATCATTCTGAAATGAATACTAGCTGTAATTACCACCCTGATATGCATGACAGATTAATGCACAACACAGTCTAAAATTATAAATAACTTTAAACAAGAACAAACCCCAGATTATGCCCACAAGGAAAACCCCTGTCACAGCTCACTGCCCTTTTTTTAAAATTTTTTTTTTTTTCTTTCTCTGGCCTGCATTCGCCCATATGTCCAGCTTTATTCCAGCATCTATTCACAACACTTATGTGTGTATTGCAGTGTGAGAATCCACAACTTTGAATGCACAAATGCAGTTTTGTCAATTGTCAAGACACTCGGCTCATTTCTTCTCAGAGGTTTTCTAGCAGCTCTGCGAGGCTGGGATTGCAGGTGAGTGAGTGTGGTAGCACACGGTACACTCGCAATCTGTGAAGGGCACGGAGAAGATGAGATATGTTCAGCCAAGATACTGTCATTTGTAGGCAACAGATATGTGCACTAGTGCTGTACACACTGGCATTTATAATCCTGGTGGCAGTAAGTGCTTCCAAGTCCAAATAAAATACCTAGCCTACAGTGGAAAAGTGTGATTATTAACTAACTACTAACTAACTATCTAAATTTCATGCTTCTCATTGTCCACTAGTAGTCAATAATTAAACTGAACGCTACAAGTAACAGGGTATATGGTTTTCAGTCAAAACATGTTTTTACAGCATTGTTTCCTTTTTAAACGTCCCTTTATTTTCCACTTATGCAAAATGTTAAAATTGCAGAACAGGAAAAGACTGCCTTTTGATGACCGAATGATTGTGAAAAAAAGTGTGATTAAATGTGCGTTGGTCTAAGGCTGGGTATAATTTGAATCTCAATTCATACCAATTTGTTATATAATCATGTTTTCTTTCTTCTTCTTTAAAACCCTTTCATTTGACAAAAAACAATCAAAATTGTGGTTTAATCTGTAAATATCTGAATAAAGAATTCAGATATTCTTTATTCTGAATGCAACAAACACACTAAAAGTCTGACCCAACATTCAATGCAATTTTTCAATAACTGATGCCTATTTGGTACGAAAAAAGTAGAGAGGATCAATACCCTGTCGCAAATAAGCAAACCTTGTCCTATACTGTCTTTATAGACATCACCCACGAATTCCATAGAGTTTATGAATCTATCCACGCTTTCTTGCCCAGTGTAGCTTAAGGACATTGCGCCACATCTTCACTCCAGTCCTTCTGACCTTGTTTGAAACCAACTCCTGTAAATAATAAGAAAAAATGCATGCACAAGAAAGGGCCAAAGAGCAGCTGCAAATGGAGATGTAGCCTAGCACTTCACCAACACTTTTACCCTTTCCTTCTGCAAACCAAGTTTCACACCTACTTGAAAACACTATTGGAGAAGTGTGAACTCTCTTCCCTCACCTTACTGTTGTGCTACATCTTCATTAAGTATCTAAATGTGGAAACACAAAGTGATGAAGCACTTGTGCGGTTCCCCAGATAGCATATTTTAACTGCTTATTCGGTGTAAAAAATGTCATTAACCAGTTCATAAATAACCCCACAGTTTCCCTTTTGTAGACAAACTCTTCAGCGTTAACATTTTAATCTATTTTAATCGCACAATTGAGCATTTTCTTATCAATCTTTTGCACTCATTAATAAAACGATAACGATGATATTATGACGTTAAATTGTAAGAGTAATGATTCCCCTTTAATGGAAATGAGCAGGTCTGATTCCTAACATCTTTGTTATGCAAGTCAGTTAAGTCTGCTACTTTTATTTTCTCACAGCAAACACAGGCATCATTACAAACCATATTATCATGATAAAAAACTACAGCACAATGTGCTTCTGTGCTCAACCACTGAATCATATCAAGATAGACCAGCTAGGTGACTGTTTAGAGGAGGGATCCAGAAACCTGCGAAACTGGAAGGACTCTAGAGATGAAAGTATAAATGAGTGGTGTGTGGGACACGCTTCAAGTTATCTTTTGGTGAAAGTCACACATCCCTTGAAGTCTTAAGCCATGGTATTAGGTTTCATTTTATAGATTATTGTGAGATCCAATGTCAAAAGAAGAACATTTTTCTCTTCTGTGAAGCTCTGAGTGGAAAGCCTACCAGAGGGGATGAAATCAGTAAGGTATCCACGGAAGCAGGTATCTTAATTCACTATCATCCAAACTCAGGCTGAAGTAAATTGAAATGTCCATCTCAAGATTATGAATCCAGAGAGCATGACCAGCTGTTGCAGTTTGTGAGACAATCTTTTTTTTTTTTTTTTTCAAAATTACAGCGAGAGAGAGAAAACATGTGGACAAGGCACAATAAACTCTGTGATTCGAGTAACTTATTTGGAGAGACTTCAAGTGAACTTCAAACATCTCTTTAATGATCTGTAATCCTTTGGCAAATCTTCAGTGGGCAGCCGGGCTTTCAAAGTTATTTTTACCAGGATGTGGAAATCCATGATGAAATTAAGTCTGAAGCTGGAAAAAGAATAAATACATTTCACTGTATGCTTGTCGCTCTAAATTTTATTCTGCAGGGTTTTTGAAAAAAAGAACTAAAGCAAAGGCAAGCTGATGCCCTTGGATGTATAAAAATATGGTCATCCCCTACTGAGAACAACACTTTCCCTTTCTGATGTGACGACAAGCAGAAGGAAGTAAAAAGAGGAAGAGCCAGGTGAAAGGTTCTTTGCAAGCCAAAGTAGCGCTAGAAAAAGAAAAACGTTGGGTCTTAATGGAGCCATTGATCCTGCGCCAATGGAGGACACACCCAGTAGGGGACTGGCTCACAGCGAGGAGACAGGTGTTCGCTCGATATCTGTCCCACTTCTCTGACCTTAAAGCTTTTAATCAGCTCTGCCAGAGAGCTTGTCAATCCTGTCAAACAATGAGCAGCCCACAGTATAGACACAGTAAGGGAGGGCAACTTGAGGGTAAGAGCTCCGAATAATACTCCTGCAGCCCTGAGGAAAAAGCCTGTACATGCAGTGTACAGCTATTTTGTCTGGGCTCCCACTGGACTGGCCCCTGTGTCAGCTACAGCGGTAGTCTAACCCATGTCAGCAGATTTCAAAGGCTAATGTCAACGCGTAGGCGTTCGCGTGAGTGATCTCATGTGGGATTATGTTTTTTTGGGGCTACAAAAAGCTTTGGGTTGACTCCCAAAAAAAAGTTTGTTGCTCCATTGGTTGAATGATTGACAGGGATTTCAATATGGCTTAATTGAGTTGTTGAATCTCCCTGTGACTGATCAATAGTAATACACTATCAGGATTTGTCAGCTATACTTTATTTCTTTGTTTCATCAAAGCCCTACGAGCCAGAGGCCGTTCCGTTCTCACAGGCTCATTTCGCTGCATCTTTCTGCATTACGAGTCCGAATTGGCACATTGTGAAGTTTAACTACAGAATATCTTTTCAACACGGAGGGTAATTACGGCGCTGGCTTGATTGCAGTTAATAGCACAAGCTGTCAGCAGAGCAGTCACACAGCAGGCACACAGTTACAATTTGGCCACACTGAAATTGCATTGCGGCGCACAATTATCTCCAGTCCCTGCAAGCTCTCTTCACGAATGTTCATTTTATGTGAATGCTTCTTATTATTACGTCTCAAACTTAAATGTTGAGATAAGCAGCAAGTGATTGTTGATCCCAATGCTTTAAGTCTGGGTTCAGTTTTATTCAATGCTAAACGTGGGGCTAAACACATTCAATCCCGCTCCTTGATTCAACAGCAGCAGCTACACTTTATAGAAAAAGAAAAGCTATGAGTTAATTTCCTGACTTGATTTAATGCCCCAAGCCCACAGCCCACCCACTGTGGTGTTTTCAGATGAAACCCAGAGAAACCCAGAGTCATTTAAAAAATGTTGATTCCTATGATTGATTACCGCTCCCACTCTTTCTCTTTCCAGTCACATTTTAGAAGTGCCTGTCCTGTTTTGATAGCCGTGTACATCTTTGAAGATACACAGAATGCTTTTTGTGTCCTGGATCTCTGTGTCAATACACATTGTTAGGCATCCAACGACCAGAGGAGGCTGGAGTAACTCATACCACCCGACTCAGCTTTCAGGCTGTTCCTTTCTCCTTGCTGTGGCTTTGTGGTTCCTTACTTATGTCTCCATGTCAGTTGCTTTTCTCTTGAAAGGCCAGTTGCAAAATGTGCAGACATTTAAGTGCTGGTATTTCATTGTATTCCTTAAAACCTTTCCATCAAAAATAATGTCACAATATGAAGAATGAAAGGCACAGATGCCCGAAAAATAAAACTTCCAGTAAATTGCTTCCCCTGATGTTCTCGTTAAGTTTTTAAAAGTAGCTCCATTTGCCAATATTGTTTCTATTTTTTCCATGCTGACAAGTAGGCATACAAGATAAATTGCCGCGGCGTCAAAATGACATACAGGCACATGCATGTCGAGCCCGATGTACTGGAAGACACCATATGGAAACATACTGAGCCCTGAGAAAGTACTGTATATGGTGAGGCTCGGGGTCGGGTGGGAAAGACAATACTTGATCACAGCTGGAAAGCACATGCAGCAGAATATGAACATGGTCCTGAGATGTGGTGAGCATTCCAACAGTTATATGTATGTGGAACATGGAGCCTTACTCGCCTTGGAAAGATAGGCTGTGGTCGTGGTTTAGGAAATGGTTCAGTCCCGGTCTCTGAGTTCTGCCGAGAACCGCTGGATTTCATAGAGGTTTATGATCAAAACACACATGAAAAAGGGGGAATTTGGCAAAGGCCAGAAGCCAACATTTATGCTGAAACACTGCATATTCCCATGTAGCCATCTTCACCACATTGGCATCAATCTTGTCGTGTTTACATGTCATATTTGCTGTTGGTGCTTCTTCTGTAACTTCTGTGTCACTTTTTTTTAAGAAGAAGCCAGTTTAGAGTCAAGGTTACAGAGACTTCAGGGCAAAATGATCCTGAACAAAAGAGCCTGGCGACCGTGTAGCTGTCTCGTTTAAGCTGCAGCAAGGAATGTGTGTTAAAAATGCACGTGCATTACCAAGGTGAAACATTATTTGAATAACAAGATAAGATAACATGTTCAGGGACAGAATAAGTATAGCATATCTAACTGTATCAGCTTAAGTAAGTGTGCACATTCGTTCCTCCAGTGGTGAAAACAGGATACTAATCCATGCCTAAATGATGTGACTGCAGGGCAAAATTCATAATCGTGTTTATTTCTACATAATTCCTTCCACGCGTGCATATAGATGACTGGTCTGTTACAGTATTAGGTCGATGCTACTGGTGAGTTGATTTTATTGCTTTCAGTTTGCATGCGATGTCGTTGCTCGTGCTGCGAGGGCTGGTAATCAGCTAAAGATTGGCTATTGTGACAACACTTGTTTTTGAGAAAATGCACGGCATTTGTCAGAGTCCCATGGCGATCATGACTCAGACACATACTAAGTGTGCTTGTTAATTGATAGCAGACTGGGGCTCCAGCCCACTGCCCACTTCAGCTGGAGTGTGAATTCCCTCTCCTATATGTTAATGGTTCCGCTGTATAAATGGCCCGCGCCAGCAATGCTGGAGAAGAATAGCTCGGTGCAACACAACAACAAGCAGAGCCGTGTGCACATTGCCCCGGCTGTCCTGTTTATGTCCCAACCACAATTAGAGATGCGCTTTGATGACAGCCAGTTCTTCAATTCCCCCCCCCCCACATCTTTAAAAATGTATGATATGCACAGCATTAATTTCTTTCAAGAAATCTTTGGAGGCCGCTCGCAGAGTGGAAATGTCTGGAAAAAGTGGCTGTAATCAAATATTGATTGTATGTTCTATTTTCTTGGTTTAATAAGTCACTGGTCATGCAACAGTGACCAGTTCACCCCCCCCCAGGCTTCCTTCCTCCTGCATGCCTGTGAGATATCAGCTGGCCTTTGTCAAAAAAAAAAAAAAAAGGTAGATAAACCCCACCAGTAAAGGTCGACACAGGTCAGATGCCAAAAACTATATTATTTGCTCTCATTGAGTATTTCTAAAGGTCACGTTGCATGGGGTGTACGGATTTACACCCATTTGATGCATTTTCACTGAGCATGCAGAAGGTCTCAACACATTTTCCATCCTTATAGCCGTTGATTGATCATCCCGTTTCAGCTGGATACTTGTTTGATTTTTGAAATCTTAATGTTTTATAATGTATCCAACACAAGTGCTTGGCATGAACACATGGAAGTATTCAGTGTTTGTACTCTATGCAAGACTTATCTTTACTTGTGGACAATGGAACAGATGGTGTGAGAGAAGGATTTGTCATGCATGGTTGTCCAGGGCCAGACTCTTTCTCAGCACTTTTTGGCAGGACTTTTTATGCGTTTCATGCTGTATTTGCTGAGTGCTTAACAGAGGTATAGGGTACTGCTGTGATGCTGGCTCAGACTGAGCCACCCCCATCCTATACGTCCCACTCCAAAACCATTCTTATAGATAATCCTGTGTGCTGCATTGTCCAATGCATAGTCAGTAAGGATGTTTGTGGTTCGTAGTTTGATAAGCAACACTAATAGTGACTCATGCATGCAAAGCGAGCAACCAGCAGGGATGAGGGCTGCAACAAATGATTATTTTTTATTTACAATTACTTTGTCATATATTTTTTCACATAAATTATTTAATCTGGAAAATGTCAAAAAAATAGTGGAAAATGTCCATTACAAGTTCACAGGGCCCAAAGGGATGTCTTCAAACTGCTTGCTTTATCCAACCAACAGTCCAAACCCCAAAGACATCAAATGATATAAAAAGCAATAAACCCTCGCCCTGTTTGCCGTTTTTCAAAGGATTAATAGATAATCAAAATAGTTGTTTTTTTTTACCATATATTTCAGCAGATTCATTCGAGTGACGTATGTCAGACCAAGGTTTACCTCTGTATCTACATTTCATACACAAGTATTAGGTGAAATGTCAGGTGAACTAGTCCACCTTTATGTCAAATGTATGTAGATCTAAATAAATGTTCCTTGTACTATTCCATAAAGGACAGTTTCAGTTAGACCCTCTTTGACCTTTCCCACAAGGGCTGCACAACCTACGAGTATCACGAGGAGCTCCTGCCGCAGTAGTGTTATTGTAGCATTACGTCGACTAAAAAAAGAAATGTACACATAGCCTCAGTGTCACCCAGCGCTAATACTGATATTTCCATGGGAGGTGTGTTGTCTGCAGCATCGTCTCTCTTCCACTTTAATATCCTGAGTGCTATAATCTGCTCACCACGTCTGACCCGCTGCGTGTCACTCTCACTGCTTACCCTCCCCCCTAACTCCCCGAAATCCTCTACATCACATTTATGTAACCCCACCACACCCCTCAACTCATCCGTGCTTCCGAGCCCATACCTGCAGCCACCTGCGCTCTGCCTGTCTGAGACCATAATGCATCACTTTGCAGCGTGCCTGCCCTGTGGCCCCCTTTTTATTTATTGATCAGCTCTCTGCTATTAAGATGTCCCAACAGCTGCCCTCGTTTGAAAGCCAAGGAAAACTTTTGCATTATTGAAAAATAACCAGTGCACATCACTGTGCACGCTGAGCCCATTCTGTGGATGAGATGCTTTGTTGACTAATTGTCTGGGCCGTGTAAGTGCTCCCCAGTGTCTTGGCTTGAGATCTGTCTCATAAAGCATGTTATTATCTAGCTGTTATTGCTTTCGCACCACAGCATCTCATTTCTGATCCCTCACTTTGAAAATTGCAGTACCTGGATCTGTGCCCTGTTCTGCCCCCTCAGTTTCACTGTAACGCTTACAGTCATTAATTTACCAGACAGGGGGGAGAGTGTGCCCCCTGTTCAGTTGTACCCGGCCTTTTCTTTACTGACAGTTGCTTGCTATCTGGTATCGGTAGGTGATGTCATCTTGTCATTTGGTCAGGTAACGTCAGTGCTGTTTATTTTGTGTTGTAGAACCGAAACCGTGGTGGCCTTGTTTAGTTAAGCTGCAGGGGGAGGGAGGAGGGTCAAAGCTCTCTGATGCTGTGTTTACACTCGATACGTGCCATGCTCTCTCTCTCTCTCTCTCTCTCTCTCTCTCTCTCTCTCTCTCTCTCTCTCTCTCTCTCTCTCTCTCTTTCTCTCTTTCTCTCTCTCTCTCTCTCTCTTTCTCTCTTTCTCTCTTTCTCTCTCTCTCTCTCTCTCTCTCTCTCTCTCTCTCTCTCTCTCTCTCTCCCCCCCTCCTAGGGCAAAAGCCTAATTTTATTTTTGGCCCAGCTTTATTTGTCATTGCCGCGGTCAAAAACAACTAAAATCCCAGATTACTTCTATCATATTTCCTATTAGACCAGAATAAATAAGGCATTAACTACAGGAAATCCACAGGCAATGTTACCCACACTGTATATATTAAATTCAAAGACGCTCACAAAAAAAGGACATATTTTAGTGTTCTGAATTAGTGTGATAACAAAATGGAGGTACGGCGTTTTCCAGTGTTTCATTCATGGATGAATCATGATCACGCTGAAATGAGATGAGAAGCTCCGTTGCAGGCGATCTGATGCATCCCCTTGACATTTGAAACGCCTTTAGAGCTGCTGGAGGGGCGTGCGTGTGTGGGCTTGTGCTCTGAACCTTGGTGGTGCCTTTATAAAACGACGGATGCAGCTACATTAGGTGAGAATTGGTGCGTACGGTTGACTGGCCGATGCTATGCACCGTCAACCTGAAAGTTGTAATTTTATATGTGGAAAACACACGACTACTGTGCGCCGACGTTTGCTCATTACGTTTCTCTCTAGCCCAAAACAAACAGCCGTAGGGAATAGTTAAAATGAAATGCACAGCGCCTTTCATCGAGCAATCCCAGATTGTAAAGTTGCCTAGCATAATAAATATCCCGATAATCATTAACATTTACAGCTCAACAGATGTTACTTTGTACTCAATGAACGAGTGTGTTGTACAAAAGACTTTTTCAAATTTGAACCAGATAGTGGAAAATTAGGAACAGGTCTACTAACCATCTGTTCCAGTTTCGCTTGTCTCTGCAGTTGAATGTTTGCTTGGGGAGGAAGAGGGTAAAGAGAGCTGGTTTGGCAGGTACACCATTGTTTACCCAAGAGACCCGGCTGATGCACCATCAAATAGTGTCTGAGTGTAGATTAAAACAAATTGTCTGACACATTCTGCTCTATCTCAGAAAGCTGAATGGCCACATTCAACAAAAAGCAACATTAAACATAGAATATAGCTGTTAATATGGCTATAAAAGCCTCCATCAGAGTGAGATAGCTCCCAGTTATCCTGGATAGTAATACCATCGTTTATTCTATAAAGCATTTTGGAAAGCACTTCTGTTGATAACATCAATAAAATGCCACTGGTTAAGCTCCAAAATACTGACAGACAAAAAAAAAAGAAAGAGTACAAATGTTCCACCATGGGAATAAACAAGCAACTAATGTGGATGTTATGTGTGTGTATGAGACAGAAGATTTGGACTCCCCCCTTTGAACACCCCATGTGTGGTCATATTATGAATAGAGGAGCGCAGAGGCCTGTGCTATTGCCGTGGGAACTGGGACTGCATTAAACAGTCATTATCCCGAGTGGCTCAAGCCAATGTAAATAACAATAGTTAAGTAACAATGGATAACCAAAGTATAACAAGCATGAGGAGATGATGTGTCTTCTTGTGATGAGCTTTAAATCTGCATTTGGCAAGAATATATTTATACCAAAATATGCCTGATTTATCTGCCTGTATTACAAAGTGGAGCTGCAGTTGATGACAAACTGAGATGTCATAGATTTGACCTATTTGCCCAAATGAAATGTTAGTGCCGCGGTTGTACAGAAGTAAGAAATATTTTCTGTCTTCTGGAAGACCAAAGAGAGCGCTCAGTCTAGTGAAAATGGAAACTATTCACTCTCTCCTCCCCTGAAAGCCACTGAGAAGACGACATTTAGGTCCAAGAAGGGTGCAGTTTAATGACATCACATTACACATTTTCTGGGTTTTGAAGTTTTCAAACTTCAAACGGGAAGATCTCACTGCCATTTGGGACTGACAGTGTGCCAAGTTGCCTGGTGTGGCTTAAAATAGAAGACATCAATGAGTGCCTCTTCTAAAATATGCATTGAGTCCTATTTAATCTTTGCCTTCCTCACATTGCAGCAGCAAGAGGTGAATTATTCTGAACTTTATTTGACTGAGGCACAAATGGATTTCTCTTGGATGAGCTTGGCCCGAGTAATGAGCCAATCATTGTCTTTTGAAATATTGTTGGTCGTGGGCCAGTTCAACTAAGAAAAAAAAGACAATGGTGTTACATATCCATTACGAGATGAGCTGCCAAGTAGCAGTTGTTTTATGGAAAAGAAGCTTCGTAGGCTTTAGGGGAGGCGCCCTGGTTTTCAATTTAGGGCTTTATGTTGTTGTTATTGTTTTATATGTCGAGCAAGTTCTGGTTTAACATTGTGTGCTGAATAATATCTGGGATTAAACGGATGGATGAACGTAGTATATTTGGTGTTGAAACTTTAATTAGATTTTTTTTCTCTCTGCTGCAGAAACAAAAAGCAAATATTAAATGTTAATATCATGTTTCTCATTCATTTTTGATTTGTTACAGAAAGGAATCAAGCTTGTTTTTCATGTTCGTGTTTGTATTCCCACATGGGTAATACAATCTCTGATTGGTTTATTCACCCTTTAGCTTTTGTTATCATCGGAACTCTTCGCGGTGACGCTTGCCTCACAGGTCTATATTTTCCTGTATACCTTCCACACACCATAGGCAGCCCATTTGACTGAAGGCTCCTTGTAGGTGCATTGTCCAATACGCCATATGCAAACAACACAAAGCACATGCTTTTCCTTGCAGCCTCGCAGACCAGATCCTATTGCAGTTGAATGTTCTGTGCACAGCTCTGTGCCGCGGCCTTGGGAGTCTCTTCCTATCAGTGCAGGGCCAGACGGTACAGCAGCTGTTTTAATAGTGCCCCTTATGTCCCCCTTGATCCAAGTCAGCTCACCTGGTGTGAATCAAACCACTCTTTTTTTTATATTCTGCCAGCTTGGCCATACTTTGTTTGTGTGTCTTATTGCCTTTCCTTCCAGAAATAGGGCTCCTCTCTCCCCTGGTAACTCTCAAGGCAGCGTCTAGCCTCAGGTGTATTAAAGCATGACTGTCCCCCCAGTCACCCTCTTGTCAGGGTTAGAACAAAGCAGCAGCAGCAAAAGAGAAAACACCAGCCAGCCAGCACACCTACAAATCTCTCGAAAGCTCCGCCTTCCTCTTTGGCTCCCTCTCACCTGTTCTGCATCTGCACTTCTTGGCCTATCTTTTTTTGTTTTTTTCCTTCCTCCTCTGTTTCTGCACCACTGGCTCTCATAACCGCTCACAACATCGACCTTCTTGCATGTATGTGGCTCTGCTCCTCTATGGCTTTTCCGCTCTGTGGCGTAGTCTGTAATTACAGCTCTATACTGTGAGCTCAGCCAAGGACTCCTCAGTCCTTGAGTGAAAGGGGTCCCTGTGGGCGCCCCCGGTCCTTCACGGAGGGGATTTAGGCTCCGTGGCTGTGTAATTATGCCTATTCCTCTGGTTTCCATTTGCGTGAGCTGCTGTTTATTTGGTTCAATCTGAGTGGGGAGCATCTGACTCAAAGGAGGAAGGGCAGAGCAAGGGAGGGAGGGGCTGCAGCTTTTCACAAAGCCGGCTCCTGCCACTATTGTTTTAGCATTCAAGTGGGGGAGGTCTGGCCAGGTACATATTTATGATTTTTTTACAGCCCTCCTGCAAACATGTCCCCCCCTCCCCACTTCGCCCCAATTTAAGATTAAACTTTAACTAGTGTTGTCGGCCAGTAAATTGTGTTTGCTATTTCAAAAAATATCACACTATAGCTGCCACAACTGGTAATCTAAGCTGTGATAAAATGGAGTAAAGCATTGCCCCGCGGTGCATGAGGACACAGGTGTTTCTCAAGGTACAGATGACAAGGTTGCCAGTCTTCCCTGTCAAACTGTATTAGTAAATCAATCTGTCATCGACAAATCCCCCCCAAGTTTAAATCTCTAGAGAGAGGGTCTTGCTGATGTGGCCAGAAGGAAATGAAAGATGATGTGCACTCAGTAACTTCAAAAGGTTGTCACTTTGTTTTTTATATGATTTGATGTAGGCAGCGGAGGCTGTACTTGAGGATATAGCGGTGGATAGAAATTGCCTTTCTCTTGTAATGCGCTGCTTTCCAGCATAAGCCGTTCAACCTGAGAGTTGTGCGCCCGCTATGAAAGATCGGAAGAAATGCATTGTTCAACTTAATGGTCCTCTAGCCAGAGTCTGCACCAACTATCTCTTCTCTTTGTGCATGTACTGTGCCCTGGTGTACTTTGGCTGACTACCTACAATTTTTACAAGAAAAATGTTGAAGACAATCGCTGCCGCTGCTTAGACAGTTTGACAGCTTGCACGCACAACTCCCCCTCCCCTCTGCTTTAGATGCATGTATAGTTGAAGATGGACTATATCAGATATTGCATTTAGTGGGTGTATACATAAGTGGATCTCTCTTATGTATTCTTACACTTTTTAAAGCCCCCTGTGGAATGTTTATCTCTGAACACAGCGATTATCCATCACTGTGATGCAGTTACTCATTGTTAAAGAGCCGCTCTGTTTGTGTGGCATGTGTGTAGGCCCCAGTCCTCCACTCGAGGCCACAACATATTTTCTCCCTGTTTATGACTTTATTCACTGGTGACTTTATGAGTCCAGTCTGATTAACGGAGGAATTTCACTCTTTCTTCCTGTGGGTCCTCGTCTATCCACAGGAGATAATTATAGCTGTGGCTGGTTGTAAATACAGGTCTAGCCAGGGGTTGTCCGACCAGGAAATGGGACATCATCCGACTTCACCTGGAAAGGAACATAAATCAGAGGCTGAGATAACAAAGACATGTGGAAGAGAACAGGATGCTGCAGCAGTTCAATGACACATCTGTTCAGACTGTGGTCATTTCAGAGCCCAGAGCAGGTGTGAATGAAAGTTGCAGTTGTCAGAACAACTGATTGAAGGAACAAAGAAGGGCGAGAGCAGGAATAAGAGCTGCAACAATTATCTTTAATACTGATTTACCCGTTGCTCTATTATTTTTTGATTAATCAATAATTATTTAGTCATTCAAATAAACTAAAACCCAAAGATAATTCATTTACAATGATACAAAACAGAGCAAATCAGCAAATCCTCACTTTTGAGAGGCTGGAACCCGCCAATGTTTGTAATTGTTGCTTAATAAATGACTAAGTGATCATCAAAATTGTTGTCAGTTCATTTTCTGTTAATCAGTTAATTGTGAGATAAAAGCAGGCCGGCTGAAAGGGACAACTAATGACAGTATGGAGACATACGATGCATCAAGTAAAAGCCGAGGGGCATGAGAACCTTTACACTCGAGTTTAGTAAAAGGTCAACATATGCATGAACGACTAAACCACAGGCGAGTTTACAGAAGGTCTGTCCTTGCTAATTGACCCTTTCTTTTTTTTTTTTTTTTTTTTTGCTACCAAGCTCCCAACAGGCTTGGATAGTAGGAGAGAGGAGCATCATTTCTGTGTTTTTATAAAGTTAAAGTGTGTGTTCTCATTGTTTGGAGTGCTTACTTCACATTGTTTCTTTTGATAGTAGCTCCAGGCACTCATTGAAGTATTTGTGTGTAAAAAGTAATTAAAATTACAATGGTCTAGCGAGTGTGATGCTGGCGTAGGTGGAGGGGCGGTCGGTACAGCAGGCGATGACTTGGCTCCAAGTCACTGCCCTTGTACTTATTCATTAGTGATGCATTGGTTCTCGCTCGGCCCTTCCATTTCATCAGAAACAGTACCCCCGTGTACAAAGACGGGGTTGTATAGACGTACCCATTATGTTAATAACTCCCCCAGCTTTTACACACAACCGCCACCATGTTCCAACTCTTTGCACTGATGTTAAGGGAGCAGACGTTATATGGGGGATTGTGTGGCTGAATCCTTGAGTTTGATTGTGAGTGTTGTGCGTGCGTGTACTACCTAGGAGGCTGAATTGACTCTTTGGCTTTCTGTGCATGTACCTGCTATTGACTGAGCTTGGTCTTGGACACTTGTTAATCGTAATTAAATGTTTTGTTTTTTTCTCCCTCTCTCTCTTTCTGTCTGTTACTTCTAGCTGGCAACGGGCAGATGGTACAGATGGACTCCAGTAAGTCTGGCTTTGTGGGATCACAAGTGGAGCTGCGCTGCATTTTCATCAACAGTAACCCGCCTGTCAAGATCTCTCAAGTCACCTGGCAGAAGCTCCTCAACGGCACCAAACAGAACGTGGCCATAGCCAACCCGGCCCTCGGCGTGTCCGTTCTGCCGCCCTTTAAGGAGCGGGTCAGCTTCAAGCAGGCGGCGGTTCGCCATCGCACGCCCTCGCTGGAGGACACCACCATCGTGTTCTCCAGCCTGCAGCTGTCTGATGAAGCTGCGTACATCTGCGAGTATACCACGTTTCCTGCGGGAAACCGGGAGAACATGGTCAACCTCACAGTATTTGGTAAGAACTTGAAATGTTTTGTCATATGGAGTTTTTCAGCTTCAACTTTTTCCTCTGTCTCTAAATTGTTAGCCTCTTCTGGACACCGACAGTAACGTTAATATTGCCATTGACTAGCAGCAGTGTTCTCATGACTCCACCACTTGAACACCAAGCATATAGTGTGCAGAACTCCCCATTTCGTAACCACAAGCTCACAAGCAGCAGAAGTCCCCGAGTACAGATGTCAAATTTAGTAATTTAATCTTAGTTGTTTTTGGTAGTCTTGCCTTTTGTTTTCTTCTTTATCTAGATCTGATTTGTCTCCATTGATACAAAAGCACAGGTTTTGAATGTGTGTGTATATTGTGGCTCAAGTATATATTTCTGCCTTGTCGAATCAGGAAGTTACAAGTTACAAGTTGCATCAGCATTTTTTATTTTATTTTTTGTTGACATTTATGGTTCAAAAAGGTTGCTGGCCTGTGAAAAGCATGTATCTCCAAAAAGCGTCACCCGACAGCCTCTCTCTCAGCTTCGTGACAATGATTTGTTTTTATCAATGTGTTTCAAACCAATAAAACTGAACAAAAACCAGGTTGTGCGTCTTAGCATCAGTTAAGGAGTTGTTTCCTCAAAAATGTTATTGCTGGCCTGAAGAGAAGTCAGAGGGTTGTAAAAAGTGTAAATTTTGTTTTATTTTCGACTTCAGGCAGAAAAAGAAAATTTTTCTATATCAGATAACACGGGGTCAAACGAACATCTTCATTTTTAGTGAAAGCCTAAAAGAAAACACGATTATAGCTGTGCTCCTCGATGTTACATTGCCACAGGTGTTGTTGTAAAGTAGGTTGAGTTTCTGGTTTCTAAAAACCAGATGCTGCTGTAGAGCTGCTGCTATAATGACGTTGTTTACAGTTAATACCATCGGCAGCCATCACATCATGGCTGAGTGGCATTCCATTGAGGGCCTTGTTGTATATACATGTTCATTGTTGAAGGGTGACGTGTCGTTTAACACCAGTCCCAGATTGGCCCATGTGGCTTTTACAAAATAGGAGAGCAGTCAATAAAAATGGCAGGTGAGACGGAAATCAATAGGGCCTCTTCAGAGTGTATAATTTGCCTTGTATAATCTCATTTTGTGGGAAACAAAGGAGCGCCTGAGACATAGTTTGCCTTGGCAAGATGCATCTTTGAAAAGGTTGTACGCTGACTCTGATTAGGGATCTAATTAGAAATTAAGTGTTGGTGTGTTTTCTATTAAGTCCCAGTAAAAGAAAAAGCACTTGGCTTAAGTAGTCCCTGTTGCCAGAGCGTCTTGTCAGCTCTGAGTCCCCATTTTGTGTCACTGAGCCTCCCAGGTCTTTTTAGGCTTCTGCGGCTCAGTGAACGTTAGGAACCTGTGTGCAGATAACCAACCGGCAGCGTTCAAAGAGGCCTCTTCATGGCTTATCTCTTTCAGTTGTGCATTCGCTCAAGCTCAAGCCTGCCTTTTGATGTACTAAGAGTAGATTGCTAATTGGCAACTCACAAAGGATTCAAATTGGATGATTGTGCATTTCGGTAAGCAAGTGGGTTTTACAGCTGCAAGAGCTTTGACAACTGCTTTGGCTTTGAGGAAAGAAAAGAAGCAAAACTTTGCTGGATTTGAGTTACAGCACTGTTTTCATCCCTCATCCCTTTAGTTTAATTTACTTTGACTTCGAGAAGCTGATTGTAGACAAACTTAGACACTATAATGAGATGGGAACGGAAAGAAAAAAAACAAGTTCTCAGTTTACTGAGCATTGACCACATTTAAGTAATCTGTTTGCTTTATCCTCTCTTCTCCACAGCTCGGCCTATGACACGTATGACCCTGACGACCCCCACGATTGTTGCCAGGTCCACGAAACGCAAGATGACTGTTGCCACTTGTGTGTCAGCCAATGGGAAGCCCCCAAGTGTGATCAAATGGGACACCAGGTTGAAGGGCGAAGCCACATTCCAGGAGACTCGCAACCAAAACGGGACGGTGACGGTACGGAGCAACTACGTGGTGGTGCCGAGCCGCGAGACCCACAAACAGAAGCTGACGTGTATCGTGACGTACCGGAATGAAAGGATCACTGACAGCGTGGTGCTTAACGTGCAGTGTAAGAATCCACCATCTTAAAGCTGCCGTATTAAGGCTGTTTTACAGATTTTTAACAAAGAAATCCCTTGTTTTTTAGGTTTTTTTTATTAAATGAGCTGGTTGGGTTGAATTTATTTTCACCTGTATTTCATGTTCCCAGGCATCATGTTTTGGTTTCCTGCTGCATATGTAAACTGATCACCATAGTTTACAGTAAACAAGGCCCTCTTGCAAATACAGCTCGGAAACTTTTCCAGTTAGACAAAGTCAAGGAAAACAAACAAGCAAATGAGATGCTGAGTATGCACCAGACTCCCAATAAGAAAATGTTATTAAAAAATATATATAATATAATATATAAATATGTCTTACAGGTCAGATTATGCTATTATACTTTACTTATTAACAGTGTTAATAACCCCTAACTATAGTTATGTATAAAGGTAGTAAAGCTAAAAGTGTTAAAAGTTTAGAGAAATTGTTTTTTTAACAATAGTTAAGTTGCTACAACGGAGTTTTTGGATTATGTTGTGAAGTGATGAACTGACTTTGGTGTGACTTCTTTGCAGACGAACCTGAGGTGAAGATCGAGGGCTTTGATGGAAACTGGTACCTGAACCGTCAGAATGTTCAGCTGACCTGCAGGGCTGACGCTAACCCCCCTGTCACCATCTACCAGTGGAAACTGTGAGTCTGACTAAACCCTCACAAAACCCCTTAAGGCTCAGAAGACAAGACAGCATTGCTACGTGTTGTTTCTCTCACGTTGAAAAAAAAAAAGTGTGAATGTGGAGGGCTTACTAAAGCACAAGAAGGCCATTTTAAAGAATGACCTAGTCGAATGGAGTCTGCTCATTCCCAGAATGTGTTTGTATGCGTATATATATAAGAAAGTAATCTGCAAAGAAAAAAACACACCAACTCCCCTTCATCCTCTCCTGAAAGGTCTCTCCGTTTGTTTATGAAATGTGTAATGAAGATAAAAAGTCGACCCAAAGCGGAGCACAATGGTGCTATTACGGCTGCAACACACACCCCTATCTGCCTGATGGTCACAGATACTGGGAGATAAATGCAAACAGTGCACGCTTTGCTTTTCTTTTGGGTTTTGCTTTCAAGCCTGAGGACCAGCATGCAGGTAGAGGGGTAAGAAAGCGTCATTGTTATCGCAGTTGTGTTCTCATGAGGGCACAGAAGGCAGCAGTTTGTCCCTGACACACAGAGGAGAGGGCTGAAACTGAAAGCTGGAGTACGAGCCGTGGATTAAGGCCGGCATACCGCAGGGCTGACATCAGTGTTTTTGCCTCTGAGACTACCACTGCAAATACATGAGCAAGAAGAGATACAAACATGTTTTCAAGGCCTCTGGGAACCTCCAAATAACCCCGGGTTTGATCTGCTTTGAGTAATTGCATGAAAGTCGGTCACGCAGAAATGATGTAGTTTACATACGAGCACTGACACACGGAAAGAATACAACTAGAATGCGGAATTGTTTGCCGTAATTTGCACTGATCAAACTCTGTTACTGTGTTTTGATGTCGGAGGCTAAATAGAATGTAAGAAACCAAAAAAAAATAGAAAAGTTGGTGCCCCTCTTTGAATACAAAACAACTTTTGTGAGCGTATCACGGTTTTAAATGAAAGTATTATATGGTAAAATTGAGCGATAAATGTAGCAATTTGTCATGTAATTGCTTGGTGAAGGCTGGGTTGAGAAATATGTCACTATACTTGAGTGGATGTGGATTAATAGACCATTGTGCCCTCATTGTATCTACTCTACGGGCCACTGTTGGATTTTAATGAAGCATGGGGAGTTTCTTCCCTTTTTTTCCCTTATGCATAGATTTAGCTCTCAGGGCACACACTGATATACACACAGCAGCAAAATAATACGACAAGATAGGGAAGATTTGACCTGCTTGGGTTTAAAAAAAAAAAAAAAAAAAAAAAAATGTTTTATCAGAGGCAAAGGGAGATTTAAGGAGATAGGGGAAATGAGGGAGAGAAGAGGCGGAGGCTGAAGAGATGTGATCTAGAAAGACGAGGGCACTGTGCTGACAGATAGGAGGGGACGGCCATTGCTGCACTGAAAATGAGATGCCAAATCTGTTGTGAAGGTTCCCCTGGGCTCCTGTGTGGAGGTCAGCACAAGGCTGTGACGGAAGGATCCGGAACAGGCCGGCAGGATTGCGTCACACTACACCACAAAACCACTCACACTATAGGTGTAGCCAAATCCAATGTCTCTGAGGAGTTCCACATTATTTTTCAGAGACAATGAATTGTATATAGTATTTATCTTATTCAACGAGATCAGAGCTTTGTATTTAAAAATGTTCCTTTTGTAATTCATTTGGCTTATTGTAGCGGCTATTTGTATTCCGTTTTCACACTTTCTTTGTTTCACTGCATTGTGTGAAGGAGATAATAAAAAAAAAAATCGGAGCATCTTTCATTTTTTTTTTTTTTTTATTGTTAGAGCACAATGCCAGAGCTATTTATCAAAATGGGTTAATTGGGAGCTGCACACAAATAATGGAGACTCGACAAAAAAAAAGAAGGACAAAACCTATTTGAACTTTATTGTTTGTTTTTTTTTAAATGTTTGCTTGTAGGGCATTCTTCACTCGCCACGCTCATTTGTTGAGTCTGTTTCAAGTGCATACTCTAGTTTCCAGTGAGCACAGGAATACTAAGTGGGGGAAGGGAGTGAAGAGTTGTTCATGATTACAAATAACTCCATTTCTCGTGTGCTAAGATTTCAGACTTAATAGTTTTCCCTTTTTTTTTCTATCCCTAAAAACCAATGTTCCGCCACACATGTGGGATTCTATAAATAAGAAAGGAGTATTATTGGTATCACTTTATTTTTGCAGTGTGATTACTTCAAACTCCTCTCTAATTAGCTGGCTTACTTATCTCTTTTGTGAAAATGTGATTCTATTATTCATGTCAATTAAAGGCCACCGTAAGGGAACTGTTCGTGCTATTCACCAATAGCTGTGGACAGAACTCACAGATGACTTCATTTTCCTTTAAGGCAGGTTTATTGCCCCTTTTTATTTAACAATTAGTAAATATTGCTAATGTTGCCTGTGGCTCATCAAAGACAATGAAACCTCACATTAAACATGAATGTAAGAACACCTTCCGGCCAATTAAACATATGGATGTTTGATTAAAGACGTTGTCCTTTAATGCTTTTAATTTGTTAATTTGACTTCCAAAAAGTCTCAATTTCTTCTTTTATTGAATATTTGAATCTCCTCTTATCAGTCGCCTGTTGCCAATGCTAATTGTCTTATTTTTAGACCTGATTATGAGTAACAATAACATTTTTAAATGGCCTTTTAAGCACGTACTGATGTACAGTTTAAAGCCGCCTCCACACCACCGTGCAGTGTGTAGTGGGATGGCGGGTTGATGGATAGAGTGTCCTTGAGTCCCTCAGCCGACCCTCCTCCACGCACCCACATGTGTACAAACACATCCTGTACATGCATGAACACGAGCAAGCCAGCCAGTCGTCAAAGAATCCGCATCACTCTTGAGCTGATTGTTAGCCTTTCATTTCGCTACCTCTCGGGCTCTACACACACACACACACACACACACACACACACACACACACACACACA
>CALSCE010009465.1:4969457-5058332 GCA_943593645.1 Bovichtus variegatus | reverse complement strand
TGTGTATATATATATATGTGGCGTGCAATAGGGTGAAAAATAGCTTTACCTCGGCGTAGACTCCCCGGTAGCATATTAAATTCTTGTCAGTGATGAGCTTTTATTCGTTGTGGCAGCATCACATTTCCATGACTTCACAACCACTGGCAAATTCAGACAGGGGAGTAATGAGGATCGTTGGAATCACTGAATTAATGCGTCTTCCCTGATTGTTCCCATCCTCACTCACTCATTACGCTGTTCTTTATTTGCCGTTGTCACTCCCCCGCCTCTCAAAGGCACTCGCTCCATCTTCTCTTTTCCTCCTTGTTGCCTCTCGTCAAACTCTCAGAGTAGCCCTCTGTTTTCTTTTCATCTTGTGTTGTCTGCAGCGTGTTCCTCATTTAGTCATATTTAAACGCCACTCCCTGCGCTGCTCTTTGAAATCCTCCCTCATTCTCCCAGCCTCTGTCATAACACCTTGTCCAAGTGATTGCGCTAAGACTCAGGAATGTTTGTACCTGTCTCCCTCCTCCTTTTTTTTCATGTGCAGACATGACTGGAGCACACCCAGAAACTGTACCTGCAGAAAAGAGTTGTGATACAGTTTCTCTCCCTTTTAAAAGCCCCTTTCTGCTTCACACATTCCTCTCCTTCAGTGTCTTTGAACAGTGTGCTGCTGGCTTGTTTTGCACTGTAGCTTACACTGAAATACAAAACCCTGCTCTGAATGTATGTTGTTTTCTGAAGCCACAAATTTGGCACGGGCCAGTGTGCGCAGCATTTGTTTACCATTCGTTTCTGTTAAAGACTCTCTTCTGTTTCACACACATGACTCAGAGGGAGAACACTCATCGGGTCGTGAAGGAAACAGATTTTGTCACTAAAAATGGTCGGAGGTAGTAAATCATTCACTCAATCAAGTCAAATGTGAGTGTTCAAAATAGTATGATTAATGCAATACAAAACAGCGTGGTTGAAGGGTTTAAACGGCTGCAATATTCATGTTGTTCATTACCTGTATAAATCTATCATGCCTTTAGATTGAATTATAGCCTTTCATTCCACATTGTGGCACCTATTAATCTCAATCGTACATTTTAGTCGTTGTGACTCAAGGTTACCTCCCTATCTGCGTTATTCCAGCGTTGTGTTAATAGACACTGCCTTGTGTTGCCTGGAACAGTATCAGGGCTGTTGTTGTGCTGCTTTGAGGTCTTTTTTATCTATCTGTTGGCAGGTGTTGCCGGTAGCGATGGTGGTGGAAGGCCTCCTCCCTCCTTTGTGCTGTCAAACACCCCTACATACCCCGACCATTTCAAATGTGTTGTATTATTAGCATTTCTATTACGTGATCCATTTGCACCATAGCCACGCTCTAATATCACATGCTCGCATTCACTGTACATGTGAAAGACAAAGGCGCTGGGGAAATTGAGAAATCTTTTTCCATTTTGTTATCTACGTGCATGCACGAGGCCAAGTGGGCTGAATGGGAGGTTGTGATGTGACCTTGTGGAGGGATAAGTACAGAGCAGAAGTGAGCTGGATAACGCCATGAGAACAGGCACTGTTCTTTGCCAACACACCTCTTTGAGTTGCAAAATACAAGCAGCGTGTTCCTCCACTACACTAAAGTGGTCTGATGAACGTTTCCTGGCGTTTCTGAGCTTCTTTTGTTGCTTTTAAGGCACCCCCATTACAGAGATAGAGCCACCTGAACACAGCCACTTGAATTCCTTTAGTTAAACATCTTAATGACTCCATTTCTTCTTTTCGGTGCGGCAACTTCCGAGGCCTCTCGGAGGTGGGATGCGCCTGCTAAAGAGCCACAAAAAAACCTGCATGTTTACAACTGCTTTCATGTCTATAGTTTGTACGTCCTATAACACATTCTTCAATCATTACCGTTGACATTCACATTCTTTGAATACAGGTGTCAAAAGGTGGTGTCACCTGATCCTTTATAGAAATCGAGGTGATGGAGAGCTCCTTTGAAGGCTCGCTGCATCTTTTTTTACTGCCACCACTAGTTTTTATGGTCTCGCCTTTTTTCTGTTCTGTTTTCCTGTTTTTCACCTCTCTAAGTGATAAATATCGAGTCTTGGCAACTTTAGAAATGCAAGGCAAAGGGCTGCCTAATTAAGATTGAGTAAGGAGTCTGATGGGAGAGAAGACATATCCTAGCAAACGAAGGTGGTTACTAGTAGAGGAGAGGATTACGGGAGAACGTTTTTTTCCCTTTTCTCTCTCCTTCAATCCTCTGGATTTTCACCCCTCTTTGGGCTTGCTGTGAGGATGTGTTCTCGAGCAGGGGTGACCTGGCCCTGCTCTCTCATTCATGTGTGTAATGAAGGCCTCTGTCTGAATAATCCCATTAGGTGGTGAGATTAAAACCTGAGCTGATATTTGAGACTGTGCCCGGCACCGCTTTAGAAATTGGAGAGCTTTGCTGTCGGCCCTGGGAGAGAGGGGGCCGAGGAAGAGCAGCTGAGGAGAGTGACTATGTTTGGGAGGTCGTCGCTCCTTTGGACCGATAGGGTGCCATTGTAATTAAAGGAGAGAGTAAGGCTCCAGCAGCTTCTCTTCTTCGCCCAAATCCATCCCTTTTTCTACTAGACTTATGCAGAGATGAATCTTTTCCACTAAACAGCAGTTCTAATCGAGTGTAATGGTTTTGATTCAAACGTCTAGGGCAATAATAATAAAAAAAAATGTTCTGCTTATGTGGGAAATTTTCCTTTTTGGTTTTGCATGATAAGGATGGCAGAGGATGTCATATTGGCTGTTTTCTGCCTTTACCTTTAAGATTGCTTAACACAAACTTTTTATTTTTGCTCAATTATGATTAGTTTCCAATTTCAAAAAGACAATTTCCCCATCAATGTTGACCCTAAATGTCTGTATTGAGCAGTTCACTGTTTAGGACAATACCCATGCAACCGTGCTATCTGCCATTTGTTGCCTTTACATTGTAACATCTCCCTAATAATTTGTGCATACAGTATAGCGGTGGGAAAAGAAATCGATTCATTTAAGATTCGAGATTCTTATCTTCTAAGATTCTGAATCAATTCACAACTTCCAAAAAATTTATTTTTAAAAACGTTTTTTTCCTATGAAGGAAACCTAGATATTGCTACTGATGGACAGTCATTTTTGTGTCAAGAATTATTGTGTGATTTGTTGACAAATCACGTAAAATACCAGTTGTACAGTGCTATGTTATGAACACTTTATTTTGTTATTTGGCAAGTTTCTGGAAAAATAAAAAGCCATCTAACCTAAGCCTAACACTTTTATTTATGTAACAGGCATTTTTTATTTTCAAATATAAAAAAGTCCATACATCTTGTACACACACTTTACTCTGCTTTCATGCCATAATTTGCCACAGCACATCTCTGAAAATGACCACCCTTATGTATGTGCATCGGGAATTGTTTCGAATCCAGAATTGATTTTGAATCGAATCGCGCGACAACAAAAATATTCACACCACCTAATACAGTGTCAAAACTGTGTCAAATGTGGGACAGGATGACGTGTGTTGATGTAAATGGAAGTGAATGTGCATCGAGAGGGAACGTCATGTATGTGTCAGTTAAATAAATCGAACTGATCTGCTTCCTGAGAATTACAGAACTTGTTTTGATCAGATCCAGAAAGTCCCTGGGAGAAGACAGCTGATGAACAGTGTTAAGATCTATGCTTACTCGATTATGATGAGTCAAAACGGGATGGTAATTCATCAGTACAACAGTGGGCTGAAATAGCATCAAGGCAGTAAATCTTATCTGTGTCTCGTCCGACTTGTCGTGCCCTGTTGCATACCGAGTGTGTGGTTTGCCCTGCGTCGACAGGAAGCTCCCTCTGTTTACGCCGGGCAAACCACGGACTGGCTGGTAAACTCGCTCTTTCCCTCTCCCTTTTTCTCCAGTCCTCTCCCACACCATTTGTTTAGGAGATGGTTTAACTCTTTGCGGTTTCTTTTCCACCACACCTCTCTGTTGAGGACTTGAAGTTAAACGTGCCTGTGCTCTGCAAGTTTAGACAAGCGCTTGTTGTGCCTGGATGCTTTGATCACGTTTCATAAAAAACGTCTCTTCTTTCTCTCCGCTTCAAGGAGCTCTGCGTGGTTTTTTTCTCTTCTCGGTTTTATGTGAAGACGTGTATGTAAAGGACATAGCTTTCCACGCTTAGATTCGCTGGAAGCAACAGCTGTGTGTGTCATGAGCATTGTTACCTTCCCGTGAGGAGGCTCTAAAATGGTGGAATGGATGTGATTTTTCAGTGTAGCTCCAGATATGGTATGATCCTGGCAGTTATGAATATAAAACGACGTATCTTTCTTGTATTTTGCAAGGCTAAACTCCAGCAGTTAGACTCTTGCATCGTGGTTATTGTTTGTCTCTAGCAGGCAATTAGTCATTGTCACTCTGTTCTCTAGATTAGAGCACATCTTTGACTCGTTTGATACTTCCCTCTTTACTGAATAATGTATATGTTTCTGTAGAAGAATATTCAGTTTTTTTTATGCTGTCTGCTCTGCTGTTCTCTTCATGTTTATCAGCTCTCTTGATGCATTGTGGCTGTGTATGCTTGGCTACTAATAATCATCTCTGGCAGTGCTCTTTCATTGCATTACCGCTACACTGATGATGAAGATGGTTATATTTCATGCTGGACTGTACTACAGTATATCATGCGCTGTGCTTACTTTGACTTGTGTGAAAGCGACAAAGCTGAATGTATTAACTCAAAGGCCACGTGAATGAATTCTTCCACAGTTTGTTCATTAAATTGTTTCATTTTCTTCTGCCTTCCAAACAGAGAAGAAACGATGATTAATGCATGCTGACAAACTTTGTTCACTTTAATCTCTTCAGTCATTTTACTCTCTTGGTTTTGTGTGGACTGGCTGTTTATTTCGTTCCATGTCTGAAACTGCATGTGACTGTTAATGACGGATCCTTGCCACACTCGGTGAGGGCTCCTCTGGGGTTGGGGGGGGTTGTCGTGGGTCCGGGGGTCCTTCCTTTTCCCTTTGCTTTTCCGTCCTTGTCTCCCTTACTTCATCTTTCCAAAAAAAAAAAAAATCTGCACCTGCACAAATGCACCTCCTCCCACCAGAGCACTGACACACTCCCTTCCATCTGTCTTTTCCTACCCAGAATTCCCTAACAACCCGACAACCAGGGGCCAAGAGATCTCGCAGGAGCAGAACAATGCAGGTGCCGCCATCGGGGGCGCTGTGGGGGGAGTCGCCCTGTTGGGCGTGGCGGCCATACTGCTCTTCGTATTCCTGCGCCGCCGCCAGCGCACCTTCAAAGGAGACTACAGCACCAAGAAACACGTGTTCGGTAACGGGTACAGTAAGGCCGGCGGCCTGCCCGCCCACCCTCCCATCCCCAAGAACCTTCAGTACCCGGACGACTCAGACGACGAGAAGAAACCCGCCCAGATCAGCGGTCCCGGAGCGTTCGAGGCGAGCGAGCGCGATTTTGACACAGAGCAAGAGGACCTGAAGAGGCCCTATTTCACTGTGGACGAAGGGGAGAGCCGAGATTATGACGAGCGGACTCTGGCTTTCCAGTATGACCCTGAACCTGAGATAGCCGATGATATGATCTCTCAAACCGACGGCTCTGTCATTTCTAAGAAAGAGTGGTATGTGTAGTGGCATGCAACAACCAAACCAAACCCTTTTTCCCCCCACCTGCATTCCACTGCACCCTTCACCTCCATCACGACCCCGCCCTCTCATTCGTCAAACTGCACCCTTCACGGTCCCCTTTCCTCTTTTGGTCAACCTAGTACCTCCTTCCCCCTGACCCCCCCCTCACATCAGACCCCATCCAAACTAATCTCAATTAAAAAATCAAGCGTCTATTTAAAGTGCTAGCAACATCTACTTCTCAACATGACAGCATTGGTATCAGTTCCATCAGGTGAATGGGCAAAGAATACAAACTAAGGTATGTAAATGGACTCCAGTGTCCAGAGAGGTGATCGGTTGATTAATACTGGTGTAATATTCTTTTTGTGTATTTTTTCATGTTCTAAGTGTATTAAATGTATAAAAAGAGACTGCAGGTTGAGGTTTTGCTGAGCACATTTGTGAAAGTCCTACACTGGATGTGCGGATTTGTTTTCGTTTTTTTATTACCATTGTCGGTTTTTTGTTATTTTTATAACGTCATTTTGTATGATTTTTAAGTGACCAGAGAGTTGAGAGTTAAATGTTTGACATGATTACAGGTGGAGTTCTAAGTGTTTGTAATTTTGTGGTCAAATGTTTTAGAGAAAAAAAAAAAAAAAAAAACGCCATACAGCACCTGTATCATTTTCTGTTTCTCACTGGGGTTAGCGTCCATGAAATTACTCATTTTTGTACACTTACAGCATTAAAAGCAGATGTGTTATTGCTGTTTTCCAAAGACATGCTTAGTATTTCTTGACCCCCTGTGTGTATAGGCTTGGTTTGTTTCTTTACTGAGAGGGAGTCAGTCTACTGAGCCATGTGGCAGATAAATATTGAGTGTTTTCAATTCCCCCTCCCCCCAACTAAATTTCAATCACGCTAAATAAGTTTCCACATCAGTGAATCAGAATAACAGGGGAGAGAAGGGCTGCAACAATTTCTACTTTTTCAGTGGTGCATCACAATCACGTCCAAAAGAGGTTTGGTGAGTCTCGGTGTCCATAGAAACCTTCAATAATGCTCTGAAATATCATGATTGTCAATTGACTTGACCTGTGTACACGAGCTCTCGATCCTACCACTATAATGAAATGTGTTTTTTTTTTTTTGTTTTTTTTGTGTTGAGTTGTCATAGTTCTGATTTCTTCTAACCCTTCTTTTATCAAAAGGCTGTCAGAGAAAAGTGTCTGGGGAGAGTCCCAAATGACGACTCTATTTCTTTATAATTGTGTGACTGTGTACTGAAGAATTGGCTTAAGCCTCCCCCACTTACACCAACAGCATTTTCTATGAGGAGTCGTCCATGGACACAAAGGACACGGATATGAGGAACGTGTCAACAGGTGCTTTTATTTGCATCTACAGAGAGAACATTTTAACATGTAAAGGGAATTGAAAATATGATGGTGGCCATGCTGGAGTATAATAAGTCACCTGCTGCTTTCATTAGGTTTATTTTTTCCATCTCTTTTTTATTTTCTTTCTAAAAATGAATTTCAGTAGCTGTTTGGGGGATTTTAAAGGAATGAATGGTTGTCCTTCTCCAATGTTGGCATCTGAATCTGCCAGTAGGGCTGTCAGAAGGCATTATATATATATATATATCTGGCTTTTTAAATCACTGTTAATAAGTGCCAGTGGATGCTAGCATAGCAAATGACTTGTTTCTCTCCTCAGCATTGAGGTCCATTACACAATCGGGAAAAAATGCATTTGCTTCAAACTAAAAAAGTTCAATGTAAAATATCGGATAAAGCCGAAGCAAAGGAGTAAATCCATGGATATAAGCGACACATCTGACTGGCTCTGAACAATATAAATACTATATTAAGCCTTATTTTATGCATGTTTTTTGTGTTGGAGTGGATGTGCGTACGTTGCTATTTTTTCTGTATCAATTCCAGTGCGTTTGTCCTCATTTGCAGCTCAAAAGACGACACTTTGTCAGTGTTGTCAGTATTGCCAGAGGTATGAGTTTATGGGCACACAGTGCCCAGGAACAATATTGCAGTTAAACACACACAAAAAAGTATAGAAATATATATATATATATATATATATATATATGAATAAAGATGAAAAAATAACATCTCGCTGAGAGCAGCTCGCTGGAGATGTGAATGTTTTACAGTCCATGCTTGTCTACTGTACGTTTTTAGATGAGCATGTTAATCATGAGCCTCAATTTATATTGTATTTTCAACACAAAATTAACATTACAAAGTGGGAAATATAATGTTCTTATCAAAAGCCTGTTGATTTTAGTTTAGTTTCATTTTCTACTGCCTTATTTCTGTTTTTGTTCAGTGTATCCACTACAGTTTGGGAACATACATGAGGCTTGCAGCAGAAAGCTTCAGAGCGGGAAAACTACATGACAGTCGCAGCTGGGTTGCTACTTTCAAAGTGCAAAAGCAAATCGCAATTATATTGCCTTTAGTTTATTGTTCACTTGCAGGTGAACTGCTTTGCTGTAACCTTTTTTTTTTTTTTATTCCTCATAGTTTGCATATCACAGCATAGTAGAGACAAAATGTTTTTATCTTTTCTTCTTGCATTCAGTGCCTATCAAAGTCAAGAGACATGAGGTAGTCTGAACAGTTGCTGCTCCATCGCATAAGTTATTCATGTCGTAGAATAACATAATGAGACATTTTGAAATATGACATGGACTGCAAACCTCTTAAAATCAGACAAATGATGGTTCTTTACTTGCAGTTAACTGTAGTTAGTATAGTGGAGCTCCAGCACAATATGAACAATGTGTCTGTACTTCTTTAAATCAACTGTTCTCTTAAAAGAGGCCTTCATTCAATCTTTTTATTTTTTACTTTAATGATGGCTTAATAGTGACACAGCACTTTTTTCTCCAATCAATTCTGGATAGTTTCAGTCCTAAAGAGATCAAACGTTTGCAACTTAGTCGCACATCGCTGACTTTCCTAAGCACAACAATTGAAACACTAATCTAGTGAAAAGAGATGAATTGAACTTAATAAAAGAAACTTTGGCCCAAAGCGGAGATTAAATCGACCCTCTTTTCAAAGCACAAGTTTAAGGTTTCATTTCACCTTTTTTCTGCATCCATTATGAAGCCACTGCCACACTAGCTTCTAAGACATGTTGGAGAAAGAAAAACCTTTCAGATTGGAGTGGACATTCTGTATACTGGTAGATGTAAACATTGTCTTCATGTTGTCGGGGTGTTATGAGTTTCTATTTTGTAATACTGACTGTAACTTCATTCCATCCTAATCTACTTTTTGTATTCAGTATGTTCGACATTCCACTGTAAATACTGTACATACGGTTGAGATTATAGTTGGGATTTATTTAGGGACAACTGCGTAGGGACCCTGTTCATGTAAAATATACCTATTTTGACTGCAAACATAGAGACTCGGTGATGGATAGATGAAGTTGATGCATAGCTTATTTCCAAAGTCCCACCTAGAAATGCTCCTCCGGTACGTTTTTGATATGCCACTAGCGGCTTCACTGTCATACAAAGGGGTGACGCATACAGTTTGTCAATTTAATGTTATTGAAAGAAAATCAAAAGAGAGAAAATGTCTGTATGCAGCCATGTGAATGTATATTTCTGAGGGTGTTACAAATATGAAAAAAAAAATCTCTTGTTCAATTGTGATGACCCAGTGAAGTAACTTGTATTTGTTTTAAGCATTAAATGAGTTCAATAGTCAACAATGTTCTGTCCCAGTTCCCTGATTGGATAGATGGTTGTTATATGACTGAATATGGTTCACGTCAGCAACATATTTCTTATCCCTGTGTATTGATTTTTTTGGAATTGCAGCTCTTGTGTTCCTGTCGCCTCATGCAGGCGCTTATTTGGATTTATTTTTCCCGCATCATCACTTCCTGTGAGCCTTAAGTGCAAGACACAAAAGGTTTGTTCTGCAAGTAACCTTTCCTTCCGGTTTAACATCGATAGACCTTGTTAGGACAATATATATATATTCAGATGTTTCTCTGCTCCCATCCAGCCATTACCCAGTGCCACATTTTTAGACAGAGCCACATTGCAGCATCTAGTATTCAGTTTTCAGAAATAAAAGGCTGCAGTGCTATTGCTGGATGTCTTCGGCTGCATCAACGCTTCTCTCCATTGTTCGCTCTAGTTTTTAAGCTTGAGCGTGAGACCTAACTGATGGAAAAAGATGAAGGCATGGTACAATACAATACAATTGGCCATGATTAGGAAATATATTATAATTCAGACACAGTATATCTTACCGGTGTGAAGGTATTTCACCACCTTTACAACATGTTGTGTTGCCAAAACAGCTTCCTTCACTCAAAGGTCATTTAAAAAAGCTGAAAGGGTCACAGTGTAGTATACTGATAATCATTGTATTAGAGGCTAACACATATATAGATAAAGGGATGCGCACAGTGCAAAACAAGGGTCTATAATGGTTATTACTTCACCTTTTAGTGTTTTTTTCCCCTTTTAATTGGAGAGCGAAGACTGTCCGGCAGATGTTGGTATTGAGTTCAGTGCTTAATGAAGCTGCAGTGATATGATGAGAGAGGCCCAGTGTAGAGCCAGACAGATCTGTCTCAGACTGTGGGACTCAAGTGCAGACATCTGCACCGTGCACATTAAGAACAGCCCAGAGTTTGCAGCTGTTGCCATCCATTTGCTAAAAGAGCCCTTTGTAGCCTAAGGGGCTTTGATGGCACATAGGCTTTTAACATGCATGGCCATCAGTTTTTTTTTCCCCCCCTCCTAACAGAGCCGCGAGTGGAATACATTTCCTCTATCAAAGTACTCTTACGATGAAATATGGCTGGATTTTTGTTTTAAAATATGTTCCTCATGGGCCGTAAATTCAAAAGCGAGTTTGTAAGAGCACCTCGTATGTGATGCCACTCCAACGTAGCGTAAAATCAGAGAATACAAATTACAGCTGGGCCGTATTAAAGGCTACAATCACTGCGGAGACAAGTGAAGAATGATCTCGCTGCCTGCCATTACTTTTGTTCGTAGATCACTGTTTTTTGGCTTATAATTCTCATATTTTGTCGCGCTAATAATTTCAGACGAGCATTTAACTCGAAGCTGAATACGTCTCCAGTAATCACAATGCAGCCCCATGAGCTGAGTAACACTTTTCTTGTGAATCACATTACTATTCAAGTACAAGTTTCTTTTAGCAGTCAGTTTGATTTTATTGGCCACAATTGCTCACAGGACTTGGTAGAGAAAAATTGGTGGCTTGCTACTGTGACTTGTTGAGCTGTCGATAAGCTAAGAAATGGAAAATATATACCAATCCGAATAGCTTCAGGGACAGACGGCCAATACCAGAGGTCGTTAATATACAGTGATTAAATGGTTAATGAATTTAGGGTATGCATGAGAAACTCATTGGGCTGGATACAGGGGGAAAGTTTTACTCATTGATCAGTGAGGTGGCTTTTAGATGCTCTAGTTTGTAGCTTTGAGGCCAGTTTGTAAACAGATCTAAATACTGATCTAAAACATCGGATTTCTTCAAATGAATTTAAGACTTGGACTCTCATGTGTAAGGGACATTATGACATGTTTCTCTCAGCAAGTGTAGTTGTTACAAGAGACACAGCAACCTAACGTGTCACAGCCTGCGGAAACATGAGTACGTTACATAATAATAATAATAATAATACCCATGATATGTTCATGCACAGTTATTTCTAATAACCTTTTTTTGGGTTCTCCATTGTTCATGGCTTCTAGAAACATGTTTTTTTTTTCTTTTTTGCTCTTGTTTTCTATCTGTTTTCAATGTTTCACATGAGGTTGTCTATAGTAAAAATGTGTTGCTGTAAATGACACTCTTACTCTTATGTTTAACATTCTCAAAGGTCTTATGGCGAGGTGGGCTGTGTTGAGGCACAACTGTACACATATAACTTTATTTCTAATATTAGTTCATTTCCGAAGTTTTTCTGGATTGATCACAATACTATGAGTTAACTAACCTAGTTATAAGACAAAACTTCCAAGTACTTTTATCTTTAAGTTTTCAGCCACTGCTGGAACACAGTTGTGTGTTAATGGCCACCTGTCACTGAAGTCACATGACACTTTATTTCTCGTGCAACTGTGAGTCTTACACATAAAGAGTTTCACCCTTTAATTTGCTATACAAAACACTTTATCATTCTTCCACTTAGAAAATGTAATGACAGCTATTCCCTACTCCTACTTTGTCCTGAGTCCTGATGTTATTACAAATACAACTGTAGCTCCATGGTAATGATCAGGAAAGAGGCTGCTTATTTAAGCTGCAGATATTTTTCCTCCTTCATTGGTCGTCTGATCAAAGCGGTCCAAAAACAAAATTTTCCAAATTTTACTCAGTTTTTTATTCATGTCTTCTCAGATTTTGTCTCTCAGGCAACGAGTGGCGCGACTAAAGTTGACACATGTTTCACTTGGAGCGCCACCCGAAACCCAAGGCACATCATTTGGAGAAACATTCCTGCCATGACCAAACCAGTGAAATACACTAAGAAAAAAGCACATTTACAATTCTCTCTGCTCTCAAAAACGAGCAGTTTTTCCTCTGTAATGCTGCAGCCGACTGAATGTTCACCATGAAACAAACATTATTGTGAATGAATAGATCACAAGTGTTGTTGAAACACTAATGCAACACCTGGCTGAGTGTTGTTGACATGTTTAGAGCTCATTAGGTATTGCCATCCATTTAGGCCTTTTTCAATACCTGTGAGTGTGCTTTACCACAGTCTGCGAATACAGCTGTGTGCACCTGAGCCTGAGCCTATGCCCCGAAAAAATTAATGAAATGCTACACACAAGATATTCAGCATTCGAAACAGACTTTGGATTTTTTACCTCCACGGTCGGAGGTTTTATGTTTTTGATTGTACGCCCGTCCCATTCTCGTTCCACGCGCTATCTCAGGAAGGCCTTAAGTCATTCCCCCAAAACACATGAACGGGCACTGCCTGACAACTGCTGGAGGACGAGTCCACGAGAGAGCGTTGGGGAAAAGAAGACAACATATTGTTTTCCTCACTCACCGTATCCAACTACCTCATGTCTCATTCACGTGTAAGAAAACCCCAAATATTATCAGAATGACGGAAAATAACGAACATGGCAATTTTTAGTACTCACGTCACCTAGTATGTTAGTATTGGGAGATTTTGTCTGCCGAGCCTTGTGAAAGACTCCGGTCACGTGCAATGAGGAAATGATTGGACAGGCTTATTACAGGCCTGTGAGAGCCACAGATTCCAGATTTTTGATTTATTGATTGCCAAAGTGGCAGAAACGGGATAACGATTTGCACCCTGGCTCAGCATTACATATTGAACCTTTAACCTTTAACATGCATTACTCTCTGCCAGTAAACAACACCATTATCATAACCACTTACCTTGTGGAAACATCATTTCAAAACCAGACACCGTTCTACAACAAAACCACCATCTACAACAGGAGGTCTATGAGAGTACATACAATATTTCCAATAAATACATTTTCTTAAAATATAGAAATACTTTTCATCACAAATTATATACAGTAGAATATGTAAGATAAATAATGATAGTTCTTTTTTGCAATCATAGGATAGAAGCAATGTGTATAAAGAGCCGAGTAACACAAACAAAGATCAATGAACTGCTTTTCTTGAATTTCTTTGAAACTTGCTCCATTAAATAGTCATAAAGCACACATCTAAAACTCACCAGACTCCATTGATCATCTACAAACTGAATGAAGGTTGTTTATGGAAAAAAAATAATAATACACATTTTCCAATTTGTTTTCCCTTGTGCAGAATATTTTCTGAATTTAGAGTTTGCTCAGTTTTTCCTTTGTTTGATAAAACATGTTTTGCACATAACCTGATCGATTGGTCATGCAGTTTACACCCCACTGATAGACAGAACAAGTCAATTCTATTTCCAGAAAATGTGAAATTATAATGAATTGGCAATTATTTGGATTAACCCAGGATCAATCTGCTGAAATTATTATTGCCTATTATTTTGTAAATGAGTCGGCTCATAAACAAACTGCTCGGATCCCATGAATAAATTTGTTGGCATCTTGAGGGATCCCTGCAGTAGCTGCTGTAGACACACACACAGACACACACCAGCCCTGTTTTCAGGCCCTCCCATTTTCAGAGCCGGTCATGGCATGAGCAGCTCTGCTATCCAGCTGCGCATTAGCGTTCTCCAATTAAACTCAGCCATCCCAGAGCAGAACGAAAGCCCTAAACCCTCTGGTGAGAAAAGTGCTGACAACCCTCATCTACAAAGTCCTGGTGGGAATACTGTGTCCCTGTGACCATTTACCCAGCGTCAAAGAAGTTGTGTGTGAGTGTGTCTGTGTGTGGGTTTAAGAGGGGCAGATAGGGAGTTAGTGTGCATACCCTTCATCCCTTTGTTGACCGATGCGTTTTCTGCACTGAGCCCGAGTGACCTTAGACACACAATAGCTTTTGAATTACAGTATGACTGTACATTTATGATTCCAGTACATGTGTGAAGGAGTTTGTGGTATTTGCTGTGCATATTTGTGGTAAAAAAAAAAAAGCTGCTGGAAGTTGTTTGTCGAAGGCAAAGTCTTGTCTCGTCACAGGGCTACAATTAAAATCTCTTTCAATATTAATTCCCGAAGGAGCGGGATGATAAAAGAGATGGTGAATGACATTCATCCTGAGATTCTTAATTACAATGAGACTGGCCGCAGGAACAGAAAGATAGATTTCAAGGACATGATTTATATAGTGCACATGATAGTAATGCATATACAGTCACAATATACATCCTGCAGCCAGTTAAGAATATGTACAGATAGTTCTTTGATTACATTTAAAAAAAAAAAAAAACTGTTTACTGGGAGTTTAACTTCAAAACACTATTTAATTCCCAATAGCAACTGTACAAATAACATAAATCTCTCAAAAATATTAAAATAGTAATAAACGCAATATATATTGATGATTATGTATATATGACTGAAAAGCTCCAGCCTGGCGGATGCATTGATTATGGCCCGACGGTGCTCTAAGTAAGCTGAATAAAATGATATAAGGCTTGTTGGTGTGAGCGCTTTGACACAGACACCAGGTGGCCACGAACACCCAGAGCTCCTCCCACCAGTGAACGTCACTCAAACTTAACTAAGAAGGCGACCGACTCCTCACTAAGGCAGGAAGCGTTTAAGGAAGCATGCAAACACATGTTTTAAATGTAGCGTCCTGATCTCCTGCGCTGATTAATTTCATTAGCTTGATCATTTATTTTACATATACATGTATTCATTGATTTAATTTGACTTCAGTTAAAACTAGTTTGGCTCTAATATGATCCCCCATTGGCCTTATTGTTAGTCAAAAACAGACAGATGGATTCCAGTGCGATGCAGATTGGAAAGATGATGCTTAGGAATAACATATCAACACTGCAGAGTGCACTCTGTTTTTCACAAGATTTTCTTTTATGAATAAATAATACTCCATTCTTTTGTCTTCAACAGAAGGATCACTTAGGTGTCTTCATAGTCTGTATTGACACGTTTTTATGAAGACATACTGTCCCTCCGGCGAAAGCCACATCTTAGCCAGTGTCCTTGGTGATCATAATGCATGAATCCGCTGCTCTCCCTGGGAAGAAAATGCATCACAGGCTGAGTCAAATCTCATTCAGCATCATTATGTCAGTTGAAATAAAGATTTCCATGGCCCCCAGATATTAAGCTTGGCATGATATTCAACTGTTCAGAATCATAGAGGAGTCACTGTAAGGAGAGCTCTCCCGTCCACATTCACAATGTGAGTTCCAGCGCCTGACAAATGGGACAAATGGGGTAAATTAAGAATCCACTGTCCCCCCTCCCCACACACACTCGCTTCCCTGACTATTGACTCTCACAGCTTTATCAGTGTACATTAGTGTAAGTGCCAGTCTACATTTAGACTAACAGGGCCAGAGGAGGCAGCCCATCAGCACATACAGGCATATCTGTCGTCATGCACAGCCAATGACCCTTTGTCAGAAACAATTCTCATCAGCAGAGCCACCAGGCCGAGGCTGTGAGACCGTCCTCGACTCAAAACAAATAAGAGGGTAGTGTGTACATTCAAACTGTACAACTGCACTTGACAGGATTTTTATGTCTAAATGCACCTACATTATTAGTCCAAAAGTCATGGAAAAGTGTCCGGTCTCGCAAATGAAGATGGCAAAGAATTGAGTTATAGCGGCAAGATTAATCAAAACTAAAGAGTCTAAACTAGACCATATAAATGATCTACTTCACGGCAGATCTCCTGCAGGTACAGAGATCTCTTGATTCACTTGCACTTTTTGTATTCTTTGCCACACAATGCCGTGTGCACAGATTTCTCACTTGATGTTTACAAAATGCGCATAGTCACGTCTGGCTGTCAATGTTTCACACTGCAGGCTACACCCACCTGAAAAAGTGTGAACTATGGCAATTCAATTTTGAATGTGAGTAGTTGTTAAAAGAGCAGCAGTTTTTTTATAGAGTGGATCTTTTTTATTTCCACTGTTGAGAAATGAGACAGGCAGACAGAGATGTGGAGTCTTTGGAGAAAAAGAAGCAGTGGGATCTGATTAAACGCCAGCAGGGACACACGCAGGTAGCTTTAGCGGCGGCTGACTTAACCACTTAATTATCTTTGGGCACCAGAGGTCATCAGAGAATATTTAATTGAGTCCAAAGTTCTACATCTTACACCGCTTCATGTCTCAGGGAATGTGTAGATGTGGACTTCTAGGCTTTGACCCTCAAACTCTGGTCTTTGAGTGCTCGGCATTACTGCTAACAATAATAAATCTCCTAATCGGCTACAAATGCATACGCAGAGCCGGTCATTGATTAGATTACTGTGCTTTTTGCAACTTCATCTTTGAACAGCTGATCCATGCAAAAAAACGCAAACAAAATAACTGATCCCCACAAACACAGCCAGTCGGGACTAATTCCCCTGAAGTCTCATGGCCGGTTGCCATGACGAGTCACAACCAATTAGTTGCCCCCGGAGGATTGGCTTTCTTCAGCAGCAGGTTTCAATACCCAGACCTGAGGTCAGTCACTGAGCACACAGCAGCAGAGCTTATATTGCTTTGTGCTGTGGATGTGTCAGTGGTATTTAATGCTCCGTGTGAGAAAGTAGGTCTATGGAATTGATCTGTTTTAGATGTTGGACAGTTGCATTTCCACATTTACAAGACAGCAATCTTGTCCTTACCTTCCAAAACGACGGTTACAGAAAAAAAAGTCATATAGCATTTTCTGATCTGCTGAGTTGAGGCAACAAAACGTACTGGATTGGCAAAAAGAAACCAATGTTTGACTAATTGGAACGAGGCGAAAGATGAGTCACGTGTCATGTGCTTCGATAAAAAGTGTCAATTATAAGTGAAACCATACATTGTTATTGAACGGCTTTCCAAGTGATATACCGTTTTTGTGATGGTGACTCGTCACAACTTGTTACACACAAGCAGCTGACAGTTGTGGAATCTAAGAGGTGGCTGCATTGTCAAAATGTCGAGGTGATTGGTACAAAACCAGAACTTGTCCAAGCTAACCAGCTTGTTAGCAACTGGTTTTCAGGTAAAGAAATAATGAGATTTGAGTGCTATCACAGAAGGAGAAAACTTTCTGAGTTTCTGCCATTGCTTTTGAAAAATGTTTGATATTTTAACCTTCTGCTGAACTTCATCAACTATGTTGCAGGAGCTGTGCTACTGTAACCAGTTTGGCTTAAGGAGGAAGTCATTTTAGAAAACATGAATAATTACCAGGCACATACTGTACGTTAGTAAATTTATGTTTTCTGGTTGATGTGGCATGAGATTTGAACATATTTCTGAGCTTTAATTTGCTAATCAAAGTTGGAACAGTATTAGCATAATTTAATACTCACTTACTGATGACATGTTTATTTATGTCTGTCTCTCCCTGACGACGATGAAGGAGCACAAGCTGATGATCACTCGGGCTTTTTATCAAAAGAGCTTTGTCATCTTGTTTTGCTGAGAAGTTGGCAGGATCCGTTGCCTTCGGAGGAATTTCTGATTACTTTTACTACTTGTTGATCCTTCTTCATTACTTGGAATGTGCATATTGTGGTGGTTGCGTTGCATTAGCCACACTCTGTGTACTCAATCGTCAAATCGCTTTTATTACTAACATGAACATTTTTAGACAACCAGGATTCTTAGGGTTTGAATTTGTTGCCATTAAGTCGACTGATTTAAATCTGTTAGAAGTTTATCCAACACTTTCTGCAAGGCTTTTTCACCAGTTTGATGTTTCACATCTGTGACATGACATACAGCATCTCGTAGTACATGCAGTCATTGGAATAGTGATTAGTGAGTCAGTAGAATACCTTTTGGGAACATTGTATGTGTCCACTTAAATTTGTCTTGGGGCCCTGATGGCTACCTCTTTTATCAGGACAAAAAGGAATGACTCGCCCTAATGCAGGTATCAACAGAGAGACTTCCTGCCATGAAGCATCTTGTCGAAAGGAAATGTGATACACAAGTGTTGTTTTAACAAGTTTCCTTTCTTCTAATGAATAGCCTTATCGGGTAAAAGCTTCCTGTTTGAAGAGAAGGTATTCAACAACGGCAAGTGGATTCCTGGCTGATCGCTTTGTGAGTAACGTGGCAAAATGTGTCTCTTGACAAGAAAAGCTTAACTTTAAACCTCCAAATAAGCAGCACCACAACTACATTCAGGTTGCTTCACACCACTGCCAACTGTGTCAGATGTCATTTATTTGTGCTGGTTTTATTTTCCTGTTTTTTTTTTGGTATGTATTTGAACATGTATTCATGTCCTATTTAATTCTGTTCATATTTGTTGTGTGTGACGCACGTTGAGCTTACTTTGTATGAAATGTGCCACGTGAACACGTTTTACTTGACTTGACTTGTGACCTTCTGTTATTCAGGAATAGGTTTTTAGTGTGCACAGGTTTCAGCGTGTGCTGCGTCTACTATTTCAATGACAGGATTGAAGGATGTTTTCTTGTGAGCGACCCTGAGGCCTCAGACTGCAGCACAACATGTGCTCATGCCACGGGAAAAAAAAACTTAAGTACAGCCCCAACAAAACCCATCTATCAGCTGGCTGCAGTGCATGAGAAGTACCAAACACAATTCAGGTGGCCTTGCTTTTTTTTTGTGCGAGAATAACAGTTGAATGATCACCAGGGCGACCGCTCACGGAGCGCTGCATTCAGAGGACATCTCTGTAAACACAATGTTTTATCTGGAGGGGTCGAGCGCTATTACACATCATGGCAGGTGGGGTATTACAGATGAACAGTTTGGATGAAACATAAACAAAGAAAATGGAAGTAAAACTCCAGTTAACTTAAAATTATTGCTCCGACTTTTATAAAGTTTAGTGATATTTTATTAATAATTCAAATATCAGATTTTTTTTTAATTTCAAGTCGAATTTCACCGAAAGAAAACAAAATGACATCCTGTATAAAATCAGAACTGTACCTCACACAACTTCAAACATCTTCTCATCAAATACATTTAAGGAATAGTTCAGCATGTTGGGGAAATGCCCTTATTTGCTTTCTTGCCAAGAGTTAGATTAGAAAAATTATACCACTTGTGTCAATCTTATCGATTCACTCTCAGCAAGTAAGCAGATAAACGTATTTCCCAAAAATGTCAAACTATTCATTTAAACCTACTGTTTTATTAAATCCATATACCAGATATGTTCATGGTATGAGATCACACTGACATGTATTAGATGAAAAACAGAGGGAAGTGATCTAGATGGCAACTCCAAGCAAATAGAGAAAAACATTTGAGTACAATAAACTTTATTCGCCCCCGCAGGCACAAAAACAACGAATGCATGCTACAGTTTACAACGCTGCATCAGCTGAACACCATACACCACATACATAAAAACCATACCCTCTAGTGCAACAATAAGCACGGTGTTGTTGTGGGATGTTAAGAAATAGAGTTCAGTTACATTTATCGTTGTTAAATGGAGTTTCAGCACTTGGGAGTGTTGTTGTATTACGTTACATGAGGCAATGTTGTTGTTTTCTTTTTAGTGCTGATTAAATTGCTATATCTCATCGAATGCAGCCGTCTTATATGTTGCAGTACAGAAAAACGGGGAGTGGTATCGGTTTCCTACCTTTTATATTGAAGGACAAATTCAGTTGTAGTGAATATGGTTGTCGGTGTGTTGTGTGTGTGTGTCTGCTTTGAAGAAAAAGTTCTAACAATACTTTTTTTCACTGCTTATTAACTCTTTTCTCAAAGGGATTACTGTTGGCACTATCGAGACAGCAAATGACACAGTTAAGACAGTCCAGACAACCACAGGCCTGTAACCGGTGGACTCACCCTGAAATTCCTGCTCTTTTGACACATCATCACCGTCTCTCACCTGTCATGATTGACAGAAGTCAAACCCATCCTTAGACCTGTGTACATAGACTTGTTTTTTTTTAAATACTTCACAAGCTTTTAACTGGCTCAAAGGTCAAACAATTTAACCAAGTAGTTTCAGTGTAGAGTGTTTTGCTCTTCAGCCACCAAAAGGTCAATTGACAAAAGTAAAACGCTGTCAAATATCAGCATTACCAGATTGAGTAACATGACAGCAACTCTGTAGTGGCTGCAGAAAATGAAGTAAAATATAACCAAATTTTAAATGTGGGAAGACCCAGAGTTATGTTTCTATTATTTTGTGCCAGTTGTATTATTAGGGCTATCGTCCGACTTGGTTACCTGAACACAGAGCAGCTAATTCAGTCCTCAACACTTGTTTCCAACAGGAGCTTGTGAAATGTATTTACCAAAGCCTTCCTGACATGCTTTAATTAAAATAAAAATCATGTTGCTTTATTCAGTTCAGAAAATAACGACAACACAAACTACAGTGACAGCTCATGAACAGAGCTGCAGGGCAGGCTGAAAATACCTGCAGGGCTCACAAAGAAAAATCTCCACAAGAGAGATGAACACAAAACAACTGAATTTAAAGAAATAAAAAGCATTCACACACACACACACACACACACACACACACACACACACACACACAAACACACACGAACACACACGAACACACACAAACACACACTCGCGCACACACACACACACACACACACACACACATGTCTTAGATATGATTTCAGAAGCAAATTTCCTATTCAATCTGGTAGACTATTCTATTTTTTCAAAAGACTATTCCATTTGGTCCCTTTGGTTTTGAATTTAATTCTGGTCTTGGCATCTCCAAAGGAAAGTGAGTCTCAGAAGTGGCAAGTGGCTCTTGTGTCCGAACTGTGAATGTGGTCATCAGGAGTAAACAGATCATCGGAAATTGGAAAAAAAGGGACATTCCAAACTGGCGGACAGTCAGCTGTTATTAAGGCATAAAACGCAAGTGCAATTTAAGAAAAATGTTTTTATGGGTTTTTCTTTTTATTTTATGTGTTGGCTGCTGATGCCCAATATAGTGATATTATAGGACATTACTAAACCAAAATGTGGTTTTGTTGAATATTAATTAATAGGTTAATAATTACGTATAATATATAGGTGGAAAGCCTAATAAAGAAAAGGTGTGGGTGCAATTGAATCTACAAATTAACACCTAACTAATGACTAATGACCTTCATATACTGTAGGTAGCATTTGTTAAGACCCTTTCACACATGCCCTGCAACCCTGAAATGACATTACCCAGAGAAGCTGTTTTACACAAAAACATCAACGAAAAAATATCAAAGTGGAGAAACGTTGAGATTCTGGAATTTCCGTCTGTAAGGGTCAACGCCTAAATCGTCAGACAAATTCAGGGAACGGTATATGAGAAATGATTACTTTGCATCATTTTGTGCATTTGCTCATGATACTGTGTCCACCTTATTTAATCAAATGCTATTATAAATCTGAATGACAAAGATTCATACTGTGTCTATTTAAGTGAGGACGGCTCTCCGAATGTTTTTAAGCAACTTCATTGCAGAGGAGCTCGATAAGGTTTTGCGTAACTCATAATTAAGCGCCTGTTCATCCATCAGGTGATGTCTTTTATGTTTGTGGGGCTGAGCTGCAGTTCGTGTTGTAGCAGTCCTCTCCTGTCATCTATTTTCAGGCCAGAATGAATCAGCCTCTCATCTCTTTTTTGTTCATTTTGACACCCGACAAAACTCATCGCCTCTAAGGGAATTGGAGTAGAGGGTCTTGTTTTGTTCTGGCAGTTCTTTCAGGAATGGCCATCAATCAGGTGATCTATTGTGTTAGTGAGAGACCTTTCTCTATTGAATTCATCACTTGCTGCAAAAAGCAGATGCTACAAAGGTATTGAAAGTTTGCAGGCTACATTATAATCTGACGTGAAAGAGCCACAGTGAAAGTCGAGGGGCAGTGCTTCATAATGATTTCACTGCCAGTTTATGTCAGGACGAGGTGACCCCATTGGATGCCACCTCGGCTTCAACAGAATTTGTATTACACGGATATTCTCTCAAGATTATCCTCCACAAACCATGTTCTGGTACAGTGATTCCCACAAAACAAAAGGAGCGAATCAGAATATTTGGCATTTTCCAGAGATGGAAAATAAAGCCGAGCTTGTGATGAAGCACAAGCTAAAAAAAAATCACTTGAACTTCTTGTATAATTGCCTTTTTTTTCATTGAAAAAACAGCACAATAACCTTCATGATTACATCTGTTTACATTAGACATTGAGGTTTTTGAATAGATTTGTTTTAGCAGTCCTTTTTCCATGCAGCAACCAAATGTTGATAGATTTGGTAGAATGTCTGCAGGCTGAAACAAAGAGAGAAAACAGAGGACAGGAGTTGGTTTGGATTTGTCCATTTTGCTCCAGCTGATCGATGAGAGGGTCTGCGGTGAGCTATCGTGAACACATTTACTTGTTGTTTCAAAGAGTACAGAGAAACTGGGGAAGGAGTGCTTTGTCAGTCAATGCCAGTGTTCTTTAGGCTGGGACTGCCCAGACGAAGGATAAACAAAGTGTAGGCTCTGTTTAGAGAGCCATGGATAGAGGCGAACCAGAAACAAAACAAGGATCCTGGTGAAATTCTAACTGCGTGCAGCATTTCTGCAGATGAGAAATTTGGGAACAATGCATGTTTGTTTTGGGTGAAGAAATAAATATGAGATTACTCTGACATGCCTTTAGGTTACTGATTCTGAAAAAAACATTTCTCTACCACACTGATGTCAGAGCGAGTTTCGCAGCATTTCTCAGCATTTGCAACACCATTTCAGGACTCAGCAGAGCTGAAGCGGCTTTTTCAGACTCTTACAGAATTGTATATCACTGAAACTGGCAAATGCCCACAGCAACAACAACTACTTTTTCTTTATGTCAAACACAGAGAATGAACTTTGTGAATTACTTTCCTTTTATTTCAACACCCTACCTTTTCAGCTGTTTTTGTTGCAACCTTATGCACAATCTCGTCTTGACAGTTGTTCATTGTCATTTTGTGCAGATTTGATTGTAGTTACACAATGTCTTCATTTGCAAGTATGACTTTGAAAGAGTTTATTTCAATATCATGTGGCCCTTGAAATGCCAGTGATTAACACTCCAAGTAGCACCTTATCAAATGTATTGTAAACAGCTTTTAAGCTCTGTGAAATGATCACATGAAGTTATTGATTCTTCACTCTGTATTTTGCATTCAGACATTTGTTGATCAACCACACGCTTTTCTCAGGTATCTTTTTTATTTGAATTCTATTCGAGTTTGCTGCCTCGTGGTTTTCACACTGCACAGTAATTATCCCCTGCCCTCATAATGATGGCAGCCTGTGTCTCTGCTTGTTAGGCTGACATTCAATTCTGGTTCAGGCTCAGTATTTCTCTCAGACACTTCGGTATAGCTTTCAGTCGTTGCTGTGTGAAAGTAAAAAAAAAAAAAAAAAAAATGATGTGGTGTTCCCACCCTCTGCCATTCCGGACCAAAAAGGCTCCCACACAGTGTCTGTTATGAGTTCTCCTGTGGAACCGTTTTGTCAGCTGTGTGGTGTAGGAGTGGGTAATGACATGCTTTTACAGATGTCTCTAATCAGTCATGACAGGCAAACATTGGAATCCAGCTGTGGTTATTAATTTCACCAAGGAAGGCTTGATTTGAATAGTTGTACTCAAGGTAGATTGGTGAACTGGGTTTATATTATAATAATAAAAGAAAATGGTGCTTGTGACTGCAGAGTGATCACTGCAACACCATATTATACAAGAAAAATAGAAAAGACCAAAACCCCTTCAATTTGACTTGAGTCAGTCAGCTTTTCTTGACATTTATTTATTTGTGTTTGTCATCTAAATGACACCTCTCACCGTATTTCTTTCACAGACGGATTCTTAATATGTGGAATAAAGCACAATGTTGAAGCATGATACTACTTTGCTTGTTATCGAATTTTGCACATTTTTTACTATAAATCAAAACAGAAAATATCATACATTTCCTTACAATCTGTAAAACGATGCATAATGGTAGCCTACCTTTTAAGTACCAATCAAGAACTTGCAACACCATTGATCAACAGAACGTTGGTAATACACAATACTGCAAAATCCTGCATACATTCAATGATAATATTTGGCAAATAGTTAGACATTTTGGGGAATGCACTTATTCGCTTTCTGTCGGACAATTGAATGAACTTTCTGCTATCTGTCCGATTTTAAGGCTATAGCCAGCAGCTGGTTAGGTAAGCACGAAGACTAGGGACAGAGGGGAAAAACAAATGCTTACAAACCACGATTTACCATTTAAGGGGAAGTATGTGCCAAACTATATCTTGTCTCTGAGCTGTTAGAAAGGAATCAGTGGAGGAAGTTACTTGTCCCAACCAAGAAAGAATACTTTAGTGAAACTTGAACTCAAGACAAATAGTGAATTGAAAGTGCCACAGTTTCTCAATACTACTTCCGAAAAGAAAAAAAAACTCTTGCAACAAGAGGTTAGCCTATGCATAGATATTTCCCCTTCATAATATGCATCTTTTTTGTGAATTAAGGTGACACTAAGGTTCGAAGAGAAATATGTTTTGGGCCATGATTGACAGGTGTTTCAGCCAATGGCAATCAGCTGCTTACTTGTCTCACCTCAGCTCAATTTGCGTTTTCCTTTCCATTGACTATATTTTGACTTTTCCATTGCTTCAGCGACTGCCAAGATATCAATGAAGGGTAAAATTGAACCTTCAAAATATTTCTGCAACAAATCAGAGACACCACTTCCATGCTTTTCTATAGTCTGGGAGAAACACTTGCTGGACTAAAAAGAAGAAGATTGGTGGCCACCATTATTCTATTTCTCTTTGAATTCAGAGTGAGATTAAGAGAAAGGTTCTCCTTTGAGACTGGTGAGATAAAGAGTTCGTCACTCCCAATGGCCTCGAGAGACTCTGCAGAAATGATTAGGTTCATGTGCCACTCAATTATCTGTTCCCTTAAAGCCTTCTCTTTGACGATGCAATTACAGAGGATGGATGTGAATGAGAATGATGGACACTGTGATGCGGGGCAGGCCACTGGTGGAGCTTTAAATCAGGTCCGCTTAATAGATCACACATGTCTTGGCAATGTTTGTATTTTCATTCACAAGACAAAAGTCATATTTTTTCGGGGGAAAAAAAAAAAAAAAAATGGAGGAAAAAAAGAGGGGGCAGCATGCAGAGAGAATGACGTTTCCCTTTTCCATCTGTTGAATTAATTTGCCATGAAAAGTGCTCCTGATGCTTTTTATAAACTTTCAGTGTTTTTCTGCCACTGTCTTCTGATTTCCTGCCACTGACCAAAAACAAGTCGAAGACACCGTTGCTTTTCTGTTAAAACTATCGTTATGGCCTTGCTTCTGGGTTTTTATGGAGAGGTTTAACTGTACGCTCCCTGCCTCACCAGATCAGGTTTCTACTGTTCCCTCACTGAATCTCCCTTAGGCCCAGCTGCCTGGCAAAGCATTCATGATTAAATGTGAGACACGAGCCGTCCTGCCAAGAGAAAGCTGGAGGAGGGGCTGCTGGCTTAGGACGACCACAGTTTGGAATTTCTCCGCTGTTTGTCATACACACAGAGAAAAATGAAAGCAGATGTAGAAGCAGAGGGAGAGGGGAGAGGAAGGGATAGAGGCAATCATCAAAGACGAGAGGTCTCTCAGGCAATAGATACTGCAGGAATACATTTAAAGCAATATTTGCAAAGCAATGCTGTATAGAGAACAACGACCCAAGTGGGGGTTTTAATTATACAGAAAATCCTCACAAGGCGCTGAAATCTCATTGGCTGGGCTAACCCACAGTGGAAGGAGACAAATAACCACAGTTTTTTTCTGACTAACATGCTGAGATACATTAAAGCTCCACTAATATTATAATTATATGGGAAGAACAGGAACACATCTCTATTTATATTAGCAATGAATGAAATGACTGTGCTTATGAGAAGGATTGCTTGCTTTATGATCCAACAGAGAATAATGTATCAATGTTTCAACCCTTTTCAGCCTCTTTTAGCTCATAGCTTTTGTCCCGGCGCTCTCACAAAGCCCATTTCCAGCACCAGGTACACCGCCGTCCAAGAAAAAGTTAGCACTCTAAGCTAGCTATTGAAGAAAGTCGAACATGTAGCAGCGAAAGACAATATTTTTTGAACCTCCAGACAAATGCATGAATTGAGAAACAGCTAAGCTCACTAACACTATCTGCAGGAGCCTGGAGGGTGGAGCTGAGGGTGGTTAGGGAAAATTGGTGTCACCTGGTAAGACTTCCCACTACGCTGTTTAAACTAGTGTCATTCAGCCACTCTGTCTTTCTCTCTTGGCTTTCACTGTTTGTTAGGTTACATTCGGTTTGTTTTTTCTCCACCAACAACCACACATGCAGTGATGCAGCGATCACAACTTAAACAACATTCACTGACTACCCACTCATATCGAGTTCTCTTCACACTACTGTGTTTACTTTTGAGGCGACTATCACGTGAGAGTACGGTTGGAAAAGTTCACTCGAGCTTCATCCCAATTAGCATAAATTAGCTGCAGCTGTGTTAGCTCATTCACTGTGTGTAAACATGAAGACATAGAAAACAGCTCATTTGATAAGCAGCACGAAGTCAAATGTGAAGGGACGAGCCTGGTCGATCACTTTTGTCTAAATAAAGAGAGGAAGCATTTGAGTGTGAATGTTATGGTGGGAGAAATTACTGAAGGGCAACACTCATCCATCTTTAATTTGTTGCTGTATCATGGGACGATGTGAGAGTCCATCATACTGTACAGGTTTTAGGAATATTCCATTTGCATTAAGGCACAGGCTTACCTGGGAAAACGTATTATGAAAAATACCCGACACTAAAACCACCTAAAAGCTGGAAGACAATTCAGGAAAACAACTTTCACAAAAATGATACAAATAATACGATTGTGGCCTGCTTACTTACAATTACAAGGAGAAAGCACAAGGTAACACAATAGCTGTATTTTTGTACCATTTTTGTAGACTGATCTCCTTGTGTTGCCATTTTGCACACAGGCCTACTTGGCTGATAACTAACATTGTCTTGACTTATTGTTGACGTGTTGTCTTATTTAAATGAGTTTCATATTCTGTTTATTGATTGGGAGGGTACTATTTGTTGTTGTCCATTGACGGGATTCTGAATTAATGTTGCTATTGCATATTGTGAAGGGAGGGAAAAGCCTCCAAAACGTCCATAGCCCCAGGGCTTAAAATAATATTAAGGCACCTCTGGGAGTATCAGGGATTTATTTTCCACTATGCTCACCTTTAATGCAATTGAGGATTATTTTCGACCTTTAGGATACAAAAATAAATCTCATGTCCAGCTCACAGTCACAGTTTTGCTAAAATGTCGAGTTAGAAAAAACAATGAATTTAATGTGTATGATCATCAATGAACTGTAAAAATGATTTGCTGACCTAAATTGTGTTAATTGTATTTGCAAATATTTGCATTGTTGTAAAATAATTGCTGGTGTGAACTTCAGGTTCGGTTTAAAAAAAAAAAGAAAAGCAGGATTTTCTGTTCTTTGTTGCCTTCAGTGTAGCGTTTATTTTTTTTTTTTTGTCTCTTTAGACTCTTTTGTGATATTGTTTTGATTTTGATAATTACATTTTGAGAATGAATCTGGCCATTTTGCAAAAGTCCTGTGTTTTTGTTACCTGTTCTCAAAATATGTATTTTTTCTATGAATGCCTGAGAACAATGAGAGAAAAAAAAAGTAATTAAAAATCCATTTGGATGAATTTGACATGGCATCTACAGTCACAGTTTTTACACTGAGCATTTCTGTTATTCTGTGTATTTTACAAAATCTGATGTCACTGTTGTCAGGAGTCGCTGGAAGAGAAAGACTAAGAGGATTGTGGGAGAGACAAAGTGAGAGAAAGCGAGAACAAGCTGTGGTGTCTGATTGAGGTGTTTGATCCAGGTCATGCTGCGGTCTAATCATTGGAGCTGTGGATAGCCGCTGTCGGTGGGTTGTTTTATAAAGGAGAGATGGTTGTGCAGACCTTCTTCTCTCGGACCTAATTCAATTGAAGAATAAATGAGTTCTGTTGGTAATTTGGAGATAACCTGTGCAGTGGCCGAGCTTAAAGGAAGATAAGAAACGACACAGGAATGAAGACAAGAAAACGAGACAATTTTTCACACTGCCTTTGCTAAATTAAACTTTTCCCAGTCCTCCTCAAACTTTAATTAAAACACACACTTGCATGCACATTGCGCACACAGGTTCACACAGTTGTGCTCACACACATCCACCAGATAATCCAATAGGAGCAATCAAGTTGTTTAAAAGAGATCAGTAGACAGTGAGCAGTGAGCCTAACTGGAACACACTGAAGCTTCTCTATCTGTCCCTCTGTTGTTAAGATTAATCAGCGAGGTACACTCTGAAAGTCAATGGTCCTTTGAAAAGTAAAACATAGAAGTGTAGTGAGGATTTTTTTAAAGGGTCAGTTCACCCTAAACACAAAAGCATCTCACTTACTCCTACTGGTATCTTTCCAAGAAGGTAGTGGTGGGTATTTGTGCAGGTTTTTGGGTATCTTTTTTGTGATTACTGCTGCTAACCCGATACAATGGAAGTTAATAGAAGCTTTGAATGTTTTTTTACTAGAGAAATAAAAAAAAGAACCCATGAAAACAGTCCACTGTGATCTTAGTAGAGTAAACAGATCATTGTTTTGAGTTTTTGGGAAAGTGAATGGGTGAAGGTGAAGGTGTGTTCAGGCACAATGTAAGCTAACTACATCACCTATACAGATGCTATATTGGCTGTTGCTACACTTTCTGCAAAAATACTATAGTGGGCAAATGGCAGAAATGATGTGAGGCAACAACTTGCATTCTGACCTCACCTTGAGAATTAATTTTTTTTGTTATTCGGTTGGGCTAAGAGGAGGGAGATCTTTAACATGGACTTGTTAAGCCAGTAACACAAATAAGCTCTCAGACGTGGCCAAATGGCACACCAGATCAACTCACTACAACAGCAATCCAAACAAACTATTGCCAATAACACACACTACACATAATAGAAGCTAGCCTGTCAAAGCCATAGCCCTACCACTAGCCTTAGGAAAAAACGCCTTAAATAACATACCCAAAATGAATCAAGAATAGCTCCTCAATCACAAGGCTTATGTGCATATTTTTGATCTTGTTTGGAAGTAAGAAGCTAAGGAATATGAATCTATTGTAAGTAAACCTATTTATATTACCATTCCAAAATAAATGGAGATGCATTAAAGAAATAAATACGATTTTTATCCTCGCCTAGTATATAATCTCAATTTCAAAGGCAATATCACCATTAAAACCAAGATCCCGTGGACAATGATGCTTCTGAATGTGTTCTCCTACGCTTTTACTACAAGTGGGACTGTACCTTTGATGCAAATACACTAAAATACACCATTTATGATACAATTTATAAAGATATACTTAGGCGGTCTCCATGTTTTGGCCATGTTTACTGTTTACACGTTGCCTGTGTGCTGGAAGTTTTACTTTAAAACACTATTTATTTCCATGTAGCCATGCTACAAATAACATGAATCTCCCCAAAAAAAATGGAAAAGTAACAAACACAATGAACATTGATCAATACTCATATACGACTGAAGAGGCCTATAACGTGCACATCTTCTATAAAAAAATACCATCTTCCATCACAACTTGTAACTACACCACAGGGGTCTGTCAGGCTCAAGGGAAACCACATCCCTGTTTGTGTGACTCAACGGGATTTGGATTGGTTTGAAATTGTCTGTGATTAGTGCAATATTTCGAAAGGTTTGGATGTCTCTCATCACTGCTTCCACCGGGTCAATATGATGTGTTGGCCTGTTAAACCTGGTGAAAAGGCGACGATGGATGTCATACTGAAATTGAGGAAAAACCTTCAACTTCACAAAAGCAAATATTCATCTAGACTGAATGGATCATCTGTGCATCTGGTGTTTGACTCGAGTTTCCCACCGGGGTCCTCGCTTCCAGCCCTTCTTGAAATGACACTGTTGCAGCTCCACCGGAACTGCACAGAGAAACGTGTGGTTGTAAATGGCGCTGCGAACCTCCACATGTTAGCACTTTGTGGATGGGACCATTTAATGACTTGTCTCCAGAGCAGTTCCCCTGATTCCTACACGATTACCAGTCAAAGACCCACTTCTCTCTCAGAGTAGAGTTATGGTTGGTGGCAACACTCTGATCTGCGATTGCAGTGTTGATGCATAACAAGTTGTGAGACATATGCAAGCCCAGCACAAGTATAGGGCTCTTCACTCCGTGTCAGCTTTGAGTTCATCCTTTGTCTTCAGTCTCTGAGGTGTTTCACTGCATACAATTCAATAATTTAACTTATTTAAACTAGCTATTGTTTTCAGCTGTCACACACTCTGACTTTGTTGCGATTTAAAACTCGGCATGCGTTTTCAAACCAGTCCCAATACATACAGCATCATCTAAACTTGCTTATTCGAGTGGCATATTTTTCAATCTGCACAAGCAGTAGGAAAAGTTTATTTTTTATTTTTATTCAAATGAAATATGAAGCTGTGATGTGAGGAATCATCACACGCCTAAATCTTTATTCAGTCTTGATGGACTTAACCGAACTGTGCCGCTGTCAAGGTAGGGTTAAGGTTAGTTGTGTTTGCTTTGGATTCTGAGAGGAACTGTGTCTGTTTCCTGGGCTCTTGGAGAATAATAAAGTATGTTTATACTGCGTCGTATTGACATTTCTTTCCCTTTTTTTCTTCTCTCTCTTTTTCTTTTGCCACTATTGAGCAGTTTCCAAAAGTAACAAACTGAGCCCAAAGGAGACAAGTGTTTAAATGTTTTAACCTGGTAGCTATTCAATGTCCTGTACAATGGGAGAGATCATTTTTTTTTCACTGGGTTTGGACACATTTTTGAACTTTTATCAAAACGAGGACAAATCCATCCTCCTATGATGCACCAGCATGTCTCCTCAGCTACAGGTAACAGATGTGAGGTAGTGATGTACAAAGAAATAGCATTTTCCTTCGTCTGCACTGATTTTGTTTCCAAAATCTTGCACAACTTTCATTTCTTTAGAGGGTCTTTTCTTTCTCTCAATGCTCTTTCCCCTCACATATTTCCCACCACAGATAATTTTCAGTGACCGCAGCAGAGTCTTGAGATTCCCCGGCAGTATTTAGCGGTAGAAGTAAGTAGCCTCAGCAGCTCGATGAAATGCCTTTGAAACTCTGGTGTCTGTCTAAGCGGTGTGTGCTCGAAGCGGAGCTGCACTTGGCTGGGGCGAGGGGGTGATGGTATGCGTGCAGAATCACAATAGTCACCCCTGTTACGTGGTCTGAAGCAGATCTGAGTTCAGCCAGCTTCTGTGAGTAAGAAGAGAGATTCTTCTCTTGTCTTTCGTGGCAAGGACATACCTTCCTCTTTTAACTTTAAACCCTGAGCGAGACTTCAGAGGGCAGGTCAAGTTCATATTAGCCCACTGCTCTGCCAGTGGAAAAGATGCATAGCATACCAGTGCATATGGTACATCAGAGTGAAGTGAACTTTTTTCTTTCTAAAACACTCAACTTTGTGGACTCATCTTTCACAGAGACTTGAATCCTCTGTTGAGATTTCTCAAACATTTCTTTGGCTGACCTTCATGACAGTAATTTCAAATAGCTCTCCTCCTCGTTGACTGTAATAGCCTTAAAATTGCTGTTTGAGGTGATGGGTCATATTTGTCCCAGTGGTCATTCTTTGCTGCTTCAGCACAGTTCTAAATGACTGTGACTCTGCTCGAGTATACTAACCTGTCAGATAGACTTGTGTTCCTTTTTCTCAAATCAGAGTGATTTCCCCTTCGTGTGGGGATTTGAGTCTTGAGACAATAACAGATTGGCAACACAAATATACTTCCTTAGCGGCGGAGGTGATTCCAGAGAATCCCCCTGTGTGAATTTATTTTTACCTGGAAAATTCAGTATGCCCCCATACTTTGTTGTTCTCTTTACATTCCTCCTCTGTGGCAAGGACTCCAGGATGAAAGCATTTCATCAATCCATGGATTGCTCCCTCATGAGTGCCGCATCATGTTTTCACTGAAGTGTTTGCCTGAAATCTCAAGCACTGTGGAGAAAGCCAATTGTAGAGTTCTTATAGCAATGTGGCTTTTCATAAACCACAATGAACTGCACATTAGTGCCAGTCTGTGGAATGTGCATTCCAGTCGAAAAGCAGGGAGGCTGTGCTTACCAGTATCGTCGTTCTGGCTCACTTACGGCCTTTATAGTCACTGCATGTTCTTCCATGTACAAGTTTATATGAATATGGAAGGTTTTAAGCTTCTTCACCACAAGAGAAGTCATGATTTCCCTACATTTATTTTGATCAGTATGTGAGCATGAAGCCCTTACGCTCCCCTACAGACGCAAACAGGAAACTCCAACATGTTTTAAACAAACAGTCTGCTGTGATTCACCAACAGTGAGGAACATGTTGATTTTATTGACGGAGGGTATATTTTTAGACCTTCTTTTTCCTGTAACTCGCACAATTGTATGTATTAGTCATCATCTATGAAATGTTTCTGTTATACCAAGGACATCTTACTCTTTTAAATCTGTTTTCTTGTGATTGATTTTGAGTTTGGAAACTCAACAACAAGATTTGCATAATAGATCATTTTAATCAGGTGTTCATTATTAAATTCATAGTTATTGTTTTTGCTAAAGCATAATATTCTTATAAAGCCCTTCCCCCAACAAATAGAGACTTATGTATCAGGGTGCAAACTAAAGGGGACAAGACCCCCCTGAAAACATGATTTATGAAATTTTGGGGGGGGTCTCTGAAATATTAACAATAGGCTATTTTTGTCATGCATTTCTATCTTCATCATCATGGGTCATTCGTAAAATTAGGTTATTATTGATAGGATTCATGCATGAGGGTGATTTGACACTAATTCACTTAAATAAAGATGCCAGCATGCATGCTATTCTTGCCATCAACATAGAAGCTTGGTGGCGCAATATCATAAACTATACTCACTTTAAGACAAAGATCAGAAAAAAAACATATTTTCTTAGTCACACTCATTATTAGCCATTCTTTATTTCTCTCTTTTGTAGTGAGCATATTTCACCAACACAACCTATTTTCCTGTTTTCGTGCATGCACTATGTCCTCTAAAAGACTTTCTGCTCTATATTTGAATCTGAATTGAAATAAGATTCTGAAAACATAATGTGAAATTACAAAAAAATATATGAAGGGGTTGAAGTAAGGGTTCGTTTAGTACCACATCATTAATATGTTATGATTACAGTTAGCCTATGAATCAATCCAGAGAATGTGACTGCATTTCATTTCTTGTGCTGTTTCCAGAGCCCTTATGAGCTTTTGTGAAGATGTTATTTTTTATCTTAAATTTGGGACGAGACATCTGGGCAGACATCTTTTTCAGAAAACATGACCTTTTATGTATTTATGTCCAAAGATTTTCAGATCTTAAATACTTTCTATCAAACCAAACGTGGAAAAGAAGCAGTCAGCCATGTTGCAGGGACTGTTTGTTTACTGCAGTCTCTGGTCTAAACTGATGAGGACAGACGAGATACTCATCTCCGAGATACTCATCTCGGAGATGCTCATCTCCGAGATGCTCATCTCCGAGTAGGAAGAGGTCATGACCTTAACATGTTGTCTTGGTAGATTGCAGGTTGCTTAGCATTAGTCAATCCAGGATTTTTTTTTCTCCATGCCGTTATGTGACATTTTGAGTGTTGGATCTCTTCCTCAAGCCTAACTTAGCTTGCTTTCCCTTGAAGCAGTTATGTTATATTACATAGTGCATATACAAATGGAAAAGTGTAGACGATAACAGTAATTAACAGCTTTAAGATGAGAAAATGAAAGTCTTACAAACCGTAATGAGAAGTAATTTCACCTTTGGCAACGCTAATTATCTGCCCTTAGTACATGATAGATCCAAGAATAGCAAACACAGCAGAGATGTACTCAGACCGCCAACTAGCTTCTTCTGTATGGAATTTAATCTCTGCATCAGAGTTATACCTGGATACAAGGTTGATTTATTGAGATGACTGTTTGTCACCAACGTTTGAACATATTGTGTGAAACACTTGCATGTGATTAATCACAGCATGAAGGTGATTTCTAATTAAGATTGGGAAAACTATTTTGAATGATGAACTTTATGTGTCTGTGTAGATGACAATATCCCTGTCAACAATTCATCTATCAGTGTTATAAAGAGAGTCAGCTGTGTGACAAAGTATTCTTAATCACCAGAAGATAAACAAATAGGATTCCAATTCATTATTTGACATCGAACTGAACATCATACCCCACATTAGCACAGTGTAACAATCTCTTTCAACAAATCATTTTTACTCATAGCTTATTTGAGCAACTTTTAGATTTACAGTGTTCTTTTCATCATCTCAGGGGAGGCTTCATATGTGGAATCTCACGTGACTGAACCTCGAAATTACGCAGATGCTTTCAGACCACTATACTGTAGGAAAGCTGATACAATTCCTAATGAAACTGAAAAAAAATGTAACGCACAAAAGCTAATAATAAACTATTAAAAGGTTAAAGTGCAGCTGATGAAAAGACACAGTGGAGGGGAAATATAAAATCAAAAATCCAGACATGACAGAGGTGCTTTACAAATAAATATGAAAAAGTGAATTCACATTCTTGTGCTTAAATCAAGTGACTTCCCAGTGTGTATAAAGAAGTCAATGATAATCTTCCAGAGAGAGCACAAGCAGTCCAGTCCAGGAATATAAATATATTGTGTTTCAGTTCTAATACTCAAGCCCACAGAGGTTATTTGAGTACATCTGAGTGTGTATGCTGCTCGAGATGACACACTTGCTTAGCAGCGGGCGCAGTAAAAGGGGGCTGGCCTTTGGGATGGGATCTGCAGACTCAACAGCCCAAGTGTTGCTAAATTGAAAACCTGCTCTCGAACATATCCAGACTGACTGGGTCTGTTACTCTGTCAGCTTTTAACCAGGCAAAGGAAATTACAGCCGTGACCTCGTGGCGCTTGCCAGAGAGAGACACTGAGAAGTAATTTTGCTTACACGGAAAAGAAGGTAGCAGAGGGAGGACAAGGTGGAGACGAGGGTACAGATCTGTATAAGCATTGCGGCTCCCCAAGTTTAGAGCTGGGAGCAGCCATTAAATTAACATTCAACACATGGAGGAGTTCAGCTGGGGCATGAAAGGGCTCAAGAGCGAGAGAGTGCTTGCTAAAGCAGACTGGGAGCCCTATCACCAACGCTGCACCACCAGCTCTTTTTTATAGGGCCAAAGCTAGTTTTCAGATTAGTGATGATGCACGGCAGGGAAAAATACAGCAGAGTTACTGTACACTTTAAATCTCCCTGTCATAAAACTGAATAAATGCAGTCTATTGGACAAACTACTGTATATGATACTGGTATATGTTTATATTTTTTTTAATTAAAGTGCTTGAGTCAACGGGCCAGTGGGCAACATGGATGGACAGTTATGTAGCTTTTTAAAGTAAGCTATTACATCTTGACAGCAGCTACCGGCTTCCTGAAGTTAATAAATGAGTGCAATTCACTTCCTGGAGCGACTTTGCGGCTTATTCCCCCATTAGGAGGCACTCGCCCACCCATTCCAATCATTCTTTAATTACAACTGTTTTTATTTAGGCTGTCACAGGAGGTAATACCTCATGACAGCACCAGGATCAGCTTGGCAGCCTGCAATCTCTTCTTCGTTGACAGGAGCTTTGGAGCTGCTTGTCGTCACTTCATCTACCCCGCTGGACTCAGCGGTGCACCAGACACTTCTAGCTGATGCCTGCGTGGTGACACGGAGATCTCCAGCTTGCCTTGCTGACGTTGAGTGTCGTCTGTTTAAAGCGTGGAAACATGCTAAGTGTTTTTTTTTTCTTTCTCATAGGAAGCTCGTGATTACTTCCCCAGATTGCCTTAACGTACCATTGAGTCACAAAATGTTTACACAGAAACGGGAGAGGCTATAAAGTGAAACAGAATGGCTCAGCAGGCATTTATTCAGCCATGCAGCGACATCCATCCATTAGTCTAGATTTGGTCCTTAACTGCAAGAGGCTGTCTGAGAAAATCAAAATGGAAATTAAAGAAAATGACAATGCTAAAACTAAATAAAATGCTATTATGATATTAAGTTATAATCTGGCCTCAGGTCTTTCACATGTCGGCCCAGCAGGTCCAAGACAGTTAAGTTCACAATGGGCTTAGTTTCCTCTTAATAAACACATCCCATGTGTTAACAATTTGTGTTTAATGAAGTGCTGCCCTCTGTGGAGTGATACAGAACAGCAATCACAGACCATCACTATCCCCCTGCCCCCATCGCCTCTGGCCCGCTGTCTCGTTTTGACACATCGGGTGCAGAGACAGACCATCAGTGTGAATCTAGGTGAAATAGAATGCAGACCTCTCCAGAGGGTAAACTACTGTGGAAAAGAGGATGACATCAGGAACCCCAGCTCCCAGGGGAGACAGCTCTGGAAACATTGAACTTTAACAAGATTACCAACTTGGGGAGGGGGTGGGAGAAGGAGACGAAACAGCATGTGCCGCTTGGAGTTGGCAGCATGAAATACAGATTTATGAACTCCATTAAACCACATTTCTTTCTCTTTATTGGGGCCTGCAGCATTTACCCAATGTGGAAAAGGGTATAAAATATTTTTTCTCCAGATAAATTACTAACAGCCTGGGCATTTACTTCTACGTAAGGTAGCTGTAAAACTCGAAAATAAAGAGATAAAAGCAACTAGACACCTTGACTTTTTCACTCTGCTGGTCAACCGGCTACTTGTGCAAGCCGAGTTAGAAAAACCAGCCACTGTGGCCTTTGGAACAGGTGGCCATATCAGACTGGCATTGGTGGTGTGGAGCTGGCGTGGTTTAGTAGCCAGACTCTCAATCTGTCCACTTGAAAACTCCCCAGTATTGCTGGAAAGTATGATGGACCCTGTGGAGGAGATAGCAATTACAATTTCTGATGGGAGAGAGGGAGAGTGCCAGGAGCCACATCCATTCTTGGAATATGATCAGACTTATGACTGGAACATTTTTACAAAGCGCCACTACACAAATGTTCTCTTAATACCATCAGTGGGATGCCTTATAGTTTCAGGCTTTCTATACACTTCCTTTCTACTGTCTTTTAGTCAGATTGCCAGGGGCGACTGTACATTTAAAGACATCATTAAGCTGTGAATTGTCTTGCCAGTGTTTGATGAACCACACCAGGGCTCAGCAGGTACATGGCAGCGATCGGCTGCAAAAAACCTGCTTCCATTTAAAGCCTGCCTTGCTGCATTCTGTGACAGATTGGATTTGGAGTGGGCAAAGTCTGCTCCAGCTGGAAACCGCTCACCCTTTGGCCTCTCACCTGAACTCTTCGTGCTCTGGTATGTGTGACTAACATGTTCTATGGGAGACTGGTAACACTAGAGCCCACATGTTTTGGCTATTGAGAAGTCCACAGCTGGCACTTGAGATTACACCGTTTTCACAAATTTTGAATGGTCCAGAAGCTGAATTACCGTATCACTCTGCATGTAGGTCACATTTACTCAAAAAGGGCCACAAGCAACAGCGAGGAAGTAATCAATTTTCAGGCCACAGCTTCAGCTGATCAGTTGCCTTTGCCTTCATAAAAATGTTGCCAGATCTCCCCTAAGAAGTAACCGCCCCATGTTGGGAGCATGCATACAAATCTGTAGGTTCTGCCTGTGGAATGAATTAGTAATAATCACATGCAATGCAGTCATTGTCCCCCAAAACCCATGAGACCTCCGACTGGCTGCATCTCTAAACTCTGCAGCAAACAGAAGAACCTGCTGGGTCAAAGTAGCACTTAACCAATGATGTCTTCTCAATGGAGTGTCAGGGAAATTTGATTCTCCATGGGCTACCGGCTAACATAAACGTAATGCCACAAAAGGCTATCAAAGCTGACGGAGGACTGTGTGCAGTCTTGTGACTGTACTCTATGTTTGGATGCACTAAGCAGCAGAGAAAAACAACAATAGCTCATACATTTGGTTCAGCTCAATGAACTCTGGGGAGTAGATGTGACAAGACTGAAGATTGCCGCCACCTCAGAGGGAGCTGCAGCCACAAAAAGTCAAGGTCAAGTGTGTCAGCTCAAATGTGCCCCAGCGGTGGACCAACAGCACAGAGAGAGAGCCACTGCATGGATGGGTGCATTACACTTATTGCAAATCAATAGCAATCTTTCGGTGGCAGCCACAAGACATTTTTGAACAACAACCTTTACTCAATAGAGAGATTTTATGCAGGTTTTCCAGTGTTGAAAAATCAAAAAAGGGTTTCTTGATTTTGCTGGCACATTTTTGATAATGAGCTCATGCTTTGCTTTCCCGGCTATTTGTCTTCAGGTAGATTTTATGTTTCTGTGCGATCCATCCAAAATCCATATACATGTAGCCTTCAGAAGCAATACCACAACGTATAAATACCCCTGCATTTAAATATTTACTTATTTAAAACGCATAAGTAGGCTATTATCAAATTTTGCATCAGGCTATTTCTTCTGAAATGTGGTGTTGTAGGAGTAGGTATAGCATATAATTTAAATGCTACAGCAAAGTACAAACACAGAAAAGTTGTACATTACATTAACAATACAGTAGCTTGCATATTGCTTTCTTGAATACAAAAAGCAACATTCCGCATGGAACCGGAGCTCTTCCCTGGAAAAGAGCATACTCTCTCTTAACATCATAGCTGGGGTATTTGATTTTATGAAAATTATGGTTTCTTGTTTTACCTAATCAAAATGAAGGTGTAGATAATGACGGTGCTGGTGTTAGTATTGGCACTGTTGGTGGTTGTGAAAGCAGGAATCAGAGAAATGCTGCATACAGTAACTCAATCCCCGTGTCTATTACTGTTGGCAATCCACTGTTTATTCTGCAACAAGGACAAAGCCCTCTTCATGTAGTACTGCCTGTTGTGTGCTGCGTGGGGGAATTTCCAAACGATTACTTTCACAGGACTAAGTCACGGGCATCAGAGAATATAACACAACATAAATTTGAGTCTCTGCTAAAGATTAGAGTCACAGAGGCTGAGCACAATCCAAGGTTGGGCATAAATAATTGTCAGTGACTCATTTGACTGTTGTGCTTGTCGGATCACCTACTTTTTCCTCAACTCTTGTGGCATCTGAACTCCAAATTCCTGTTTTCACATTCTTCTATAGCTCCTGTCCTTGAGTGGCTTCGGCGGGAACTCTTTCACAAAGAAAATCAAAGAAAAAACTGTGGGTTTATTTATGCCATCAACGATCCACGTTTTATGGGTTGAGATGTGATGTTCGGAACTGGAACTTTTATATAGTAGTATTAAACTTTGTGGTCCTACCACCATGTTTCCAAATTCTCAGCAATTCATGTTCTTGAAAATACATTCCCTGCAGTAATTGAATCATCAGGCACCCGTTATCTGCTACAGTTGTACTATCTTACTTGGACTAATTGAATTTGAAGGTGTTGTTGGCTGCACATACTGTAGAAGGGCTTGGCTTCTGCAGAGGGGAGCTCCCGCTTTCGTGATAAAACCATCTTAGCTCAGCATTTTCGTGCACAGTGTTAGAGTTAACGTTGCATTTTGCTACACTGTCCACTCTGGCGACAGTAACATTTGTGCTGAATCATTTCGCCAAAACGGTGCATCCATGAGAAGGTTGGTGATGAATAGGATGCTTTAATGTTAAACTCATGTACTGAAAATGAAAGCTTTAATTTTTCATGATTAAGAAGCAGACAAAGCACTCAGGCTGCGCGCCAGATGGCTCACCCTACCTTTATATGTTCGGAGGTGACAGTCTAAATCCTGTGTGCGGAGTGCCTTAGGCTCCACAATAGGGAAATTGCATTCTGATCCAGTCCACTCCTCTGTGTGTTAGTGTTATACAACAGACTATTGTGTCTGGCATTTGCATTAGGGCCATGAAATTCAGCCCACTGGCTTTCACTATGTAGCGAGATGAGACAACAGTAGGAGTTCTGGCCTATCTGTTGCCATGCTACAACAGCAAGATCACATTTACGCCCTCTCTTCAAAGCTATACTCCATGGCCCTTTTTATTGAAATGCATCACAAGAAAGAAGTGTATGTGCTTACAAGAAAACCTATTTACTTTCTTTTGGTGTGTGGATTTGACATGATGTGACTTTTAAGTACCAGCAAACGGAAAATAAAGCAGCAGCAACAAGTGCAGCGTGACGCGTCATCGTGATGGACACAATATATGTGACTTTGAGGCAGCGTGTGTTGGCTACAAGGTGGGGTAACGTGCCTGCTATTGTGTGGCCGTATGTGAAGTAGTCCTCTGTGTATCTATCATTATGGGCAGTGAATCAAGCAAGCAGGCAGGGGCTGTTGAGAAGAGGCCCCCTGGGAGCGAGGCCTTGTCCTGTCACTACCAGCAGGGACGGCCAGATAATAATGGAGACATCATGAGGGCAGGAGATAGGCTTTCCTTTTTCAAAGTGGAAGATGGGGAGAATTTGCAGTGTCCCATCAGAACAGGCTCACAGCCATTGATTGGTCCCTAGCCTGTCTTAAAAAAGGACAGCTTTGACTGCTTTTTTTCCCAAAGAAAACAGATGCCGAAAAAAAAGCTCTATTATGCTTCTGAAAAGAAATGACAGTCCTATTTTAGTAATACCTGACATCAGTTGGGACACAGTGGAAAAGGTTCACCTGCAGTAATGGAGGTTTTGTAACGTGACAACAGATGAATTACATGTTGATGTATTCTCATCTCATACAGGACAATTCACTGTCTACATTAAATGTAAAAGTGTAAAATCAGCAAGCCAATAAGCAAAGATGCCGCAATGATTTCAGCAATGTATGGAGCTAAAACAATAATGTGCTGGCATCAAAAAAGTGTTTCTTTTCCAATGTTTCCTCTAGCTTCAGATGTTTTCTCTGGCACTGGTCGCAGATTGCTTTTGACAGTCACTTCAAAAACTCTAGAAGACACTTCCACAGATTGGCTCTCAAAGGCATATCCAAAAATTAAGCTTAGGAGATGATCATAGCCCGGTGCAGCTCTTAAAAAATAGGTTACAACAACCTCTTGAATTTTATCTTTCCACTGCTTTCCCTGTGGCGTTTTAAAAAAAAGTTAATACATTTTTTTTTTTTTCATAGTTTGTTTCCTGTTTTAGTTTGAAAGTCTCTTCTATTGTGTTTTTTGTTGTTTTACTTCCTGCCTTTGTTTGTTTCCCGCCTGTGTGATTGTCTGTCCCGCCCTTATTAGTTTCACCTGTTCCTCGTAAGGCCTGCTGTCACCTGTCCCTCGTTATCTCCCTTCTTTCCTTGTGTATTTGGTGTCTGTGCTCCCCTTGTCCTTTTTCACTTTGTCTTTGTTGTCAGTTGCTGTATTGAGTTGTGTTTGCCAATTCCCTAGCAGCTGTACCTGCCTGCCTTTTGTACCTGGAAGTTTTCTTTTATTAAAGTATCTTCGTTGTATCTGAGCCTGCATTTAGGTCCTTACTGCCTGTGTTGCTCCATCAGCCCCAACATTGGCTTTATCAACAGAGTGGTCATTGGAGCAGAAAGCGTAACATCCACAATCTTCTAAAACAGAGTCTTTACTCTGCAGTGGCCGGGGTTCGAGTCCGACCCGTAGCCCATTGCTGCATTTCTTTCTTTCTTTCTTTCTTTCTTTTGCCTTAGCTGTACTATTGAATAAAGGCAAAAATGGCAACAACAAAAAAAAAAAACATTTGTATATTGTGCATTCATTACCCCCTGTTGGAAAGGACTTTAAAAATATAATAGCTGTGTGCTCTTAAGAGTGCATTTGGGTTCGCTGTCAAATCCAAGCCAATTTGGTCTCCTTTGGAACAGTTGATGGAGTACATATTAGAAATACAGCAGCAGCTGCTGAGTGACCGCAACTGTGTGGTATGCATGCAGTGCCAGGTCAACAGCAGAATAGTGTTTGGATGTGTTTTATGACAGAAAGACTCAAAAAAAAAATACTGTCAACTGGCTTTTAAAGATTTTCCTTTTACAATAGTCTATTGTGTGTTTCTTCTCTTTGGATGCATTGCTGTTTTGATTTTAAAATATTTTTTTAACTATTGCTGTATGTCTGGAATTTCTGTGAATTATTACGAGACGTTTTATTACCATAGACATGGATAATGTTGTGCCATGGAGATGTATCATTACTGTCTTTGTCCTCACGTTTTCCTGCCATAGATGTGGAAAATGTTGTGCCTTGCCATGGAGATGTAACACAAGTGTTCCTTTGTCCTCCCTGCAGTTGGAGTGTTATTCTTTTCCAAGTTCAACACAGCAGCATTAATAACACAAAGAACACCTATTCTGACACTGTTATTTCTCCTCTTGTCTGCAGAGAAGCCAATGCCACAGGGTCCCCCAGGAGGTGTTATCGGTATCCTTGGAGGTGTCGTTGCCATTGGACTCATCATTGGCGTGGCTGTAACTGTTTTCATGGTCCATCGGCGGCAGCAGAAGACCCGCACTGAGACAGATAATGACCTGTGAGTACTGAGCCTCTGCCAGAGAACATTGCAGGGGGCTGGACGGGTGGTAAGATTAGGTGTGCACTCTTGTCAGCCCACGAGAGAGAAACACTTTGAAAAGGAAAAAAAAAATTTTTTTGGGGAGAGTTGATGTGAGACAGAAGAGCACACTGCAAACATGTCCCTGCCTCCTTGTCATACATTCTGAGAGCTGATAATGATGAAAAATAACCTAATTGCATCCAGACTTTTATAAAAAAAAAAAAAAAAAAGCATGCTTATTTCTGTTTACTTTTGCAGATACAATCTATGATTATCATTGAAGCGGCAATTATTAAGTAGTTGCTTGATTGTAATGGGGGCTGTAGTGAGCCCATCTAGCATTAAAACACTATTGTTTTAATCAGGACTGATTGCAGGAGCATGGGCTGCTTGGGAAAGCTTCACCTCTGTTGGATAGGAGATTCTTGAGTATGCAGTAGGTCCAGAGGTCGGCTGTTTCTAAATGTTATTTGGAGAAACAGTTGTGGAATTATGCAAATTAATTTTATTTTAAACGACAACTAGCGGATCAAAGATTTGATGACTGGCTTTGGAAACGTGCAAACCTAAAAGCCCATGCCGTTCAGCATGGAAGAATGACGCAATTATGATACAAATATTGATCTACTTCTATCAAATCTGACACTGAGGTGGTAGTTAAAGTCTGAACCCTGCGTAAGCATGGTTTGCAGATCCTTTTTAAATTGAATTCAGAATTTGTTTTTAGAACAAATAGGACTTCTTTCTTCACATCAATTAGGCCAGTGAGACCGCTCTTAAAGTTAGATTTATCTCTCCGACGTTATTTACTCCTGCTGCCCCTCCTCCGGCCAACCCGGTAATTTTGTTCTGCCTGCAAACTAGGGGCCATGACAATTTTGAACATTGCCAGCTGCTGCCCCTACACAGAGGGGGAGACAGAAGTTGCAGAGGAGGCAGCTGAGAGAACAACAAGCGACAGAGCTTTGTGAAATCAAAAAAAAAAAAATCCTTGTCATTCCAAAGGTGATAAAAGTCTCTGCCATCTGTTTTGGAAGAATTGTAAGAAATCTGTTTTCAACAAAGAAGGAAGAAAGCATTCAAGTTGCATATTGCTAATTGCCTTTGTCTAAAACACCTGGTTGCCAGGGTTTCCATGATGTTCTTGGCTATACTGAACATACAAGATGCAAAGCACATCCCCATGGGAATGATGCTGCTGTGTGCATGGGTTGGCTATCTTCCTCCCTGGGAATATTACCAAAACAACTGAGGTTGGGGGTGTGCAGAATCTGGCTGAGGGTGCACATGAGTCTTTAATCAACTCGCATGATGAGATTACAGTGCTTATTTTAGAGGTCTCCCTCCAGAATCTTGTAATTGATTTGATATTCAAAGCAGTGATGCTAACATCAAGCGTTGACGAGACGCTGTGCCAGTTTTTGGCCTCCGCGGCTCCTCCTGCTGCTCCTCCTCCTGCTGCTCCTCTCTGCGCTCTGCGGCTGCTTCAGGTCCACCGTCGAGCTCGCCGGAGAGCCAGATAGCATACTGCTTCTACCTCTCAGGAATGCTTTTTAAGACAAATGAAGCACACAGACTCTTACCTCTCCCATTGCTTTCTGTCTCTTTCTCCCTCCCTACTAATCTATCTTTCTTTCTCACTCTGATGCCAAAGTAACTGCTCTCTGTTTCCCACTCCCCTCCCTCAGCATTGCTGTTGCTGCTGTTGCTGATAGTTGTGTGACACAGGCTCCAGAGAAGCCAGAGTCCCCCACAAGGAAAGTAGAGGCACCTGACCCCAGTCTATCCCCCGCTGAACCCTGTCCTCCTGGATCCTCTATTCTGTTGCCTGCATGTAATGGTGGCCTGCAAGTGACATACTTGAGCACACCATTGTGAGCGCTGAAAGCAGAAAAATCGTTCATCGACACGATCCTTTACTAGACATTCACACCGGACTTTACATCTGAAAAACTTTTGAGTTTAAGGAATTGTTTTTCTTTTTATAACACTCGCACAAATCGAGACGTTTGAAGTGAGATTAAAACATCTCTATTTGGTGTGGGACAAAAAAAAAAAAAAAAAAAAAAAACATCCAGCTCGATAAACAATTATGAATGAAAATTAAACTCGATGAAGAGTGCCAAGATAAATCAAACCTAATTAAAAGTCTTGAGATAAAATATCCAGCTCCACTTAGTTTATCAGATCGGGGGAGCTTGGACAGAACCGAACACTTTTTGGACGAGATTGAACATGCATATCAAATTGTTAATCAGAGGGAAATCTGTAAGCTTATAGAAGCTTTGTTTTACATAAGCTAAAACTCACTGATAATGTCTTTTGTTAACGGACCACATTGTGCAACCTCCCTCCTCCGCCTCTTGCTCTTTCCTCTCCTCCTGTGTGCATGATTGTCGTGAAATATGCATGACAAGAGCTGTAGTCGTGTCAGTACTGTGTAACTGTTGTTATTGTTTCCTACTTGTAGCTCGGCATGTTAATGTAGTGAGATGTGATTCAAAGCTTTAATTGTCCAGGTGAACTATTTGTGTCCGTTTTCCTGTGGCGTGTCATCAAACATGTTCTGTGTCTTACGAAGAAACTGTTTTACTTTTTCTTGAAATGTCTAATTATGTGAATGCAGATGAGTTGCAAGTGAATGTGCAGGGGTTTGTTTAGGAGAAACTACTGCGAGAGATTCATAGTTTTATATGAGTGTCTGATGTCAGGGTAAAGGGGAAGCATTTAGCCAGACTGTTTAATTCTGCATGTTGATGAGCCGTTAATCAAGCTTGGGCATTTGATAACATGCCTGACTGCACCGCCAGTCACGCCTCTGTTTTCCCTCACAAAGCAGCACATGATGTGACTCAAAATTGGTCAATCCTAATAAATCACTGGCCCTTCAGAGGCTGCACTGGCACAATAGTCAACTGATTATCAAAATAGATGGGCATTGTCAAAAGCGATGTTCTCAGAATAATGTGTTCATCGCTCTGTCTTTTGCCCGAGCGTGATGTATGACCTCCAAAATGGCGAAAAGCACTGCCAATCGTGTCGCCATTCCCCTGCAAAATGAATTCACCCACTCGTGCTCCTGACGTGCTGCTGCTGTTGACACAGTTGCAAATACTCGCTGGTATAAATCACTTTTGATGCCAACTTCCTGGCCATATTTACAATAATATCTGAGAAGAATCACATGCGGAATGTTAAAAGGATGATGAATTATGAGCTGGATGTCATTGTCACCAAACTACATCAACTCTGTTTTTTCAACATGGGAACCAATTCTTCCACCTTAAGGGCTGGAAATGGTTTTCCGGGACTGAAATGTAGCAGCATTGGGATTTTGGAAGACACTTGAAATTATTGATAGACTCTACAGTGAAGTTAAACTGAAAAAAAATGTGCCGTTGAAGTTATAAAAATAGATGTCTCCTTTTTAGTAGCACAATTTGAAAGATGACGCTGGGAGAAGTGGTTCGCAGAGATATTACTTATACTTGTGTACCCTTTGATTTACAAACCGGTCACCAGTGCTGTTCATCTTTGCTGTGTGGAGACCTTTTTAAAATGTTATAAATGGTAACTCATTGTTGGACATCTGCTAGCTTTAAGCTGTAACCAAAGTAGGATTGTCTTTGTTGTCTTTCTGAGTTATTCAATATGGACTTTCTGTACTGGGTGTGAATTTGACTCATTCCCTGTTGTTGTTTATGAGTGAAAAATGGTTCTTGGTTTTTTTTTTTTTTCTGTACAGAATGTTATACATGCAGTACAACTGTCTATAACAATCACCTTCTCACCTTCTTTATTCTCATGTTATTTTGTATAGCAGTGTATGTAATCTAGTATAAATGCCTGAGGTGTTGAAAAAGGTTTAGAAATAATTGTAAAGTTAAATGTTCTAAAACGCAAAACCTTCCAACAACAGAAATTCTTTTTTGATAAACTTGTCAAAGAACAAAAAAAACAGAAGTCATTTTGTTTTATTCTTGTTTTGTTCTTCTCTTGTGAGAGGGTAATTGTTGTCCGCCTTTTTGAAATGATCGGAGCAAGACAAAGCATGAAAGTAATTGCCTCCTAAAGATCAAATCACATTTATCCCGTCTTGCAATTAAAAGTATCATTAGCATTTAAATTGCCAAATAAGATTGTGATCAACAGAAATCAATGAGAGCACAGAGGATCAGCTCAAACACTTCACATTGTTTTCCACGAGTGGGACTATGGTGGTCATGGCGGCTCTTTAATCCAAACGCTTCTGGGGATGCGACACTTCACTTCCTCTCACATGCAGCAGACAGCGAGTGTTTTCTTAACTCTGATTATCTGCAGCTCAAAAAACTGCCTCGTTGTTGCAAAAATTCCTTATAGAAAGGTCACTTCTTTTTTTTTTTTTGTGAATGCATTGTAAAAGTCATTTTCTTTGCCGTAAATCTTCCCTCAGAGATTACTCTTCTCAGTTTAGGATTAGTTATGTTTTCTCCTTGCTATCCCCCTTAAATCTCCCCTTAAGCTGCCCTGAGCCTTTCGTAGCCAACAGAGCGAGGAGGAGCGAGGTCTTCAAGGTGGATGTCTGAGTAGGAAACAGTGCAAACTTGAATGTAGCTTATGGTTCCCTGCCCGGTGCTTTCTGCTCCCCACAGGCTTGTGGTGCTTGTCAGCTTTCATTAGTGTCTGTGTGTCTCACAAAGCCAACGCCCACATGCTGCCTGCATCACATTCGGCTCCGAGGGAGTCTGTGTGTAATCGCACAGCTGACATGCACATGAGGTGGTCAAGCTGAGATGAACATCGTCGTGCTGCATCTGACTAATGACGGATTGAGCAAGCATTGAGTGCAAACTGCAGAATCAGATGGATTGTAATGCATCAGGAGGTGAAAGAAGGCCTACGGAATATCTCACTCACCATATGGTGCATGGCAACAGTGTACATCATAGCAGAAACAATCTTAATAAATATTTAATGTTACACGGCCTATCAACCCTTAATTTAACTTCCTCTTTATTTTGGTTGACACTATCTTGTACTTAACATCTTTTTATTCCCGATGGCAATTTCGGCCAGTCGTAGGTTACGTCTCCAAAGTTGTACGCTCAGAAATTCAGGCTGCATATTAATCAGCAATATTCACAAGAAGAAAGGGGGAGTGTGTGTTTGTATTATGTGTGAGTGTATGTGTGTGTGTATATGTATGTGTGTGTGTGTATATGTGTGTGTGTGTGTGTGTATATCTATATGTGTGTGTGTATATATATATATATATGTGTGTGTGTGTATATATGTGTGTATATGTGTGTGTATGTATATGTGTGTGTGTGTATATATGTGTGTGTGTGTGTGTGTGTGTATATATGTGTGTGTGTGTGTGTATGTGTGTGTGTGTGTGTGTGTATATATGTGTGTGTGTGTATATATATATATATATATATATATATATTAGTATTAAGATCAAAGGCTAATCTTATTTAGAATTGAAAGCAAGCTGTGAATGGGAAAGAAGTAATTTCATTATTTAGCTGGCATGGGGAAAAATGCATTCACCTGCAAGCCCTGAGTGACGACACAGCTGACTTAGTCATTAGTTTCAATTAGTTTGTCACGTGTATTTGAGATTATTCTGTATTCTTGATTCTCCATTTGCACGTGTACTGTAGCTCATTCTGTGTCCAAATGCTACATGCTAATTCTAGGATAGGTCTGAGCGTGTAGCGCGCTCACGCTCACGCTCGAGATGTCCACATGTGTACTAAAGTTGCAAACATTTTAAGTGGTCTGTCAATGAACATTTTTTCACACGGTGCACTGCACAGGAAATGGAGCAGCTGCTCTGTGAAATAAAAACATATTGAGAACAATGTGCAGACAGTTTCAGGAACATCCTGACAAATAATAAAGCAGTATTAAATCTTTGGGAAAATGCTTTGCTTTCTCTTTGTAAAAAAGTAGAATTCTGATCTATTACAACTTGGGTCTGTTTTTCATGGTTTTATCCATCCTTATGGGTAATAAGTCTCCCCTAGTTTTCTTCTAAAAATCTCACAATGTGGTGACATCGTTAAAAAGATATCAGATTGTGTAAGAGATACACAAGCAGACAGACAATCGCAAAGGTTTTGGAATAATTCCCAGGCTAGCCCAATTTATTGGGAAGAAGAACGGTAAAACGGTTTACTGTTGTCTGTTGTAAACATTCATCTCACTTTACACACTGACTCCCTGTTTCAGTTTTGACATACTTTGCTTGCCATATTTGTGCCCACACAATATTTTGGGTGTGTTCACTTTCAGTTCTACCTCATAGTATTAGAGTGCTGCAAGGATGACAGAAAACAATGAACACCACTTGTAGGATTTTTGAAGTGTAAATGCAATCGCACAAAGCAAAGAGATAACGTTAGCCTATGAACACCACAAGGATGTAAAGGCAGACTAGTGATGACGTTTCATGTCCCAGACCGCATCTGTAGGGTAATTTAACCCCTTTTTAGTTGCCACCTTTTTTAAAAGACTCGTAAAACCTTAAAGATTCAGGAGTGGGGTATTTACAGACATATTTTATGTCACAGAACAAAACCGAAACAGACCTCCGCCAAGGCACTTTGAATGCAAGTGAAAAATAATGCATGGATCAGCCCATGACTTGGATCTACTCCAAAATGTAATCGGTTCTTCCTCGGCCCATGCTACGCCCTTTCACCAAGTTTCATGAAAATCGTAGTTTTTCCTTCTTGGCGGAGGTAATGATGGCTGAAACTGAGAAAGTCAGACCCAAGTTTGAATTATCTGCAATGATCCTTCAGATGCACTCAAAGATGTCAGCAGGAAAAAAAAGGGTTCAATAAGCAATAGTTTTTCGAGATTTATAACTTCCTGTCAGTGAAAGACAGTACATTTCATTAATGCCTTATATACTAACAGAAACGGCATATTTTAAAGATTAGTGGGACACAGCCTGGATGCCTCAGCCTACACATGCTGTATGTTTGTCTTGGCACATGAGCACGAAGTCATACTGTATGTTTGTACGCTCTGCACACACGCCACACCATTAAACACTGATGGTACTTTTCGCTCTGTTTTCCTGCTATTGTGTCAACCAGTAGTGACAGTGTATACACTGACGGTCTCCTGCTGTTTGTGCGTAATGTGATTATAAATGTAGCTGAATTCAATCAAGAAAGGGGGCTACGACAGGGAGAAAGTGGTTGCTGCTGGGTGGTAGTCACGAGACGAGGGAGTTCCTACATGTTTGGTCAGATTCAATAAACCCACTCCGCATATGGGGCCCCAACACACCAGCTATTGGAACAGGCTCCTTCATATAATGTGCAATGAAATGCAATCATCGGGGGTCCTATGGGATCAAATGTAAGTTGAAAAATGCGGCAGGATCTGAATGCAAATGATGCATACATAAACATGGTGTGATTTCATCCTGCATGAAGATGTGCAACTGATTTGTCTTGAAACACAATAAATATTGTATCAAATGGTGGATGAAGCTGCAGATTTTCTTTTAAATAAATTGACAATAAGGTCGGTGCAAGTATTCATCAGCTTTTTGTCTCAGCTAATTGAAGGCAAGTCATGATTCTGTGTCTCAGTGTAGGCACAGTGCAGGCAGTGGCTGGAAATTACATTTTGCCTCATACATTTCTTGAAAGCAAATGATCTTGTCGGCTGTCGCAGGTTTTTTAAAACATTTTTTTTAAAGTTCTCACCTGTATCAGAATCCAGTCAATCAAAAGCAAAGGATTACAATACTGTATAATGAACACGCTGCTGTACCTGTGGAAAGCCACATCTCCACGAGACTCATTATCGGTCTCAGTAAAAAATGGATGCTTCTCCTCTAAAGGCTCTGCGATGGAAAGAGTGTATTGTGCTGCTTTTCTGTGTGTTTGCTGTGCCTCTGTGCTGCAGGCAGGCAGAAGAGGGTGCCACATAAATCTGGCAGCGGCACGGCAGCCCTGTCTGGAGACAAGGTGATACGGACTGGAAATAATGAGCGTGAAAGAAAGAGTTAAGAGGTGCACTCATGCACAAATTTTCTGCACATTAAAACGCCGGCTTGGCCTTGCGGAAAGGTCATGTTATTCAATAAGGACGTGAACCAGTGCGAATGGGAGGCGGGAGGAGCTAGAGATAATGCATGTAGGTACACAGCTCAGTGTCGGTGCTCCACTTCATTATCTTTGATCACTCCTGATATCATGTCAGAATAGAGCAGATGACATCTGACTGCCAGCATGTTTGAGGGAAGGGGTTTTCTTTGTAACGATTTCGTAGCACCAACCCCTCTGCTGCCTTGTCTGAAATAATTATCCGGATGCACTTCAAACAAGTTCAACATCAAGCTTTCAATTACTGCTGTCTTTCCTGCCCACAATTTAATATCCCCTCTTTATTATCATATCCATGACTGTGTGCCGGGGCGGCCTTTATCTCCAGTGAAAACTTCATTGCTGATTTGAAGAAAATAGTAGTTTACTGTTCTGTTAATGGCGGCATGTAAATGGCTACAGGTGTTCAGGCTTTGTTCTTCCCCAGGTGTGTCAACAGAGGGGTGGGGTGGAGCGCCTTGGGATTAAGGGGGTGTTAGTGCCAGGGATCCAGGGAAAGGTGGAGAGCAGAAACTGCCTGCTGAGTCACAGCTCATGTCAAACAAACAGTTGCTGCACACTAGCGAGGCAAGTATGGAGCTAAATCAGGGCCAAAAGTTTTGATCATTTAAAAAAATTTTTTTTTTTAACTGAAAGTTTTGATTTTGAACTTTGAAAAATACAATAATATATTGAAACAAAAAATAAGTGCATGACATGTTTTTTTTCTTCAGGTTGAATATTATTTAGATTCAGTTCTGTAATTCTTTTTTAATAAATTATTTTCATTTTTCCCTTTCATGTTTGAGTTCTTGCAGATTTGACTTTGTACAGTTTCAAATCTTATTTTTTAGGTTTCAAATCTTATTTTTTAGGTTTCAGATCGTATTTTTTCAGTTTCAGACTTTTGGCCCTGATCTGGCGTGGGGGGCGTGGCTTCAACTAAGAGGGCCGTTGAAATGTGAGTGAAAGCAAAACAAAGAAGGCTGAGGACCTTCCTCAACCATGTTGCCTTCAGGAAACGCAGGTACCGCGAGAACTATGATTCAACACCAGTGTCCCAGTGACAAAGTTTAGCAATTAGTCTCAGACCGTACTAGGTCCCAATAGCAATATAAGAGAAATACACTTTGATGGTTTGTGCAGTTCAACAGCCAAACTGTAGATATTGACGTTTCCCACTTCAACACAGTACTGTGAACTCAGAGTAGTATTCGCTTGGCGCTTGCTATGGCGTCCGCTCCACCAGGACAACCTGCTCGCTATTTTTAATACGATGAGTGAATAATCTGCTCTCTACTCAGCAGGACACGACCTCTCACCTGAGTTTACACACACACACACGAACACACACACACAGACACACAGAGAGCAGTCAGCTGTTTGACCGGCATGCAAAAGTGACACCGCTCGCTAACGCTATGAAAAGGAGATACTTATAACTTAACGTTAGTTATTACCAAGCATTATTATATGAGGGAGGTCCTCAGCCTTCTTTGTTTTGCGGTCACTCACATTTCAATGCCCCTCTCAGGGCTAAAAGTCTGAAATCGGTAAAAATAAGATTTGAAACTGCAAAAAGTAAGATCTGAATCTGAAAACATAAAAAAAGTTGGGAAAAAAACCAAGTACTCTAATATCAAAATATATATATGAAAGTGAAAAATATAATTTATTCAAAAAGAATAACAGAACTGAATAAAAAGAATTTTCAACCTGGAAAAACTTTTCATATTATTGTATTTTTTAAGATCAAAACTTGATCTTTCAGTTTCAATTAAAAAATGTTGGAATGATCAAAACTTTTGGACGGGATTTAGCTCCATAGGCAGGCATTGTGTTTGTCCGCGTGGCACTCTGGATGAGGCTCATTCCACCCTGAGGACTTGACTCACACATGCCCTTCTCCCTGCCCCCTATATTCCCTCCATCCCCATCTCCTCACCTCAGTGTCCAATTACAGCCTACTCTCATTAGCACAGTGTCTCTCCAGCGAGAGCCTTTGAAAGGGCAGGGGGAATGGCTGCCGCCGCAACAAAGCCACCAACACGAGATCTATCAGAATCCAAGGAAAGAGTGAAAAAGGCAAGTGCAGGCAGGACTTCTCATTATAGAGTGCTGTAGAGGTGAGGGACGTAAAGGGTGGAAATCCCTTACTGTGCCGAGTGTCATGTTATCTTTTCACTCTCTTAACAGGACCGACCTCCCACCCGCCCACAAACCAGCCCCTCCTCCACCCAAAAAGAAGAACAGTGACATGAAGGGACACTTGACATCCGATGACATCCAGGTAAGAGCCTCCTGATCCTCCTCCTCTTTACTTATCGTTGTCTTCTTTGCCTGATCTGAGTCTGAGAACTTTCCAATTTCGGTCACATTGAAATTTTGAAACACATTGAAACGAGTGAAATTTTGCCAATTCATACCCAAATATATAGAAAACATTTACAAAAACAGGTCAGAACATGCCCAGTTATGTTCACACCCAAGCTGTAAAAACAAATTTAACAAAGCTTTATCTTTTTCTCCTCTTGAAAAGTGATATTACTCTTTATCACTTCATGGTTGGTGTCTGAAGGGTATTTATGGGAATCCAGTGAAATGTCAGTTTAGTGACAGCGAGGCTATTTTTCTTCATGTCGTACAGTATTTCTCATCATCTTACAAAGCTGTCCGACTGTTTCTTGTCCTCCTCTCTGGACCGGTGCTTGTCTCAGAGTTCCTTTTTAAAAATCCAGTTACAGTACAATTAGCTCAGAGTGCTTGAATATTTAAATTTAGAAATGAAATGTAATTACCAATCTGACACTAATTAATTTCCCTCTTAATAAGTAAAGTAATGGTAAGTGGGCCAACTTTGACACATACATACTGACCTGACACTGCAGCATGCATATTAAAAAGGACACTGTTGTTTGTGCTGGGAAGCAGTTTTTATTTCTGGTTTGAACACATTATTATCGTCAGCCACTGTGTTTCCTATTGGGTATGTACGCTATATGGTTATTTAATTCTATTGTATTTGGACCTTAGATGAGTGGTAAAGATTATTAAGTACCTCTCAAGGCTGATAAACTGCTTTATTTCACAGCGGCGTTTGTTTGTTTGTTTGTTTGAGATATGTTGTCATAATTCAAATGAGCAGTTTTATTATTAGTAAGAGACAAACTGAAATGTCAACATCGAGTGGATTAGTGAGGAGAATCTACTGATAACAATTTTCTCAGATCACTGATCTGGGGCGAAGAGGCAAAACACTCCCCACTGCAAAGACATGTGTTCAATCCTCGGCAGTGGTACTGCGTAGATGTAGAGACAGGCAGAGGTTCGGGCGGTTGCGTGAGCGGCACGTGTGTTACACCCTCATGGTGAAGTTCTTTCCTGGATTGTGGTGACACAGCTGTAAAACCAACTGCAAATAAGAAAATAAAAAAGCTCTAAACACAACAGCTGCATTCCTAGAACAAAACGTATTTGATACATTTTGATTAGCAGTGTCATTGAAAAGTTGCAGTTTGATTGCCTTTGCATGGCGGACATATTGCGTCATTTCCTGTTGGTATAAAACATGTATGCGGATTTCTTGTATTGTGCAAACAAAGTAGGTGAGTTAGGACACAGCTTGTGTCTTAGAGGAGACACCTGGCTCTCTACAGTGGAGTTAAAGGTACAGGTCACCCCAAAATCAAAAATGCATATTGTTCCTCTTACCCGTAGTGATATTCATCAATCGAGATTGTTTTGGTGTGAGTTGCCGAGTGTTGGAGATATAGGCCATAGAGATGCCTTCTCTCTAATATAATAAAACTAGATGGAAAAAATACATTAGAAAAAAAATGCGTAACAGCAATGTTTCTTTTTGGAAATAACCTGGTTACTAAAGATAATCCACAGACCTTGGTGTGAGCAGTTTAATGAAGGGACTATTTTCTTTGTTCTGTATCACCGCACAGAAGGAAGCGTGCGTCTATTCATGGACGAGCTGTAACATACAGCTCAGGAGAGCCTCTCCACAAAGAGTAGATGCACGCTTCCTTCTGCTCTGTGATACGGTAGAGTTGGTTCCATTATATTGGAAAGAAGGCAGACATCTTTAGAGATGATATCTCCAACACTCGGCAACTCTCATCAATACACTCTTGATAAATGGCACTACAGGTAAGAGGAAAAATATGTAGATTTGATTTTGTGATGAACTGGCTGTTGATATAGTGCATCATAATGTAATTTGTGTTTATGAGTGTGGCCATGAAGCATTATGAATGCATTATAATTCACAATGAATGCGCTCATAATGCACTATAGACGTGGCCTTCATAGAAAGGGTTACTTATATCTTTATATTGCATTATAATACTATGAGCACTGTCCAGTATGAAGGAATCCCGAGATTTTCCTGGTTTTGCATCAACCTTCCCAGTGTGCTTGCTGTGGTTTTGTCCATAGCACAAAGAAAAAAGTTCAATAGTATGTATTCATCAAAGGTTGGCTACAGTCCACAGTGAGCTTTCTAAAACCTTTAGCCAAGGACTGTGGCACAAAATAATTGGCCATTCCAAATTGGGGAGATAAAGTGAAAAAAAGAATTATTAGAATCTGAATAATTGAAGATTCACCTAACCGCAGAGTTTGCTGCTGCGTATCAGCACTGCTGAGATTTAAATCCAACTTTATGATGCTCTTTACAGCTCTAAGGTCGAACTCCTGGACATCTGGGCAGAGAAGGGAATGAAGAGAAGGGAAAGTAAAGTGCTCTGCCTCCACTTGAGCAAGGCACCCAATGCGACACTCTGGTGATTAGTGGACAGATGTTTAGACACTTTACAGGATTTAATGTAAAACATTGTATGGCCGTTGTTGCTTTAAAGGTTTAATGTGCGAGACAAACCATTAACTAGCATTATTAACAGAATGTGAAGAGGTGGCAGTGTTGACGTCAAAGACGTCTATGTGTTGTGTTGCAGAGATATCTATGAAATCAACATCTAACTGACTAGTTCCGCTCCGTCCAGTCTTGTAATACCACTTGTTCCTCTAGAGGTGATAGTGAGTCACTGTAGCTCCAGACTACCCTCAGACCAGAGGAAGAAGAAGTGCAGCTGCCTGACTGCCATGTTCCGTGTCTGTTTTATAGTTTGTTTATTAGATTACATTCATCCCTCGCTGACTGAGCTCAAGTCTCTTCAGCCGCTGACTGACGTCTGACGGCTTAGCCGACTTCTCTTCCACCGGGAAGACGAGACGAATATGCGGTCGTTTTCTAGTTTCTGCCACTTTGGATTTAGTCCAATAAACAAACAAACGTAACGTCACACGGACTACAGCCCCGGTTAACATCAGTGCGCAGTAAACACAGAGGGATCAGCTCCACGTGAAGATTATAAGACAACAGTGTTTTTTGACCGGTTTCAGCAGTTTGGTCGAATTTTGGTGTTCTTGCCCACAGACTGACTGACAGGCATCACTCAGGAGTAAATGCAACACAATATAAAGAATATATTAGAATACAATAAATATGCCAAACCACTACAACTAAAATGTAAACATTAGAGATTGTATGGACCCAGTTTAAAGGTGAAATACTGCCCCCTACTTCTTTTAAACGTGTGGCTCGGAATTACACACTGAACCTTTTTAAAAGAAGCTGCACGTTCAGGAAGCTTATATATGGTAAAATAAAAGTAAGCAAAAAAGAAATCGCACCGGAAAAATACACAGAAGGTTTGTGACACGATGGGTAAAGCACAGATGAGTGAACAACACGCACTGATGCGTAAACAATAAGCATCACTGTTATACAAGCATGTGCAGGAAAAAAATATCTGCATTAACTGGCCAAATCCCTTTTTTAAGGTTCAAGCTTTCAGGTTTCTTAGTACAACATGGCCGTTATTCATTCTGCACAGCAGGTCATGACATATATGGCTGCACCCTCAGCGTTCATTCAACATCTGTTTCTATGACAGTTTCCAAATGATCCAAAAATGAAAATAAGTTGTTGCGGGATAATTTGATCTACGACTTTAAATCATAAACCACAAATCAGTTTTCTAGTCTTACCTTCCTCCCTTCAGCTGGACAAGTTCCTGCCCCAAAACCTGTCAGTCATCTTGATGGGCTGCTTCCTAAATGACACTGATATAATCAGCATCTGTAGAGCTGCCAGGCAATTTGTAATAATAAACACTTGTTTTTGTTGTTCATGATGTATGTGAACTGATTTGCTAGCCTTTTTTTCTTACCACAAGCAAATCTTTATGATAGTGTATGTATAGGAAATAAGGAGTTGTTTAAAAATAAAGAAAAAGTATTAATAATGAGGATAATTAATTCATTAAATGTACAAAACAATGTTTTTGCTGTGGCTGCTAGACCCTCAGCTCAGCTCTCACCACAGCCCTCAGTCCAAAACACCCTGAATATCAATATAAAACCCAATTTTTATGAATGATATCTTTATTAAAAATAAAGGACTACACAGACCGGTAATGCAGTATATCCTATTATTGAAATATGAACCTGAAAAAGTTGGATATTACAGCTTTATTTCAGGATAGGTTGCTAGGTGACCAGGCTGGCCTGAAGAAATTGGCAGCATCATGGTTTTATCATTGCCCAATGCACAGAGCAAAACTGGCAACGCAGCCAAAGTATCAACATCTGCGCTCCCTACATCGCAACACTCGGTGTATGTTGCTGTGCAATGGACTCCAAGAGCCAAAAAGACGACATCCAGGAGGCAGTTATCTTTGTGGTCCAAAATAATGTTTCCTCAAGCTAATTGCTTATGAATTCCGATGCTCAGCTCTCCGTTCCGTCACTCAACTATTACAGTTTTCGCCTTCTCATGTAATAATAAATTTGAAGGAAAATGGGGATCAAACAGCATTTGGCAGCCTTTTGATCCCTCAAATTTAACTGCACAGCGGTGCGGAGAGGAAAAGCATTGTTCCAACATCTGTTATATTAATCTCACATTTATTACGTTGATAACTTCGTTGTTCAAAGACGACTTTGATTTCTTTCATTCACTTTTGTTTCTTTTCATTGTGCAATGTGCAGGTCTGAAAAATGTTTCATGAAGGTTTTGCGAGTGCCATTCCAAAATGAATTAATTCCTTCATGTCGTGAAAGGTGTCTAGAGCCTGTAGCGAACACCCCACCTCTAAAAACCCTTTAATGGCACTTTGCAGTCAGTGATGTCAAACTTTACATTGTGATTATGACAGATCAATTAGGAGCACTCTGCAGCAAAAGTTTAAGCAACCTGGTGATGGAAAACTATAGAGGAGCACTTTGCTCCCTCTACCCACTTTTCTGATACACTGCTTCTATTATGCTGCAGAAAACCTTATAACTGCATCTTGAGAACCTCAAACATATGGCTTAGCCTCCAACTAGTGTGCTGAACAAAAAAAAAAAACATTTTATTTTCTAGCTGTCATGAATGCGGTCATCTCTTTTATTTCCATGCCTCTTTAGTTTAGTGTAGTTTCATGGTGTGACTGAGATATGTACTGTATATACTGTATATATAAAGTGAACCTTCTTTAATCTTTAACCTTCTTTCATAATGTGCTCTGCCCTCTTCTAACATGACTTTCCAGCTGAATTTTCTTTTCAAAGGTCCTATTATTTCTGTAGGAATAACATGTTGTTGGTTAGGCATTTATACAAAATAATATGGAATGACTCAAATACATATCTTATAATGTATAATATTATCATCTTTCAACATTATTCTCTGCAAATCTAATGTAGTATAAAGTTGACTTGAGATGTAATGTCTGCTTTATATTTAATATAATACTATATATATTTATATATAAGTGTTCTACGTATAGAAATAAAAAGTTTAGACCTCCTGTTTGTTGTAATGTTCAACATTCCTCAGCCTATGTATCTTTTTCTAAGCATATCGCTTAGTTAGGTGCAGAGAGCACATATTGCACATTTAACACATAAAAGTATTTTTCACTTTTTTAAGTGTAAAAGTTCTCCGACTATCTGCAGTCCAGTTTTAAACCCCCAAAAACTACGCAGATATTTCTCTGGAATATGACAAAGCTAAGGCCCAATTGTAAAAAAAAAAAAAAAAAAGCTCCATTCAAAGGCGTCTTTGCTGGTGGAGGAAATTCCATCATTTCAGTTGAAAAACATCAACATCAAAAGGAAACCTGCAAAGTAAACCGGGATTTTACATCAAGGCAGGGCATCCAGTTTGTTATGATGTTAAAATGGTTAATATTATCATTTTTATTTTTTAATTGTAAAAAGGAAGTAAGATATTTCTCATTTAAGAGTAACATATAAAGGTGGTTTCAAGGCGCTTCATCCATGTATTGACAACCTTTAATTCATTTGCAGCCTATCTGTTTCACAATCACGTGTCCTTCATGTATGAATTCAATTCCCTGCAGTTTTCCCCCTCAGCGGCTGCCTGGCACAGCGAGCTTGTGCAGCTGTACATTTCTGCTCCACTATTTCAGAAGTTTGCATCATACCTTTTGTGTGATATGGAAGTGATTAATTTGACAAAATAACTTTGAGGACCATGTAGAGTTCAGCGGAGCAACTAAAGTTCAAACTGTTGTCAAGCTTGTCAGGCATCTTGTTTCTGCTCATTACTGCTGGAAAGCCAAATATGAGCAAATGAAGTCAAAACAAAAAATAATTTGTTGCTGAAGTGTTGTAGCGCTGAACTAATGCGTATGCAGCCGAGGTAGCAGTTTAACGACGGGCGATAATTGCAAAGTTAACCTGGTTGAGGGGTTGTGGAGCACCTCCAGTATAAATTGACTGACCTGCCTGCTTTGGACTCTTGGAGCTCATTATGAGTGTTGCTGAGCTCTCTGTGTTTCCTGTAGGTGGTTCATATCGACAAGGATGAAGAAATGCAGAAGCTTCCACTTCAGCCTCCTTATTACGACATGGCGCCCTCTGAGTCGACCCCCTTCACTGATAAACCGGTGAGTAGTCATCCCATGAGCGTGTTCAAAAGGAGCTTCTCCATGAAGGGTCTATCCACAGCTGCTCCCGCTTGTGGCCAGTAGTGATTGATGGTGCAACTTTATATTCGAGAATTGATTTATAAATGAAATGCAACGACGTGATGCTTCTTGAATGTCACCGAGGACCTTTAACGTAGCTGCTTCCAGTGGGTGCTCCGACCAAGTTCCATATGTCATCTTTCATATCTGCACTAGTCCCCTTCTTCTATCTAACCCTGGGCCAGCCGACGTCCTCTCTCCGTGTGTGTGTGAGTGCGTGGACTATTTCACATTCTGACCCCGACACTCATCACCCGCTCTGCCCTACTGCCTCCCCTCCACTTCCTCTAATCCCTCGTAATTACTTGTGTGTTTGCATGGCAACCGTGTGCAGATGAATGCTCGACAGTATATCATCGCCCCCCCGAGTGTTAACTGTTGACTATGAAGTGTTTGCTTTCTTGTATCAGATGCCTAACTGTGGCGAGCCTCCCTCAGTGGAACAGATTCTTTAGTGTTTTCTGGGGGGGGGGGGGTGGGGGGACTTTATTTGCTTTGGCTGGAGTTTCGGCTTTAAGAAAATAAAATAAAAATAAACTATTGGGGACTTTTAGACAATGTTTTAGCATGTGTAAGGCTTATGTGTGTTGTTGTGTCAGTGCTTGCTGGAGCAGCGATAGCATACAGTGTCAAACAGGAACAATCTTCTTTCAATTAGTATTACCACCTGCAATGCGAAGGTAAGTAGTGTCATGTTGCCTAAAACAAACAAACACCTGCTGTCGGTGTAGATGTGGAAAGAGCAGCTTCCAGAGAGCTAATGTGCAGAAATTGAATACCATACCATGTGGGTGTTAATCTGGATTACAGCATTTGCTATCAACACCTTGTGCTATCAACCCTCTGCTTACACTGCAAAATCTCTTGGATCAGTTTAGTGAACATAACGTTTATTTAAGTCTGCAGTCAGTTTAATTAGATTCATCAAACAAACGTAACATTTAAAAAAAAAACACATTTAAAACCATTTCTGAAAGTTACAATCATGGGTTCAAGACCTTCTGTGTTTTCCTTGTTGTCAACAAATCCTGTGAAACGACAAAAAACACCAATGAACTGATTTTACTAACAAGTACAGTATTTTCTGTGTATCCAAAGCCCGATATAGCTCATGTCTCTCTATCATAGAGCTCCATTATTACTATTATAACACATCAGTAAGCTACACTGTCGCACTGGCTGACATGTTCCTTTATTATCATGCACAGGATTGAGTCAGTCCCAAATACCCCAAATACGTCCTGCTGCCATGAACACTCACTAGACAGGCTGTTCTCATAAAGAGTGAGTATAGAGAGTTTGTGTAGGGGGGTGGAGGAGTGATTTGGTGGGTCCAAAAACACCAGACTTTCACCCAGTAGACTGCTATTTGTGTCCAGTGTGAATCCAGAATTTACTTATTTGTCATGTAACTTCCTTACTTGGGTAACGCAACTTCGGTAGTTATTTTAACCCAAACCACGATCACTTCCCAAACCTAGCCAAGCAGTTTTGTTGCCTATATCTCACCAAGTTGTTTCCTGTAAAGACGGACATTTTATAATTGCTTTTGAAAAGAGGGAAATCAACACTTGGACATTCGTAGGAGAACGCATGAAAAATGTAGCACCGAATGCGTAGTCATCCAACGCTGAAAATTGGCCCCGAAAAATTCCCTATTTCTTCCTCTTTCAGTAATGTCAGCGACACAACTACAGTGTTTTTAAACTTTATATGTGTGACGTTTTGTAAAGATGTATGTCCTCAGTAAGAACCAATGGGTTTGTGGATGAGAGCCACAGTCGGAGAGTTTTGATGACGGACTCAGGCGTTGTTAGATTTGGTCTTTTCATTGGATTTGTTGAAAATGTAAATTTTCCATGAGAACAAGCACTCAGAGGAATGAACTAACTATTGAGTTAATTAACTTAAAAGGCAGCCTGGCCACTCAGGCTTTTAAGTTGAATTAAATTGCTTCTGTTACAGTGTATGATTGACATCACAGTAAATAATGTTTTATATTTCTCTGGAATGCTGGTCTGTTGATTAACTAAAACTGGCTTGATGCTGTCTGCTGTGTTTATCAAAAGTACATTTTCTTTAATATGAAACTGATGAACACAACTCTGGCTAAACGCCCTCTGAAACATCACCTACATTTTCCATTACTGTTGTGCTTTACTGGTGCTCCTATGTACCTCCATGTTGTCAGCCAAGCTTTAAAAAAAATAAATACTTCTTGGCATTTATGGTTTGCTTTTTAAATGACTTCTGGTCTCAAACCAATTTTTTTGTGATAACTCAATTACCATCACTATATTCTCCCGGACGAATGGATTTAGATTTTCTGCATAGTAATTCAAGGATATTAAACTATCATCTTCAACTCTATACTCAACGGAACCAGATGTTTAATTCTGATAATCCTTGGAGTTAGACACAGACTGGGTAGATTTCTTCTAAGATTTATTTCCTATCTCTGATAACATTCCACTTAAATTGAAGTTTAGGGGCTGCTCTTAAGATGAACAGGGTATCGGTGAGGTTTTCAAAACACTATTTGTGAGAGACATGCATTGACTGCGGAGCATCGAGTGTTACTAATGATGATTCTCTAGGGGCAAAACACTATCTGCCAATTTTGAATGCGATGTGGCTGTAATTTTCTCCCTGATTGCACTCTGGTCATGACAAATATTCTTGATATTTAAATATCCAGCGAGCGCAGGGTGTGAGTGGTCGGGGAATATGGGCTGCTGGAGAGATTGCATAGTAGATTTAAATTATTGACGTGAAATTCTGTAAAAGCTTGAATCATTTCTATGTAATTCTTTCTCAGATGGAAATAAGGTACACTGATGCAATGCTGGGGTGACAACAGGTATCATCCCCTTGCATTTCCTCCCTCACATCCCCTCGCCATGCGTCCTCAGAGGTTGTTTAGGCAGATACAGGACAGCTGACTTATCTGCTTTGCATGTACTTAGTCACATAACTCCCTCTGTTTTGCGCCATTGATTTCATTACCAGGAATAAGCGGAAAGACTAAAAGGAGAGACATTACAATTGAAAATGTTGCCGGTTGAATTGGGAGATGTATCTGTTATAGTGTGATTCCTGCCATCATTCGTCTCTAATTCTAGGTTGTTTGTTATACAAACATCAGTGAAGTTTGACTCCCATTTGTCCTCTGTGCTGAAAGTACCACTTTGTTTTTGCTTTATATAAAATGACATGTCGGTCCATCACCACGGTAACATCCATCTTTTAGTCGGTCTATTCAAAATAAATCAACTCAAAATACACACATTTTCAGTTCTCTCGTTGGTAGAAATGCACAATATATTTCGGTCGATGATGTGAAATTTATATTATTTATTATTCAAATAATGAAATTCTACCCGATGTACATTATCGGCCGATAATACAAAAGCCAAATTGCTTTCATTGACTTAACAATCGCAGCATCCACACACTCTGATACAGTAGGTAGAGATATGCACCTTTAAACCCTAGTTTGCGATCAGCCAATAAACAGAGAAGAGAAACAATAACAAATGCAGCACGCTTACCACACAACGCGATTGCAATTTGCAATGCAAGTATGTCGATGCACATTACCAGAAAAAATAAATGAACATGAGTCAGAACTGTTCTTTGTTTTTGTTACATTAACAATAGTGATGTCAGTCAGATTTGGTTGGAAGATTAAATCATCCATCATCCTTCTTTACTACTACACCTTAGCCTTTCTTACCTTAAGATGTGCATACAATACAGGTTATGAACTTTAAAATACAAAAAATGATCTGTTATCTTATCAGTATCGGCCATGAGAAGCAGGTAATTATCGGTATTGGTTTTTTGTCCTAACATTCCCTGTTCAGTTACTACGGTAAATACTTTACAATGTATTTTCTATGGTTGTCTCTTCAGTGAGCGTCTATTTTTTGATGCAGTGCCTTTTGAGTCTCCTTTCTAGAGCAGAAGACAACAATCTAAGAAGTATTTTTCGAATTGGATAAACAGCGCTGAATGCTGTCATTGTCATTTATTGATTACCCCATTAAGGTCATTTACTCAATCATCCACATGGACAATTGCTCATCGAGTCAATCAGTCTGCCAATAATTGGAGTTTGTGCTCTGTGGTCAGATGCTGGTTGAATGAAGGACTCTGTCTGAGTTTACATGCACGATGATATTCCAGTTTTAAAGCAACATTTCCAGCTTCTCGATGAATGTGCTCTGAGGTTGTGTAAATACCTCCATGTGCAGCTCAATAACTGTGGTTACAGCCAGGACACAAATGATTGTCTTCATAGTTTTGGGTTTCTGGGACAGATTGTGTGGACAAGCGTTGACCATAATCCAAGCATTAGTTGCAACACATGTGCAAAACGTTTTGTTTGTTTAGTTCCAACGATTTTGGTTTTGTTTAAATCGGGTTTCATGCCCATCAACTCTGAGAATTGCATAATCTTTTGAAAGATGCACGCGAGCAACAGAATCATAAAAAACAATCTGAAATAAACACATTGTTACCGAATAGAAGCCTCTCTGTTGCAATTGCACACACTTTTATTAAGCTTTTTTTTCCTGACTCTAAATTGTAGAACAATGTCATGATATGCATGTAAACAAAGTCTGAGTCCTTCCTTGTCTCTAACCATTTATTTATTTATTCATATTTTAATTTCTGTCTGACTATTTTGGTTTTCTGTGCAACATCGCCATCTTTTCATCAGCTTGTCACATTCAGTCTTAATCTGACATTTTATTTACGTGTTCCATGATTTTACATTTGCCTTCCTCTCTAACACCGCTGCTCACAGACTCAAAATGTCCCCATGGCCGTCAGATCTTCACTCTTTATTTTTTCTCATCTGTCTTGTCTGCCACTCTCTCTCTCTCTATCTCTCCGTCAGTCTGTCAATCTGCCTTTCTCACTCTCTCTCATATTTTTGGCTGCCTCACTCCTCACACGCCTTTCGCCTCTCTTGTCTCCAGAACTCTGGCCACAAGGACTGCGATGTCCAGTATGCGGAGCTGGATACTGCAGCTTTGGCCTCTTCTCCCAGCCCACGAAGCTCTGCTCACACTGGCCCTGGGGACCTTGTCGAGTATGCAACCATCCAGCCTAGCTCACACTAGCGCATGCCATTATAGGCCTTTCCCCTCAGACTTTGGCCTCAAGGTACACAGACTGATGCACTCCTTCCCTTCGTTCATCCCCCTCTCACGTGCACTGACCTCCCTTTATATGCTCCACATGGTTCCCTTGTCTACCTTCCTCTTGAGTCCTGGCCGTCTTTTGATTTCCCCCTCGCGGCTCTGCAGAGAGTTTGAAGCGGTGGAGGTATTTTCAGGCTATTATTTCTACTGAATATAGCACTTGTGGCAGAGGCGTGCAGAGACACAATGAAACCTAAATCTAGCCTGCCCATTATCGCAAGCAATCACAGGATCAGCCATTTAAGTGAATTTATTATTTTCAGAAAATGTCATTTCACAATTTGACTCACTGGCAAACAAACACATTTTAAATAATATATTTTTTTTAAACACTTCATCCTCTTTTCATCTTTCAGTCTTTGTGTGCATGAATCCTGATCGTATAGAAACGTAGGGGATAGCGTCTGCCATGTAAACAGTCCCTACTAATATCCACAGTGTGGGCGATTTAGCTGCATGAGTCTTTTGCATGAACATCTTCGAGGAATGCGCTTTCACATTTCTCTCTACAGTGCTTAAAAAAATATTTTTTTTTTTTACTTTTGCTAATTCTCAACAACAATGACGGAGGAAAATATTCGAGGTATCTCATGTAAAAAAAAATGTTTCTGAACAGTCACAAACAAAATGTGTTTCTCAAGTGATTATGCCATACTTGAAAACTCTGATTGGTAGCAAGCTCTCATCTCCAAGATGCCGCTCTAATATCCCATCTGAACCCCACAGCAGAGAAATCCTCCCATCACACACAAATACAGGTCATTATAGACATACAGAAAAGTGGGATATAATGAGCCACAAATTGCCTTGTTGCTAGACAGGTTGGACTGGTTTCTATGGCAATTCCTAAAGGAAGGTAATTTTTCTTTAAGCTATTGTTGAGTCATGCTGAAATGTGTTATTGAAATACTGAAGCAGCAATTCTCTTCTCGCAGGTGTATCATCTCCAGGCAGCAAGAATTTAAAGTTACAAAACGTATTCACTTGTTGGCGGCTCCATACGGCAACAAGAGATTCTGTTTGAATTTTGACCAGCCGAGTAGCCAGAAATGATGGGACGTGATGTCAGTAAACATGTTTATCATCCCAGCGACTTTGTGATGCTTTACACTAAAAGTAGCAAAAGAGACAATAAAGCATCGAGTCCAGCTCTCACCGGGCCAATAGCCACGGTTGCCAGGAGACAGTTTGCGTCCTACTTACTTTTAATTATTTGCTTTGTGATGATTAGTTTACCCAATGTGACAACGATGATAAATAAACAATTCCTCAATGTACCATTATCGACTTATACATAGCAGTCAGTTCAATTAAAGATTATTTGGCTTGCATGATGAATAATTATGACATCTGTTGTCGTGAACAAGCTGCTCTGTCAGTTATTCGGCACGTAAACGCGACAATAAAACAAAAGAGCAACACAGAAAATGCATTTCCGTCAGCCAACTCGCACAAATGTATTTTTAGAATCCAGAGTATTTACAGTTTTACTTCATCGCTCCCTGCACAGGGTGGAGAAACTTTCCCCACATACCCGTCTCCCAGAAATTACGTTTATGTATATAGTGCTAATTTGTTTCCCCACATACATTGGGATTAGAAAAGAAAAAAAAAAAAAAAGAGACGTGCTACATTCTTTGTACCACACAGAAGTAGTAGTGGGGAGATCCGGGTGGATAGCAGGCGTACAAAGTTGAGCCGCGTGTGGTCAGGTTTTGACAACAAAAACAAGTTAAGGTTCGGGAAAGATTGTGCTTTCGGGAAAGATTAAGTTAATTAAGTAAACGCATCATGTCTCATGCTTCAAGTCACTGTTGAATGTTCCATTATTTAACCAAGATCATGATGTTTCCTCGTGCTGCTAGTGCCTAATTATAAACATTTTAAAATGTATCATCCTTAGTTGCTACGAGCGGAAACTGCTAATATATCAACTAACAACATATCGTCGTTATGTATAGAAAAATATTGTCAATAGAAAACAGAATTTTCAGGGTTTGAAATTAGTACTAAATTAACTTAATTTCTTTGAGAAAGGGTTGCTCAACACAAACGTCTTTTATTGTCATATGACCAATAAGCAGTCATTGGAAATCTTAAGTTCTCAGGCTCCCTCCAACAATGTTCATTTAATATGAATATGAATTTAATATGAATAAAAATAAAAAAAACGAAAATACTATTATCACTGTATTCTCCAGCAAGGAGACAATCTCATGTATGTCAGTTTGTCAGTGTACTGTCATGGAGCAGGGAAAAGCTCACAGACTTTCTTTCATATTGCTTATATTATATTTTATTAAAATATAAACAAATGAGTTAAGCAGCAGGATTTCAAGACGTAAAAGACGCCTGAACGTATAGTAGTGATTATGTTTATAGATTTATTTAGGCTTCTATGGGATTCAATAGAACGATTTAGGATTGCGACTAATGAATAGTCCTGATACAACCTTAACTCTGCCATGCTAATTAGCAGATTTAAATAGTCCTGCAAACATAGCTTTAATATAAAACCACGGGCACATACTGTCCATATTAACATCCCAGACTTATCTCTGCTATTAAATCTTTGGCAGCTGCATGTTGGAGGAAGCTCCTCAAAGTCTCCCAAAAATATCCATAGTAAAACATAATTCATTCTGGCTTTGGGTCTTAAAAGATTTCCATTACAATACCTTCATTTTTCTTGAAACAGCAGACATTATCTCTAGTGGAGCAAAGAAGAGCCGTATTTCAAAATATCATTATGTTTTAAGGACATCATTGAAACAGGTAAAAGTGAATTAGAACTATTCCATCTATATTATCTATATAGCTGTTTTCAATATATTCAAATATTTTGAAATTGAATAGTGATATATTGTTTTTCAAAAATTATGCAAGGCATAAACTTATCTAATACAGTGGATGTGTAAATCTAATTAAAAATATATATATATTTGTATACTGTAAATAAATGTTTTACCCAAAGAACGGGACAGAAGAAATGTTCGAAATCTGATATCTGATATCTAAACATGTTCAACCTTAACATTACACACATGAAAAATGAATGAATTTGGATTCAGTTCTTACGTCAGCTTTCACAGGCGTTCAGTCAGCAGCTCTGTGATGGACGGTATACTGTAGCAGCACGAGAGGTCCAACAGGGAACTGTAGACACTGCCTGTTTGTAAAAAGGCATTAAGCCTCGTCTTCACTGGCTCCACTCACAACGTTACACCATCCAAGAAGATCTTTGTTTGCTGAGCCAAACACTAGTTCACATCCAGGCTGACGAAATCCTCATTTTATTCTGTGAGTTAATCTTTTATTGGCCTTTGGTCAATGATTTAAAGGTAATCTAAGAAATAAATCAGCCAACTGTTAATCATAGCTTGATTCTAGTTATCCAGCATCCTTTTGCTTTTACAAAGTTAGTACATTATCAGATATGAAAACTTATTTGGGCCATACTTCTCCAAGGTTAGGTTATCTATTTAACACACTGGTGCTCAAAAATGAGTTCAAGGTGAGCCAGATTTCATTTAGATTAACCCTCTCTTTTAAATTTACGCATGTGAGAACGTTCTTCTTCTTGTCCTCTTTTGCTTTATATTCGTACAAAGTCGAACATAAATCCCAATGCCCTAATTCCAGCGAGGAAGAGGAAGTCTGACCTGATCAAAACTGATCTGGAATCAGCTCTGTGATGGGTTGCTGAACTTCAATATGGGGCTTTCACTGCCATCTCTTTTTTTTTGGCACATTGACCACTTACAATTTAGCAACATATTAGAAAAGCTGTAGGCACTGTTGCATTAACGATAAAACAACAAAGTCACACGCGCTAAAGCACCTGAAGCCTTCTGTTGCATTTGCCGTTCGAATAATTGTTGAATCTTCATAGAACGGTTTTGAAGCTGCTGTCTTTTCTGGTCCCGCTGTGTGAGCAGCTGGGAAAGCTGAATGGACGTGCTGAAGCACAATTTGTCTCAGGTTTGATTCTTGATGTTTGCAGACTGTTGTTTGGCAGAATAAACATCACATCTGAAGACGGACAGAAGGGAGTAAACTGCTATCAAAGTAAAGTCATCTGTCTATTTTGGGTAGACCTTCCTCTTTTCACATTTGCACCTTTTTCATTTCCTGTTACAATTTTCCTTTATTATGTAGAGAACAGGACTTGGATAGAACGCAACATGCTGTCTTCTCTTTTTGTTTTTAAGACTTTTAGTTGTTTTTGAGCAGACAAGAGATGTGAACATGTGAGGAAAAGTGTCAAAATCAGTCAGGCTGAGAGAGCCATTCATTCTTGAAAGAGATCCCCGTTTGAAATAAGTTCATATTATCACTGGATGAAAATAAGATCACATTATAACCATTATATTTTATTAGTTTACTTTTTATGTCTTTTGATGATATCTGGGCAGATGTGGTTTGGATGTGACTTTGAGCATCTCAGGCATAAATCAAACCAACAGTCAATTACTTTTCAGCTACATGTTGGAATAAGTAACCCACGTACTACGACTGCATTAATGGTGATTAATGGTGCCATATAGCACTCTCGGAAGGAAAGCAGACAGCAGCTTCCTAAAAACAGTGCAAAAAAGAAAAACACAGTCACTTAGCCACAAGTCTCTTTGTGAAAATAAGTCTGAATGTTCATCAAGCTGAAAGGCAGCGCAGGTGTAATTATAAAGCAACAATAGGGATGTTCAGATGCCACAGAACGCGTCTGCCTTATCCACTGACAGTAGGTTTCTTCAATTGTATTCTAAAGAAAGGGTCGGGGTCTAGTATGTCAACAATACAGATATCTGTATATGTGATATAATGAATGTTACATTATCACACATAAATGAGCCCCAGCTGATGCAATGTCTTAAGAAAGTACAAGATGTGCAAAAGAAGTGCACTTAACTTTAATTGTGATTTTTGGAAAGAAGGGATATGGACACGATCTCAGTTCCTCCTGTAAAGGGAAAGCAACATTTCTTGCTCCAGATGTTAGGGACTTTCTCATTCAGCGGACGTTGCATCTGTTTCTGTCGAGCGTTAAACTGCAGGAGAAGATTTGAGTAAGAGCTGTGAAGTTAACAGTCGACATTTTCAATCGCTGTCTGTCGTCACTTCAGTTCACATCCACTTTCAGGGTTTGAACCAGGCAGTGGCCGAAAGGCAATGGGTTTCTCTGAACTGAGGGCTCAGTCGGGGCTTTTAATCCTTCACTCTCCGTGCGAGATTATATGCAAACAATCTCTAATTCTTACTAATCTCTAATAATTTTAACATCCAGAAGGCCGCAGCACTCTTCTATTAGTATCATTTTACATGCGATCCTGCCTTGTGCTGCTTAAAATGTTTAAGTCTAAATTCAAGATTATTATTATTATTTTTAAATGACTTCCTACAAATGAAATGTACCTTTCAAAGAAAGTAAGCTGTATGCTTTCAGATAGGCCATTATTCTAAATCATGCAAGTCCTTGGCACACTGCCCAGAGTTTGATGATGAAACTGTGGAAATACTTTGGAAAAAAACACACTCAACTTGACTTCTGCTGTACATCACCCTAAGGTGAAATAGTCTACAGTCATAAAAATTGTTTTATTGATTAACAAAACTTACAGGTCAAACTCCACTAGTTGCCAATTGGCACACAAGCATACAGAGGCATCCAATTTAAATGAAATTCGTGACTAAACGCGGATTTTTTTAATTTATTTTTGTGCAAGTAATAAGAGCAAATGACAAACGGGCTCAACTTTTCTTAAAGTTACAGACAGTATTGTAAGGCCAAGAACATAATTGGAGAAATGTACAGCCCCGATGTGTAGGAATTGAAAAGGTCCACTGTTGATGCCCTTAGTGGTAGAAAGAACAAAGATGGCTGAAAGCAAGGCAGAAAATGTTTTAGTAATCTGACAGCTGGCTGTTGTTTGAGTTTTGATTTTTGTGGAAACTACCGCACTTGGTGAGCTGCTCTCACTTACACGTAAACCTGAGTGTGGGTGTCCTGTCAGTGAAGCACATATTGTGCTTGCAGCAGTTATAGAAATATGTGATTCTCAGACTGCTGGTGCTTCATGGAAATGTTTACCTTTCTTTACTGCTCTGATGGAAGGAGCCCACCTGATAATCCTAAACACACTAATCCTAACCTTGATGCATATAGAGCGTCTAATAATAAAAAGACAGTTACATCATGTGATTTAAAAATGTATTATCAAGAGAACAAATAAGAAATCAAACTTTCTGTGGAAAGTCAGTTTGTTAGATCAATGTCCATTGTCTATATATGTCAATAACTACAATATTAATATACGTGGAGTTAAAATCATGTTTCTGAAACATCGTAAACACTCTGGGATAAGGACAAAACAGTCTTGTATAACCTTGGTGCACAATGCACTTTTTTGAAGCAATAGTTTGATTTTGGGAAACACAAATAATGAGCTTTCTTGTCAAGAGTTTGATTTAAATAAAATAATAATATAAAGATTAGTAGCTGATCAGTTTATTTTAGCATAAGACTGTTGAAAAATAACAAAAAGGGTTAACTTTATTTTACTTAAAAATGACACTATACCTTTTAACAAGTCAATCTTTTATCGGCAGCATTTTTTTGTTAGTTTCAGGTCTAAATCTTAAATGTATTGAGACAAATTTATTCGGGAAAACAAATGCTCCTCAGACTGTTGGTTTAAATTTTGCTTGAAATCACCAAGGTCCCCTCAGCAAGCAAATAAATGAATAACCTGACAAAGTAGAAAGTTTTCTTCAGCTGCTTGAGCTGTCCTTGACCTGAAGCAAATAAGCTTTCCAGACGCTTGTGTCTCCTGCATGTGTGTCAGGAGAGCTTTACTTGCATGTCTTCTGCTGTGAAAACACCAACTCACCTTCACACCGGATCACCGCTCACCCTTTTGTCTCCCTGAGATCCACTGTGCTTAATGTGCCTTCATCCCTCACGATGTCACTTCAAATCAGAGCCTTTTCTTTGGGTATCGTTTCAATCGTTGTATCACACAAAGTGCATGTTGTTATGTCTCTGTTAATACAACTAAGGGCAATTCATTTAAATAAAGATATAATTTCAGTTAAGACAAAAATAATTTGAACTTTATTTATCATTTACAACATGTTTTAGTCCCCCTCCCATGCCCTACCCACTAATGACATGTATATATTATTTTATGACAACTTTATTTTTAGTATATATGTCAACATCCACATTTTTTATATTTTGTTTAAGACATGCAACAATTTGTAGGCAGATTTAAGACTGTTTGTGGTTTTGTTGCTCCGTCGAAACATTTTCAGAGTTGGGATCATCGTTTTCGTAGATGTAGAGATGCTTGAGGAATACTCGTAAGTTCCATTTTCACTCTCATCCATGTGTTTTGTTTTTTTTGTTTTGCATGTCTGTTGTCATTTCATAATCATGTATTAATCATAATTAGTTTTCTTTGAAAACATCAAACACATTCAAGGAATTCAAATGCTAAGTTTAGAGCTTATTAGGGCATTGTGGCCACCAGGGGAAACACAAACAATGTAAAATGCCATGTATTATTTTTACGATTATTATTAGTGTTGTTGTTGTTGTTGTTATTGGTTTTTTTATTATTAATATTTTCTTCTTCTTAGTAGTCGTAGTAGTATTAGTAGTAGTCGTAGTCATAGTAGTCGTAGTAGTAGTAGTAGTCGTAGTCATAGTAGTCGTAGTAGTAGTATGTCCTGTCTTGCCCTTTTTCACAAATGTGCATATAAGAAGGAAACTGCTGATAAAACTGTTTGATGCACCAGGCTAATTTATATTCTTGCAGTGATTTTACTTTTGGAGGAGATAGGAAATTTAATTCTGGTCAGATTTGGCCCCAAACATTGTTTAGCAGACTCTGCAACTATCTAGAAATAACCCTAAAGCCCCTTGTTCAAAGAAATGTTTTGAATAAGCCAGAATCTTATTTTTTCCATACAGCCAAACACTGCAATCAACACATTAACAGTTTAGGGCTGAAGGCACTATATTCATGTTTGTGCAGATCAAGATAAGTGACCTTACACTGCCACAAAGGTAATCTTTTTTCTTTCCTGCATTTTGTGGTGATTTCAGTGGAATACGCAAGGAGCATTGTGGGTAGCGGCGTCAACACAAATTTAATAGCAAAATACAATCGTGTTGTTTGAAACTTGACTCTTCGCCCACCCAAAACAGATGTGGGTGCATCATTTTAATTAAGTAGTCAAGGCAGTAAGTATTAATTAAGTCAAATGGAACCAGTACATGTCACCCACAAGTGGGATGTATGATTGCCTTTTCTTTTTCCGATGGATGAAATCTATGTAGCAGCTTTGAGTGTGATGTGAACTCACAAAGCCAAACGCAGTTTTGCATTCCTCATCCGGTGCCAGAACCTTGATTAAAAGCTTGCATAGCTTGCACCGAATGATGCAAAATAAATACGTGAAGCTCTGCACTTTTCTACATACTTGTTGAACTCACAACTCCAAGTCGCAGCTGGGTAACCATGATTCCCAGTTTACACAAGGGCATCAGCATGATAGCTGACATCCCGAGGACACGGTGTGCATAGCTCCATTTAAGATCTTAAAGCCATTATAGACTTTCAAGTAGCACTAGAAGCATTGTGTTTTGAATTATAACACATAAACAGTCAGACAATGGATGATTCAAACAACAGCAGAATAATGGCTGCAGTTGTTTTTGGTTCAATTTGATGGTGGCAGGAAAGAAAACAAATGCATTTTACGAAGTTTGTGCTGTGAAAGAGCTTCTCACAACTCTTGTTATTTGATATTTAATCAAGAAAATATTAATTACTGGAAGGTGAAAGGCATGAAGGCATGGAAACAGCGTGAAAGGGCACTGCAGCTATTTTACTTGTCACAAGGAGTCATACTAAGCCTGTAAAACAGTTGTATAATGTCTTCTGTGGCTCCGGATTTAGAGAATGACCCCAATGATGTCATCAGGGTCCTGTTGGACTGGGCCTGTGACTCCCAAAAAGACTATGTTGTAAACTTGGCACGAAGGGATTGGAAAGACGTGAGAATTTGCCAATCAGGGAGTATCAAATAAAAGATGCTATTAAGATGCATTATGGGAATTGTAGGATCTATTTTTATTTTTTTTTGCAGCATGATCCATATTAGCCACTAAAAGCCAGGACCTGTCTGACAGATTTTAACCATTCTTTTTCATCTGTCTCCTGTAAGTTCACCATAGTAAATGCTAAATTGCTGAAGTGCTCCTTTAAATAGACAATGTTTCAATATTCAATATCATTGCTAAATAAGTTCCTAAGTTCAGTTTTTGTTCATGTTCATCGTTTGATGATGTCAGTTGTTCTAACATCCAGATGCAAATTCAGACTGAGTAGGCTGATTTGACGCATGATAACTGCCACAATCCTCAAACAAAGCGCTTCCGTTATTTTCTGTATCTGTACCCAACCCCGCTCACCACTGCGGAGCCACATTACCAAAACTCCAGCTGGCCTAAACCAGTTTGCACCACCATCTGTATCTGCACCATTTCTATTCATGAAAATAGGGCCCTCAGTCAGTGTAAAGAGTTGGTGGCCAGTTATGTACATATGGCACATATAATACCACAGCTGGTCCTGTAATGTCTGGACTGCTACTTTACTATAAACTATAAAAGTAAGATGTGTTGGTTATATAAATCCCACATTTTTTATAATCTGACAATTTATTACAGATGTTAGCACAAGAACAGATGAAACAATATTATTTGAAAACTCAAAGCAGTATAAAAAAAAAGCATCCAACCCCTTTGGCATCATGTTATCTCAGCATATAGGAATATAAATACGTATTAAAATAATTGGTCAATTTGAATTGTATACTGGTAATTGGTAGGGAAATACTGCTGAAGTGTGACATCGCTTGATTGTGTTTCTAATGTCTGCTTAGTAAACCACTTAGTTACCTCACTGTGGTTAAAATACTCACCGCTCTGCTGTGCTCTGTAATGTACTGATGCGATGACGCTCCATTTCGGGTTCAGTCAGCCTTCCTCAGAGCAAGGAAACCCTGTGACTCTGCAGTTTTGTCTTCTTCTTTTGTCTTCCTCCTCGCAGGACTCCGGGAGGCGTCCAGAAGAGCTGTTGAACCCGGCTGAATACATGAGCTACCAGCGCGTCTGCAACATGGAACCCTTCCCCGAGTCTCAGTCCGCTCCGGCCTGCCCTCCTGTTACTTTCTTGCCTCAGCACCCCTACGCGCAGCAATCACCCAACGAGCCCACGTACTCCAACACGAGCTTCCCCGCACCCGGCCCTCGAGCTCCGTTCACGTTCCCCAAGGAGCAATCCGTGTGACATGCCACGTAACTCTTGGCTCTGCAAGAGGCAACATGATAGTGCCACAAACGCTTCATGGAAAACAAAGCTCTGCTGAACGGATGTGCATCCATTCCCACCTCGCTTCTGTTTGTTCTATAGGCTTAAAATAGAGGCTACCCCCCCCCTCCCCAGCCATGATGAAAATAACCCTAAATCCCCTGTGTATTGTGCACTGCTTGCTCCACTGAAGCTGTCTGTAGGACCCCGCTCACCTTGTGATGTTAGCGTATCCGACACCAACTACCCTCGTCCTCCACCCCTCACCCCTCACGAGTGCCCACTCATCCAGTCTGTTTTTTGATTGCTTCCTCCCCTTTTGAATATTTTTGCATTTTTGCCAACCGTCTAAACCGTGTACAGGATATGCCATTGTATCACTCGAGATGTTAATTTTTTTTCTTCTTTTATTATTATTGTTATTTTTATTTATTTTTTACATTTCCCACAGTGATAGTGACCTTTTTTTTTTAGCAATGTGCTTCTTTTGTTTGTTTTCTGTTTGTCCGTCAATCATATGCTTGCTTCGTTGAAAGTGATATACTGTACTGTATGTGTGATTGGGTGTGTTCTGGTAAAAAAAAAAAAAAAAAAAAAAGAAAGAATGCAATTTGATTTGTAAAGCTAATTATCAATCTATAATGACATGGACTACCCCTTTAATGACAGTTAGCGACAGGGTTATTACGTGAAGATGTGAATTGGCAGTCTCTCAACTGAATCCTTCATTACTTTTTATAATGGCTTCGCTGTTAGGGAGTTTGACTGAATATTTCGGAATATTAGAAGCAAATCCTCATTAGCAACAAAAAAAACAAAGGGCTTGAGATCCAACAGTATCTACTTTCTTCTATTTCTCTATGTTTTATTATCCATCCTTGCAGGTTATTATTATTGTTATTATTATCATTATTATTATTATTTTATTATTATTAATATCTGACAGTAGTTGCCAAAGACATATAGTTTCATTGATTTTTTTTTTTTTTTTTGTCCATTTACTTTCATGCCAGTGTTTACATTAAAACTACCTTGTTTGATGGGAAATAATTGATTGGCAATGTGCTACACTTTCCCAGTTTACATCATCTCTTGCCATATGCTGTATTTTCCATATCTGTATGTGAAAACTTGAGTTGCTCATGGAGGTTGGTCTGAGGTCCATTGCATTGTGGGTCCTTTGTGTTTATGCGGAGTTATCAACCAACAGGAGTTGTTCTTTATGCAGGTGCAATAGGTGAAGACAATCACATACTTGGGTTGTCCTGGAAAAAAGAAACAGTAAAAATAGTTCTACTCACACTGAAAGGGAAAACTTTTTCAAGGACAGCCCACACGTTTAACATATTTAAATATCTTTTTGAATTTGATTTGTACTAATATAGCCTAAAGAGTTTCAAATCAGTCTAAGAAACACTGAAGAGAAAAGCTTGCTACTGTATTTTTTTATAGAATGCTTAGTTATATACGATAGCACTCCACTTATTTTCTGAGTCCATTTTACACTGTGACTGTTCATTTCAAACCATACATAAGCTAATGTGCTTGATGAGCCAATTTCAGGATACTGCCTCCTACACACGGGCCCTCTAGACACAGAAAATTTGCATAAACCGAAAGTTCACATTTTTTGCCATGTCAGATATATGTTTAGAAAAAAAAAAAAAAGAAAGAAAAGAAAATACTTGTGTTTGTGCTCAATGTGGAAAAAATAACCCTTGAGGTGTTGAAGGTAATTTAGTGTTTACTCATGGTGGTTAATTGGATAGAGTAAAACTTGTGAGACTTTCTCCTGTGCTCACCTTGTTGTCTTGCAATGGCTCGATATGTGTGCTAGCATTTAGTTTAAGCAGCGGCCTCTGGTTCAAACCGCTGAAGGAGTTTGATATTGCTGTACCTGCTGTGTGAAAAAACACTGAAACACTACTTTGTCTTTTTGTGACACATTTACTATTCACAAGATCCTTCCTTTTCATTATAATTATAATTATTATTATTATATTATGTGTAAATGCTACTACTTGGTGCAAAGTATGCTTAAAATGGCATTTACATGTATTCATTTTCACTCTCAAATCCTTGTTTTCAGTCACATTTAATTATTTTGAATGTCCTGAAGATAATTGCCATGTTTGTTTTCACCCTTGTTGTTTTGTGTTTTGTAAGACTGTAACATTTAGTTTTTATTTTTTTAAACATATACATATATATAGACCTACAGCACATTTCTTTTGACATTTGTTGTACATTTGTGGAAGGATAAAACCTGAATAATTATTAGGGTTATCAGCTATTCTTGTTGCTGAAATTATGAAAAGATGTGAAACAATTTAACCTGTTTTTCTTTTTTTTTTATTTGAGTTATGTTTGATGTAAATATTAACAATGTATCTGATGTGTGAAAAAACAAACAAGTCATGCAGTTTAACATTAAACTTCACAAACTACCCATGTTATAGTAGTTGTAATTCTATTGTCAACACAATAATACACGTCTCAGCAGAACAAGTTAAACATACAACATTAAAATAACCCCTTATAAATTGACATGGCTAACATGTTAGCCATAGTTAGTTAACAGTTGCCTTAATAATCCAATAATCACTCTCCTTTTAGCTCTGTTTTTGTCTCCACCAACTCCTGAGGGAAATATCTGTCTCTTCAGCTGCTAAATGCTTCCCTATGCTCACCAGCTAGGCGCTTATTTATTTGTCTGTCTGCCGTTTTGTGTGTTTATCAGAGCTTTTCCTACAAAACTGTTATTGGGTTTGAGAAGCAAAACTACAATATGCTAAAAAAAAAACCCAGGAGCACGAATAGCACCTACACACTATATGATTATTTCAAAGTCGTCAGATTGTTGTACTGATAACATTACACGTTTTATAATTGGGTACCTTGAAGTTGTTGTGGTTTGCACATTACACGAGTGTTCGGTGACACGGGGTCACAAGACATTTCACTGGGAGGAATCCCAGACAAGTCTTTCTGCTCTCCAAACTACATTAAGTCAACAAAACACTCCTCAAAAAATGAAAAGACGCAAAACCCCGTGGGAGACAGGCACAGAGTTGGTGATAATTCAGTACTATGGGTTCATCACTATGACTGATCCCTTTCATCTCAGACATCGATATTTGATGTATTGTTAATATGAAAGATTGATTAGTGTGGCTTTAAGACAATGCTCTCTCAGATGTAATGTGTATGTCTGTATATACTGCATATTAACCTAAGTAGAATACAATAGGCAGCCTTCTAGAGCTAGCGACCAGCCGCATGTCATTGACTATTTGCAAATGAGATATGTCAACAAGATATTTCTCTTAGCTCTATTGTTCTGTTTGCTAATTAATCCCACATCAATGCTGAGATATCACATATATTACATTTTCAACAAGCTACTGTATCTTTCTGTTAGCTTGCTAATTGATCGCACATCAGCACAAAGTCAGCACAAAGTCAGTCATAGCACAAAGTCCGTGCTATTTCAAGTCAGTACTCTGTGTAATCAGCCGTACCCAGTTGTTGTTGGCCAAAGCCAGAGTAGATCTAGTTTGGCTGCCAGAGAGTGTGTAGCCTACAGCAAGCCCCCAGGAGCTGTCAGACCTGCATGTCGAAGACTTCATGCCCAGAAAGATGTTTTGCCATAAACATCCCATTACAAAAGTAAAAAAAGAAAATCCTGAGCAGAAAACAAAAAAGAAAATCTATTCTATCTATTATCTGTATTCTTAATTTGAGCTACTGGTTTCTTCTATAAAAAAATATTTTAGATTTAGACATTTTCACATACCAACAGGATATTATTGCATATTTTAATGGATAGCGCATTCAAACATTTTTGTCTTTGTATTCCACGGAAAGCTGCTTTCTAAAAAGAAGAGTATTAGAAAAGCTCTCTGCTGCTTCTTGCCTTTGGTACTCATAGTGCATTGGCATTAGTGTGCTCCCCTGTCTGGCGCTATGGCACTAGAATAAAATATAGAATTCTTGATAAGACTCATGATGGCTTTGAATCTCACGGTTCAAACTGTGATAAATCGATGTAATATTTAAATGTGCGTGTCGCTGTAGAGAATTTTCTTCATAGTTTTACAGCCATTTCTATAGTGTGTCAGGCTAACTGTTTTTTTTGGGTCTCATGATACGAAGTTACCAAAATTCCCAGCCCAGGGTAAACTCTTGGCCTGCAACTATGCCAATTTCTGAATTGAACAGGCTACTTTGTTCTAATGTGGATTGTTTCCAGGACATAGGCAGCATGCCACTTAGTGTGCATGCTGTTATGACTATGAGGTATTGTGTTTTGTACATGTATCCAGCCCTACTTGTGCCCCTACAGTTTTACTCTGAAGAGCCAGGATTGCTTAGTCAATGCTATTAAATGCAATAGAATACAATGCTATTATTACAGTTACAGTTAGTACATTATCATTAACCAATGATTGCCTTGAAGGAGTAAATTAGAAAAATTAATGCTTTGGATTATGAGCAGTAATGTGATATATGTGATTTGAAGAACATGTAAATAGACTAAAATGTAGAAAAGCATGGTAGGAAATGTTCTCTTCGCTCACAGCATACCTTGCCTGTGTCGTTTTTTCTTCTGATCAGGTGAAGGCACAATTGACACATTGAACTCTTTAACAGATAATCTAGAAGCACTGTTAGCAATAATGTCATTGTTGTTTATTGTTATTGAAAGTGTGTTTCCTGGCTGAATAATTGAATGGCATTTAACTTTTTATAAAACCATGTCTAAACAAAACCACTGTCCAAGCCACCACCATATTTTCACATGCTTTATTTATAGATGGACTCACCAATGTGAGTGCCATCCTTCAGTTTGACTCAGGAGGATGTCTGTTTCCCTGCAACAAGTCTCAGTAATCCTTCAGACCACACTGAGTATTTTCCATGTACCATTCTTTGAAAGCTGCAAACCTGTTATTACAGTAAAACTGGACACTATTTGTTGTATAAGGAGAAACTGTGGTTTTAGAAAATGTAGCATCGGCTGAAAGCTGAAAGGAAATACATTCAAACAGTCAAGCTCTGGGGGATACTTATCTTACAGATATAGAAGAATATAATATATAGCCATGAGTTGTAAGTGCCGAGGCAGTTTTATCATTCAGTGGGGGTTCAGAGAGTCAGTGAGTCAGCAGAAGTGCTCTGAAAGTAACACCTACACGGCTGATCAAAATAAAACTGAATCTGCTGGCAACTTTTACAAAAAAAAGTCCCAATCAAATTTCCCCAACATGTTGAATACTTACGCACTATCATCTTCTCATTTTCTTTGATGGCTCAGTATATTAACAGAAGAATGAGACCACTGCAAGTTAGGTGGTTTGTTGTACTATACGTGTTTATAGTTATACGAGGTGTTGCTCGCCACAGTGTTGATCAAAGTGTGCTGGACTTAACCAGAACGACACCAGGACTGCCTCCTGCCACGTCTGCCCAGCAAATACAGACACGTCAGGATGCTGTGCAGAATGCGTGCCTCATGTTGTAGTCCAAGTCATCACAGACGTGGAACAATTGAGACAAGAACCGCGATTATTCACAAGTTGTCATTTGTGGGATGATTTAAACAACATACGATGTTTGTCCATGGCGTTGAAAATGACACATAGAAGCGTTTTCTGATCTGACGTCCCTCTTGGAAGGATGACATCATTTAAATCAGGAGATATTTATCAGAGTGACCAAATACATGTGATACGTGGTGCCCAATAGAGTTTGCATTGTGGAGAGTCTTTGCCAATTAGACCCCAAGGTATTGTTCTCATATATAAGGGGGGTAGTGATGTCAGGGTTAGCACAGGGATATACCCCCCGGAGTCTAGACCCTGGTGGTGGTGGTGAGGATGTAGATCTGGATGATTGGATGTGTAGCAGGACTTCTGTGACCTTGCACGGTGGCGGGATTCTCTCAAGATCACCGGAGAATCGCAGGATCCCGAGATCACACGAAAATCCCTCTTGTCAGGCTTCAAGTAATGTGATTGTGTCCGAACCACCGTGTTTCAGACCAACCCGCGTCATTGGAGCAGCTGTTGTCAGCTAAAGGCGTGGTTTAGGTGTGTGTGACGACACAGAGAGGCGACTGTTCGTTCAAAACAACAATGGCGGCTCCTAAAGAGGTTAGCGTAGATGCTGGAAGAGCATCAGTTAAACCAGAACTGTAGAGTATTTTGTCATTGCAAGAAGAGCAAAGAACGGCATTAAAGACTTTTCTCTGCAGAAAATATGTTTTCGGTCTCCCGTGTAAAAGTCTCACATTTAGTTGACTGAACAAAGAATTGATGTTGTCCTTTTTGAGAGGACGGTCTTGATAACAATGTTTAAAAAATACGAAATTTTAATTAAAATCCGCACCTGATAAATATATTTGCTGGCTCAAGGCTGATTTTTAATTCAAAGAGATAAAACATCATCAATATGAGTGTCATTTCATTATCATTGGTAACGTTTGAGACTTTTCCAGTGAGGGGCTGTTATATAATAACTCACTGTGTAAGTCAGAGGAACACCAAACACATTTTTAACTGTATCAGTTTTAGTTTTGAAGCTATAAAACACTCAATTATTTTCCGTGAGTCATATTCACATTTGTTACCATTTTTACAAATTGTAGTAGTAAAAAAGAAAAAAAAACAACAAATGTAAAAACAAAGTCTTCTATATGGTACTTTAGAGCCTAATATTGTTGTTGAATGAAAGTTTCTGTTAAGTGCATGGCAAAGAATAAAAGGCCCTCAATCGATCAAGTTGTATTTGAAATGCACTCAAGGGTGCAATTAAAGTTCAAAGTCTGACGTTCCCTATAGTTTCAAACTGTACAGAAAACATATCTCTGTATCGTCCACCAATTAAATAATTCTTCTTTCCTCTTACCTTACCAAAGAACGGCTACACATTGGTCGTTTTCTAATATACATATATATATATATATATATATATATATAATAATTAGTAAATTGCTCCATTTTTTATTCATAGTCTATTTTCTGTATGGGAAATGTTGGGCAGAAACAAAATACATTAGAATAAGTGATTTACCAATGATTAATATCGGGAGTGAACAGAATGAAACAACTGTACAATAGAGTGAAATGCAATCTCATACAATTTGCATCCTCAAAAGTGACCCTACAGCTGAGCATTAGAAATGGCAGGTACTAAGTAACTGGACCAGGCTGGATGTTGTATTATATTGAGAGGTTATTGTGTTCCTGTGTCCTCTCCCCTCTGTAATAACTGAAGACATATTGTTATTGTTGTAGACACATCAAGACTGACCTTCAGGCTTGTTTGGATCATGTTTTTTAAAAATGTTTTTATCAATAGTCACACAGAAACAGACACACAAAGATTCCAATTAGTCCTTCACATGTTTGTTTTCTCCTCTCCATCAGAATAATACACAATCTCTTGTGAAATATCTGCACCAAATGTCCATGTCCTGAATTTAAGATGTGTTTGCTATGACGTGCGAGAATTAAAGGATCTCTGCAAAGGACGCTATACGCAGCCAACTTATTAAAAAGAAAGAAAATCTCTGAGAACTCGCAATACCATGACAATGTGACATAACACAATCACCTCTCTCCTCTTAACACCATTCAGCGATGTTGTTGTTAGTCTGTCTGTATGGGCAGTAAAAATGAAAGAATCCTGCAGAATACATACTCGTAGCAGAAAAAAGCTCATTCCCTCATTACCGAAGGACAGGTTAACTTGAGTGCTTTCTCCGGAGAGATGCAAGGATCGCTTGAGAACTCATCCAGAAAAGCCCACTTGATTGGATTGGGTGAAGTCTCCTGGAACAAATCCTCAGTGTCACTTTTATGTAACGCGTCGCTCTGCTCCTCTTTTGCTCATCCCTAATTTGCTTTGTCTTTCTAATATCTGTTCTCATATAAAGACATTTCGGTAACACAGACTTCAGTAATACCAATTACGGTATGACATTAGAACAGAGCAAGTTTTGCAGGTAGATTAGCTTTTGTATTTTACAGACTACAGCAAGTGAAAAATCTCATTTCGAATTTCCCATGGGCTTGAGGTGGAAACAACGCAGGTGGTTTGCTTGAACAATTAGCTTTAAAGTAATAATTAGACACAGAAATAAGAAACAGAATGTGCAATATTTTGCAATCTGATGTCAAACACCACCTCTAGAGCAGATTCAACACCTCTTTGACACATTACAAGCATCCCAAACAGATACAGTGAATGCACACACTCTAGTAATACCAACTACAGTACGACTTGATACGGAAGTCATCCAACCTAAATAACAATTCAAGTTATTTGCAATTACCTTGTATAGGAGCATGTTTTGCTGCAGCATCCCTGCCTTCGAGAACACATGTGTCTGTTGCACAAATGATTCACGTGAGCGTTTTCTGATCTGCCACCTCTATGATTAAAAGAGTGCTCCACCTTCAGCATCGCGCTTTTATAACTTTGTCGGACTTGCAATGGACATCTTTTTTCCTGTTGAGAATCAAAAAACAGAGATATCGTCTTTTTCATTCCATGCATTCTTCTTCCATGATAAAACCTAAACTGCAGACAGTTCAATTGGAGGTTGCGGTGGGTTATGCTAGCAGCAGCTAATGTAGCCTCAAGCTGCGAGCCTTAAGAAGAGATGAGGAGCGAGCTACAGAGGTCTGGTGAGCTCACGTCTTTCTAACTACACACCCCCTAACTACACACCCCCTCAGGCAATTAATCAGACTCCGCGCAGCTCCCTCTGAAGCCACATAAGGCTTTATTTAAAAAAACGATCAGATATGCAGTAGTATTAACCAACATTGCGTCACACTTTTGTAAAATCTGCGACTTCCCTTTCAGGTTTAGCCACATAAACCCTTAAGACCTAGCCCTAGAAAAAAAACACCTTAAATAACATACCAAATTAATTAGGAATATCTCAATTATAAGGCTTATATGCATATTTAAGGTATTCTTTGAAAAGTAAGAAGCATAGGAATATGGATCCATTATAGGTAAAGATATTTCTAATATCATTACAGAGTAAAGGAAAACATTTTTGTGTATAATCTTAATTTCAAAGATATAATTTATGAAGATATATTCAGGCAGTCTCCTTGGTTTGGCCATGTTTACTGTTTACATGTTGACTGTTTACTGTGAGTTTTACTCAAAAACGTACGTCTCCCAAAAACATTAAAATAGTAGCCTAATAAACACATTAAGTATTGATCAAAAATCATATACGACTGAAGAGCTCCGTGCCATGGACAGATACATTGATAATGGAAGGCCCCACAGGGCTCTGCGAGGTATCAACATATTTGTCTAAGTAAGCTGAATAAAATGATATAAGGCTTGTTGGTGTGAGTGCTTTGATACAGACACCAGGTGGCCACAAACAGCTTGAGCTCCCAGCAGTGAACGTCACTCAAACTTGACAAAGATGGCTGTTGTCTCCTCAATAAGGCTCCCTGCAATGTCCCATCATCCTGAACTTGACTGTAGAAGCGTAAGTAACTCAAATCTGCTGTTTTTTGGCAAGAAATAACATTTGCCTTGGTGAAATGAGAAAGGCATGAAAAGAAAAGATTAAGAGTAAAGTACAAGTACCTCAAATTTGTACTCAAGTACAGTATTGCAGTGCATGCACTTAGTTACATTCCACCACTGCACGCATGTGTGTTAATACACCCGTGAGAAAATCGCACACTGCTTTTGACTTTACTTCTGAGAATGGGCCCTCATTAGTTGTGAAACCACAAGAAAACATGGCTAATTTTTTATGCATTTGAACAAATGACAGAGGTTGTCTTCTTTTCTGGCAAGGATCATTTCTGTACCATATAATACAACCTGATACAATAACAACAACAATACAAGAAATATATGTACTGTAGAGCTGTTGCGACACACATTATGAGCTTCCCAAATACTGGATATTGGAGACTTATTGTATGTGTAAATTGAGTCTCTGCTATCTTTTCCACCTCCTGTATCTCGACTTGCTAACACGCTCCCTGGTTACCACGTGAGGTGGCATAGCAATGAGAGTAGCTAAACTCTGGCATGCTGTATGGGAATTATCAGCACACCTGCAACATGTCTGTGACCAATTACAGTGCCGGGCTCCAGTCACACAATGTGTGTACAGGCTTTAAAGAGATCTCTGTCACACCCAGAATCAAAGAAAGTATTGGCCAGGAGCATATTAAACAAACCCGAAGTGATTTCCCATTTTCTGTTACCTATTAGAATAACCAGGAAAAAAAGTGTCATCAATTGTGACAAGTGTTTAGCGGATGCATAAACAATTCCATCTCATTACATTCTCCAATAAGTTGGATGAGGCAATTTCCTTTGAACACTTGACCTTTCAGACAAGCGTATTAAATGCATCTGTTTTGCCCTGTGTGTCTGTGTGTGTCTGTGTGTGTTTGTACGTGCGTGCGGACTGTTAATGCATCATACTGTAGATGGGTTTCTGCCTTTACTAAAAACCTTAGCAGTTAGAATCGATGCAGCTCGTCTCTGGATGCAGGAAGCAGGGACAGGCAGAAGAAGGAGCAGCCACAGATGGGCATTATGCTCATTTTTTCTCATCAGCTCTCTGCCATATTTTAATATTGTGTTAAGCTCATTTGGGATGCATAGAAGAGAAAAGGGGAAACAGAGATGAAATTGACTGATTCGCTGCCTTGCACAAATGGAAACAAATTCCATGTGACACTCCTCAGCAGAGGGAGAAGGGCCATTTCCTCACAGTGGCCACAACCAATAGGCATTATCCCCCCTGCTATACATCATACCCAATCCCTATAGTTAATCCCTTTTCCTTTTCCTAAATGCTTACTGTTGGGAGGGCAGCTCTGGTAGGCCGACTTTGGCTGAAGTGTATCGATGCTCTGACTCAAGTTTTGCAAACCGATTCATATTATTTGGAAGTGGTCCTCTTGTCTGGGAATTGATATGAAATATGATATGAAAGAAGTCAAATAATGAAAAGGATACAAAATGTTTTGACCTGGAGGGAGGAAGCTCATAAGCTGAACAGTTAAATATCCAGTTGTTTCACGTCAGCGCAGCAAAGACTCATCATCGAGAAATTAAAGTTACAGAAAACCATTTTGCCCGTGCAATAAAACACAATGAGGCACACAATGCTGAAGAATCTTGAAAAAGATCTGCTTTTCATCACAGCCCCAGACTGTAATGGATTTGATTATCTCCTCTGGTCACTGACAATTACCAAACGCTTAGAGGTAATCATGTCTGTCTGTCAATCTTTTTAGTTTTTCTTTTTTTTCCCCCATCAATATCGAAGTGGGGGAAAGAAAGAAGTATGGACAGCATCTGTATCCACATGTAGTCCAACTTCTGTCAAACTAAATAAGCTTTGTTGCAATAAGTTGACGATGTGTGCTTGTTTTGTTGGAAAGATGCAGCTTATAAATCTATGCCACGTGGGGTTTATCTACATGGTTTATGTTTTTAAACAAAGAAAACCATTGCATCATCACCGATACTGATGCAGATACTTTTATTATTAACAGCGACTAATGTAGTATCATGTGCAACGGGTCATGAGATGATTGCATCATTAATAGGGTTCTTCTTACTATAATTGCATTACCTCAAAAGGTATTTTCCAAATATTAAGCAATTATTTTCTAGTGTTTTCGGTTAATTACTTAATCACATGCTTGTTAAAGCACAAGACAGCTTTAATGGTAAATAACAAATGTTGATTGTCTGGATTCTCTGCACACAAAAGCAGCAGAGAAGCAAAGAGTATGTGCATGAATGTTCATGTGTGCAGAATGTGATCTGATACAATACACCATTCTTTTTCTTTTGGCATCGTTCCTACTGACACAAAAAAAAAAAGGACTTGTATTTACTGAAAAAAAGAACTTGGTAAATTGTTTACATAATTTGTAGACTGTGTAACAGGAGTCAGGGACAAAGTTGATACACAATTAAGTATGTTGCACGTTCTCTAGATAACACAACTTTAATCGTAAAAGTGTCAATTTGTTGCCGAAGATGTTTGGAAAACTACATTAATTCATGTTTTATTAAACTGTGTTTTGGGGCATTATTTTCAGGATTTTATCTTCAGGTCCTTATTGGCCCTATTACACATGTCTGTTTGCTCTAAGTGTTACTTACTCTAAAAGATAAAACTCTCTCATTGATTTTTTTTAAAGGATTCAAAGTGGCTCACATAATGAAGGTATGTTTTGTGCTTTCGTGGAGGCTGCATATGAAAATAAATATTTTTCCTGTAAGAGTAGACCAGTGATTTGTGAAATGAGGAACCATTTTGAATCAAGTAAATAGCTTACATAGCTCTTAAAAGACACAGTTTTAGCTCATCCATTTGTTATATAAATATTCTTACTGTTTTAGGCTTTTTTTGTTTTTAAAATAATTTACTTTATAGTATTTCATTGTTATTATTGCTATTGTAATATAAAGTCTCAATGCTGTTTTCATAGTATGTTTTCTTCACTATTGCTCGGTTGTAAATGGTGCATGTAGACTTTTTTTGTATATTTTTGCTGATTTATTTGATTTAATCAGTATTTGTTACTTTAATCTATTAACTTTATAATCCAAATAAATGAAATAGAGATTTGTTTTGCCCTCTTGATAGCATCTGTGTTTTAAGTGTATTCCCCTCCATTGTTGTTAACTTGCGGTCTTGTGGTAAAGTGTTCTTGCCATTTTCTCATCTCATGAACTACCCTCTTTAAAATTGTCGCAGCCACAGACACGAGGGCAGCAGAAAAGGCACTCCCATAAGTTTCTGATCACACTCCGAGGCCATTGGGATTGTCTGAGACAGGGGCGGGGGAGAAAAAAACGGAAAAGCCAGGGAAACTCATTTACACGAGATCAAAAGCATGAAAGAGCACTTCTGTGGAGAGATGATAAGCCTTCAAGGCCACTGCCAGAGCCACAGGACAGTGCTCTGGTCTCAGCCATGTGGACACTTTCTCTGACCACCTGTGTCCATCATTGTCCAAGAGACAGGCCACGGGGATGCTTTAACAGGAATGCCAGAGCGGCTGATAAATGGAGAGCAACGGTGAGGAGGCAGATAAACAAAAACCCAGTTAGAGATAAAGGATGTGGGCAGGGTAGAAAGTAGAAAGTAATTTTCCTACATTATACTTCAAAAGGTTGAAGCT